>CM033712.1:4501197-4968913 GCA_019671005.1 Hibiscus mutabilis | reverse complement strand
TTTATTATCGCGAGTTAGTTTTGGATTTCCTTATTGATCAATGACAACTACAACATTGTCATCGTATCGTATTATCATCCCGTTGTCACGTTTGAGTTCTTTACAAGTACGTACAATTACAGCTCTGATCACTTCTGATCTTTCTAGAGGTGTATTTGGTACTGCTTCCTTGATCACAACAACAATAACGTCACCAATATGAGCATATCGGCGATTACTAGCTCCTATTACTCGAATACACATCAATTCTCGGGCCCCGCTGTTATCTGCTACATTCAAATGGGTCTGAGGTGTAACTTACTCTAATTTTAAATCGAAACGAAAAAAAAAAGTATAAAAATTGAGTTGGGTGAAAGGGAGAGCCGAGTCCTGACTCCTGAATAAGACCACATTGTCGGTAAGATATGTACAAATTACACAGTACACTTAACTAGCGCAAATTACTATCGCCATGCTTTAAGTTATATACGTATCTTTATAGAGTAATAATTAGTAATTACAAACAATGCTTGGATTTGTCCGTTTCAAGGCATCGGGTGATGCATGTTTCCACAGTTGCAATGAATATGAAAGGAGATCATAAGTGGAGTAGGTTAGGTTGGATTAATTTGTCAAAAGATGGATTGTAAAGGTCTTAAAATTAAAGATGGACTAACCCCACCATGTGATGTCGTTTCATAATGTTAGCACTATGTCGAATCAGCTTATTCACTCTACTTTCTACTAAGTTTGTCCTTATGCAAATTCCAAAGCTTTGTCTTTGAAAAATGATTTTCTCAATATTGAGTATCGGATACAATCAGGAATAGAGTCAAGATTGAAGACTAAATAGTTTTAAAACGAATAGATTGTTAAAAAGTGATTAAACCATAAATATTAATTATAAATTTTAAAATTAAAAATTAAAAAGTTTTAAAAAATAATTAAATCAAAAATTGGGTGTCAAAGTTTAATTCTATTAATTTTCAATGATAGAATCTTAAAATAGTAAACAAAAAAATTTGAGAGGGACAAAAATTTAATTGCAATGGTTTTAAAATATAATTAACCCGTCAAATTTGAGAGGCAATTGCCCTCCCACAATACACGTGGCTTCGTCCCTGTAAACAAATATAATATACCTATCAATTTAGAACCAAATCTACTCCATATAATTTCCTGTCCTCAAATATTTATAATAGAATACACCCTATACTGTAAACTCTTTCAGGTTCATAGAATCATGTCTATGTAAATTGTAGGTTCAGATTCAGACCACCTTGGATCACTTGTAGCTGAACTGGCATTTATCGAAACCTGTCAAACATTTGCATTACAAAAGTCATTAAACAACATTTTTGTTTGCTTGTCGGAAAATACATTAAAAAAAGGGAACTTACTAGGATCGACAGTGACAAGCATGGCAGTGCCCCCAAAGTCACAAGTTCCACCATGCCCCTTTGTGTTCTGCCAGTAGCTGTTGAAAGCATACGAAGCATGGGAAATCAATGTATTGGGTTGGAAACAAGGCTGGTTAGGTTGAATCGACTTGCAATCCGCGTCAGACCCACATGCATAATCCATGGCCGCTTGTATTATCGAATCGGGCACCGTCGGCTTAGCGACACACCAAACACCACCACCGGACCCTGGCCCTTTAGGCGGGGGAGACTGTGGGTTCAGCATTGGGGGCGCGTAAATCGGTTGGCCGGGTACATTCTTAGGAGGGCTTGGACTAAGTTTTGGTGGGCTAGGTTGATGTTGAGGTGGACCTGGGAACATACTAGGTGGATTGATTCCGTGTTCGGGAGGATTTGCCGGTGCGCTATAACTGTAGCTCATCGGAGACGGCAAAGGGTTGGAAGTTGACGGTGGGGTAAAGGGAGGAGAGCGGCCAGGCTGAGGCAATGATGAGAGTGAGTCAAAAGGTGAGTTGAGGGTATAGGGATCGACATTGGAGATAACATTGTTGGTTAATTTCAGCTTGTTAATGAACTCGGTATTGGGACTCTCATGCTTCCATATGTTAACCATAAATCTGGCATCTAATAACATAAACAAAGACAAAAGAAACTGATTTTTCAATAGCAATGCACCCAGAAGAACATATGTATATACTAATATATATATATATATATATAAGAATTTACGTACCACAACGAGTGAAGATAATGGCGGGTAAAACGGAGATGAAGACGACCGAATGAAGCAATTTCAAACAGTGTTGTATTAACTCCATGACTGCAATTAAAGCTTGATAGAGCACTAACAGAGGTGAACTACTGAACTAGGTCATGGTGTATAAATATGGGGAGATAACAGGCCAATGGTTGAAGTATAGAAACAAGATTCAAAGCCAATGGTTGATGTAATAAATGAAGAGGATTTTCCTTTTTAAGTGGTTAGAATATATGCTTACTTGGAAATGGAGGAAAATAGGGGGCAAATTATTTGAGGTTGTGCACTTTTTGTTTTGCTTGATTTCTACTCAAAGTCAAAGTGCATATGTTTGATATTCTTTGATCCACTATAAAAGAATTTCCATGTTTTTGAAGAAACATGACAGAACCTTGTTAATTTTTCTATAGATTTTCTGTTTTTTTTGTGTGTGACTAAAATATAGATTTTCTGTTTTATCAGAAGCTTTTAGGAAGATATTGATGTTATGGTGATTTAGCATGCCGGAGAATTATTGGATATAGAGCTGAAAATTTTGACCCGAGATTTGATAACAATTAGAATATGATGATTTAAAATACGAAATAAAAGGAATTAAAATTGACCCGAATTTTAGTTTAACCAAAGTGAACCCAAACCAATTTTTAAAAGAATAGAAGGTAACCCAAAAGATTTTAATTGAACCAAAAAAGAACTCCTAAAAATATATATTAAAAAAAAATGAGATGCGAATTACCGCACAACTCATCAAAAAATCACATATAAGGTGTAAAAAACTAACCTAATATGAAACTTGACTAATTCAAAAGTTTATCTAAATCAAAAATCAACCGATCTCATATTAGCATGATATTGACAAAACCAAAATCAACCGATCCGAAAATAACCAATACAATATGATCAATACTTATGGATGGGCGCATAACTTTATGTTAGGAGGGGCGAACTTACCAACAAAGCAATTAACCACCATCTTATAAGCAAAATTAAACTTACCAAAGCTTTCGTAATGACAATACCACAAGAGTAGTTGCAAGAAACTTCTTAATGTAATAAAAAAACTAAAATAACAGTATTGTCGTAATACCAAAGTTTTCTAAAGCTGTCTTTGATCAATTGACAATACAAGAAACAAGACTAAAGTCTTTTTAACAATCCAAAAAGCCGGAGAAAGAACTTGTAAGGGCAACCTCACTTCTTATCTTCTTTCTCAGCCTCAGCAGCCTTCTTCAACCTAGCACCAATATGACGCTCATTCATACGTTCAACACAGAGCTTGTTATAAGCCTTGAATGACTTCATTTCCTCGGTGACCTTCACGAGCTCAACAGAAGGCTTCTCACGAGAAATAGGCATGTATGGTCCCTGGACTTGGGTTGCAGTTGCAAGCTCCTCGGCAGTAGAATCACCAGCCTATTGAAACAAGAAATATCAATATTAAATTTGCCAAAACAAGAATGTGAATTAAATGTTCCAAAATCTCTGCAAGTAAGGCTTACAAAATTACCTTAAACTTGCGAGCACGCCTTGGGAAGACAATCAGCTTGGCCTTGAAAGTCTTAAGCCTCTGTACATTGGCCTGAAGACCTTCAAGAGATCTATTCTTACGGCGATGGTCAACGGCAATACCAATGGTTGGCGTAAGTTTCTTTGAAATACCAGCAGCCTGGTCAGAGAATTAGGTGAGTTCTAGATTCGATACAACATATCCTCTATTCAATCTATCTACACACTTAACAATGCACCAATTCAATTCATCATTCAATCCCTTTTTCACTTAATCACAAACAGAAATCTAATTCACAAATAGACAAACACCACACTTCAAAGAATGAATCTTTTTACGCATAAACCTAAAGAAATAGAGAAATTAGAACAGCAGACCTTAAGCTCTTCAAGGGTGAAACCCCTGCTCTCAACTTCATGTTGTACTTCAAAGTCTGCCCAATATTTTTAGGTCTTAAAAACTAGTCCAACTGCTTTCAAATAAAAATAACAACTAATCTATAAAATTTTAAGAGTGAAAATAAATTTTTAATAAAAATATATAAAATTTTTAAATTATATACGAAATTCAAAATTTTAGAATATAATCGCCCCATCCCTGATCCTAATGTACAATTCGGTAAAGTATTTTTTTTAATTGGTGAAACAATTTGAAAAACCTTACTTGCAAGTAGCAAATTCAAATGGACAATTTGGTGAAGTCATATGTGGAACCAGAAATGAGCCGATTGTGGAGTGGACCCTAGCAAAAGAAGGATGATAAAGTGAAGTCTAAACTTTTCCCTCTATTTCAGGAATGGAAAATCGTCTGCCGACCATGCCTTTTTTTAATGTCTCATTTTAAAATGTGGGTTTAAGATTTAAAGTTAAGGTTTATAGTTAAGTTTAGGGGTATGGTGTGTTTTTTAGGGTATATTATTTAAGATTTAGGATGTAAAATTTAAAATTAATGTTTAGAATTTAATTTTTTATTATTTTTAAGTGCGAAGCATAGAAATGAACATAGGAGTTGAGGATTTTTGTTCCTATTTCAGCGACCCATAGGCAATCTCTTCATGTTTGGTAGGTAAGAAAATCTTTCAAGGAATTTTACAAAAGGACAGGGTGATTTGCAAGACATGCCATCCACGTCCCTTAAACTTCAAGCGCATGCATGTTTATCATCCACTTATATACACCTCACAAACACCCCATTTATCCCATAACAAGAATTAGAAACACAATGACCCCCAAAAGCTTTTGTTTCACTGTCCTTGTTGCCATTTTTGCTGTTTTTTGCATCCAGGATTGTGATCAACCCAATCCCTCGACCTCAAGTCCTCGACTACATTGTCGATTTAGGTCTAACCATCTCTTCATCTCTTTCAACTTCGACGACCTATGTCGACATCATAAACACCCCGATATGGGCAAACCAGTATCGTCTGCGACGACTTCCCTCCTAATTTCCCGCCTCCGGAAACCAACACGACGCTAACGCTCTGCGTTGATCAAAACGGATGTTGTAATTTCACAAAGGTGCAAGCTGCCATTGATGCAGTCCCAAACCTTAGCATCAAAAGAATTGTAATATGGATCAACTCGGGCATTTACTAGTGAGTTCCTATCTTTATAGTGATGTTCCCAGTGTTATTTTTTCAATAAATTGGAAAAATATTTGATACTACAATTTTTATTTTCCAGTGAAAAAGTCATTATTCCAAAAACCAAACCCAGCATTACATTTCAAGGACAAGGCTATACATCAACTACAATAGCTTGGAATGACACATCACTTTCTGCAAATGGAACCTCTTACAGTGGTTCAGTTCAAGTTTTCTCCACCAACTTTATTGCCAAGAACATAAGCCTCATGGTCATACATACATACATACATACATAAGCTTCTTCTGATGTATTCGAGTTTTGATCACAGAATGTAGCTCCTATACCCCGTCCAGGTTATGTTGGGGCACAAGCGGTAGCCATTAGAATTGCCGGCGACCAAGCAGCCTTCTGGGGTTGCGGTTTCTTTGGAGACCAGGACACCCTTCACGATGACCGTGGCCGGCATTACTTCAAGGATTGCTATATACAAGGATCGGTCGACTTCATTTTCGGGAACGGAAAGTCTCTTTAAGAGGTGATAACGTTCCACTGTGCAAACAATTTAGAACATCATTGATATGCCGACTAATTATAGGATTCGATCTTCAACAGGATTGCCAGATGTTATCCATGGCTAACCCCGTGGCGCCGGGATCGAAATCCATAAGCGGAGCAGTGACGGCGCATGGACGAGCTTCGGCGGATGAGGACTCGGGGTTTGCATTCGTCAACTGCAGCGTGGGTGGCACCGGGAGAATATGGCTCGGCCGTGCATGGAGGCCATTTTCCCGTGTGGTGTTTGCTTTCACATCTATGACGGATATCATTGCACCAGAGGGATGGAATGATTTCAACGATCCTACACGAGATCAGTACGTATGAAAAAATGATTACTATTTCATATATATTTTTTTTGTTTAGCCATAACTCTAAAAATGCTATTAGTCTCAAAAGTGCTTTTTAAAAGTAACAGAGAAAGGAGTATTTCGATAGTTTTTTTTTCAGTGCCCCTAATTATTAAAAGATTAGGTTTATGATTTAAGATTAATATTTAGAGTTAAGATGTAGTATGTATTTTTTAAAGTATATGATTTAAAATTAAATTTTAAAATTTGATTTTTTTAGTATTTAGTACAAAAAAGATACCAAAAAGAACACGCAAATATTTATTTTGTTTAAAAATCCTAAAGAAAATCAAAGTGTAAAAAAAATCTCTATTTCTTTTTTAAAAATATTATTTTATAAAGGTATATTTTATATATTTTGAATTTTCACTAATTGTATGTTTTTTATTTTGTTGTTTTTTATATATTTTTAAAATTTTATAAATCTTTTACTCTCTTTCACTTTTTTCGGTTTTTGAATTTAAAAGTACCTTGATCACACCATATGATATTTTTTATGATAGTAATATTTAAATATATATATTAAATTAAAAATAAATAAATAAATTTAAAGATAATATATGCATTTAACCGCTTAAGTAGAATATAAGAGAAAATCATAAGCAATTGATTGGAAAATAATGATATAGGACCTGAGGACCATATTCTACGGAGAATACAATTGCAGGGGTGCAGGAGCAAATATGAGTGGACGGACATCGTATGTTCAAAGGCTGAATGAGACGCAGGCTTCTCTTTTTCTCAGTACGGTAGTTAGCTCATTCATTTGTCAATATTATAATCTCCCAAATTTATCATTAATTGTTGTCATAAAATAATGGTGTCCATTTTATTTTGTTTATGTTATTAAATTCTGTCACATTTAGGATACGGAGTAAAATTATTTTATATTTTTGTAAAAAATATATATTGTAGATAATTTTGTATAGATAATATAATGGTAAAATAATTATATAAAAATTATTTATCACATGTTTGAATCTTAATTAATAGATCTTTTGTTTTTATTTAATATTTTATATAGACGCATAAGTAAATTTATTATAATAATAATAATATTAGTTATCAATTATAATAGAAATATCTCAATCAAACCCATTATATATAATATAGATATAAATGTATACCGTGCAAATTAATATTATTTCACCTGATTCGACTTAAAATTATTGCACAATATGTAAGATTTTTTTTTATAAATATTAATTCTAATCCTAATCATACCTAGAGGAGAAGGATTATAGGGGAAGAAGGAGAATATTTCTAGTGAGTCTAAAACACATGACGTAAAGGGATACGAGGGCTAAAAAATAAGCAGTTTGGCCAACCGGTCAATGTGCTTGCTCAATATGTCAATAAAGATTGAATATGATCTTTAAAAATAATAATAATAATTGACTGAGTGATCAATAATACTCATGTAATTATGTCGTGTATGCATGTGTTCGAATCTTGTTATTAACCTGAGGAATATAAGCATCTTTCTAGTTAATAAAAAGAAAAAATCATAATATTTCATTATTTTTATCACATCTCATGAGATAAAATTACTGAGATGAGTGTTATTTTTTCTGTGTTTATTTATATATTCATATGAATAAAGGAGAAAATATTTCATACACTGACGGTGAAACTATTAATTTGTATAAGCGCTTTACTTTTAGGGTTTAAGGATTTAGTTTAAGATTTAGAATTTAGGGGTTTATATTTATGTGTTTAGAATTTAGTGGTTGTGGTTAAAATCTATGGTTTAGGTTTTAGGGTAATATGTTAGGAATTTAGGTTTTAACCTATAAACCTTAGAGTCTATCCCTAAACTTTAAATTCTAACAACAATCCCTAAATTCTAAACACCCAAGACTAAACCCCTAAATACTGAACCCTAAATTGAGTCCCTAGATTCTATATCTAAGACGCTTGTGGAAATTAAAGTTTCTATCGACAGTGCATGGTATAATTATCCTATGAAAAATAGTTCAATATATACGTTGTGTAGTCTATAAATTATATGATCCTTTATATTTTAGGGTTTAAAGATTTAGTTTAAAGTTTAAGATTTATGGATTTAGTTTGTAGACTTTAGAATATGGGATTGTGATTATAATTTAAGGTTTATGATTTTAATTTTAGGGTTAGAGATTTAAATTTTAGTTTTTTTAAGAGTATATAAGCATGCATGTGTTATTTATATGTCTATATAATATTTTATATTTTAAGTGGGTAAATAAGGATAAAGAAATACAAAACAAGTTTTGAGGTACTTAAGCTTTTTCTATAAAGAAAACATAAGGGTTTTTTTAAACAAGAACCGGATTTCATTATAGACAACGAAAGATACAACAAAAAACATTCAAGGATAAAAAGAAATTTGGAGATTATGTTCACCAATAACTTATACAAAAAGAAAAAAATAAAACATGAAAACCGTGTGAAGAAAAATAAAATTTTCCCTTAACATAACCCTCAATTTCCTTAGAAACTCAGCAACTATCATCAAAATCTCATTTGTCTCTATCTAACTAGACGTTTATGTAGTGATGTAGGAAAGTTGATAGACAATATCAATCTTGTAAATCTATCTCGCTAATAGTTCTAATTACGTCGGCAAACTGCTACAAAAGAGATCTAACTATATTAAATCACCGATTTTCCTGATAAAAACGTACACCATTATAATAGCAACTCAAATGCAAAATTCTCACAAATGAAAATACAAAGAAATGGAGAAAACAAATGCAGATAAAATCGTGTTATAAAGCCGGACCAAACCAACGCTGCAAAATGAAAATACAAAGAAATGGAGAAAATATAAGAAGCCAAAAATTCCTTTTTAATGCAAGAGTTTTATATTCTACTTAGGGTTACATTTTCCAAGAATTTGATAATTTTCTAATTTAGTCCTTTAACCTTTTTTGTTTGGATTACTCTTTGTGTTAGAGTTGTAATCCAAATTCTTTTTTGGACCAAACAATCTTGTTTACTTTACACTAATTAAAAGTAGGAAACTCAGTTTGGTTAGTATTTGTTTATATGCAAGTTTTCTTTATAAACAAGCAATCTTTCCCTAGAAATAGATACTAAATAATAGAGTTTTTGACACAACACAAGATCGTTGAGCTGCAACCAGGTTGTAATTTTTTTATTCTTCGTCATAGTGAAAGTTCTCATCATATGCACGTGGGTTTTTCCGTTTTGAGTTTTCCACGTAAATCACGGTGTTATTTATTTTCTTGTTTTGTTTGCGATCATCATCTTCTTTTGTTTCGCCGTTATTGTTTGTCGCCGGTATATCCCGATATTACACTTTGAATTTGGTATTTTTTAATTTAAACTCTAAACTTAAGACTTTTTGTCATTACAATGATATTACACTATGAGAGTATATCACCTAAAATTTTAAAAATAAATATATCTTTTTTGGGTCATCAAAAGAACCAAGTTGAGAAAGTTACAAAATGTCAAGACTAATATAGACCCAAAAGAATTAGGACCCAGTTTGAGAAAAATAACCAAATTCAAGGGACGAGATGTGATATATTCCTTCTACTTATTATAAATTGTTTTCGGAAGTTTATTTTGTTGTTTTAATGATCTTTAAAGGCCGTACAATATACATTTGTTCCCCACGATTTAAGCCTAAAGTCACCTTTGACTATAACGTTCCTGTAACGTTTTAGAATCACTGGTTTTGCTTTTCCAGTCACGGCAAACTGCACTCCCATGCTTTTAATTTGGTTTGATTTTCTCGACATCCATAAGGGTGTTTAAACAGTAGGCTAAATCGAATTAATCAATCGAATTAAAATTTAATTTTGTTAGTCAATTGGTTAATTTGTGTCGGATCGATTGACAGTTAAGAATTTTTTTAAAGTTCAGTTGTTAGTTAATTGGGTTCGAAATTGATTAATTAACCGAATTAATTAAAAATTTTAATATATTAGTTATATATTTTTACTTTTAATCTCAAGTTTCAACGATTACTCATAATATTTAGAATTCAATATCTACCAAAAACATATTATTAATTCATTGCTACTTAAACTGTTATTTTGAGTTAAAACTAAAAAAAACTTATTTAAAAAGTTCGTTAATTAATTATTTTAAAAAATTTAGTTCGATTAACGATTAAAATTTTTAAGAGTTCAATTAATTCGATTTTGAATAATTTGGTTCACTTATGAACAAAATTGACCGTTTGAACACCCTAATTGGCTTTTAATTTTAGTTGTTTTAATTAGACATAAATAAAATTTTGGCCCTCAATATTTATATTTTTTCTAGGTTTTTACTTTTATTGTTTTTAGATAAATTTGGCTATTAACCTTTTAAAAGAAGCTTTTTTTGAACAATTTCTACCCACGGGAGGTGAAAGAGAATTTTGCTTTTACTGGATATTGAACAATTCGAGCTCACCTTAATTATGTAACACGAATGTAATACGAAAAAAAATCAAAAGTTGTGTCTACATATAAAATAATATAAACAAACAATTAACACAATAAAGATACATGAAATAAAAATGGGGAAGTTATTTAATAGCATAAGGTTAATTTAACTCTTAATATTTAGCTTTTTTTTGTTAAATTAACTCTTATTTTTTAAAATAAATATGATGCTCAATCATTCAAAAAGAAGTCAAGTAAGTTTTTAATAAAAATGTCGAGTAAAATATTAAAATTTCAATAATTTTAAAATAGCAAGTATATAATTCACATGTACTTTATGTTAGCAATAGAACTATTGTCTTATACACATCAATAAATAATTTAAAATTATAATAATATTAAAAATAGCTATGAACCGCTATATGAGACTTCATATCAACGGCATTAACAATTTAATGTTGTAAACATTTCTATTTAAAAGATAGTGATTTGTCTAATTTTAAAAGGTGACTCTTTAAAAAAAATCAAGAGTCAAATTTAGCTAAATAATAATAATAATAATAATAATAATAATAATAAGATTCAAAATAATAAAAGGTGTAAATATTGATGACTAAATTTATCATCATGTCTAATTATAATGGTATCGAGTTTTACTTTTTATGTATTTATGTTATTTTTTCTACCATGTTGATATTCATATTATTTTTTAGGTTCAAGATATTATAAATATATATACTTTATTAAATAGAGAGGTAATACATTCTCATGTCAGGATTAGAACCCATATAAGATGAGACAAGATAAGCATCATTAGCCACTAGGTCAATTAGTGGGTCTCTGCAATCATATATTTTTAATATTATTATAGACATATTTACTCCATGTTTGTTTGGCTTGTAACTGGCGTGATGTATTATTTAACACGTATATTACAGAAAGTATAAATAATCATGTGTTCAGTAGAGGTGGTATCTAATACGTCGTATTATTTAATAAGCAAGTTAGATAATATTTATCATTGACCCATAGATAAAATTTATTTAACACGTCTATTTTACGCCAATTTTGTCAATTATATTTCATAGTACTAATTTTCACGTATTTACATCAATGTAAATATTCTAACCTTAAACCACGAATATTAAACACTAGACCCTAAACACAAAACTCCATGCTATTTTTCACATATTTACATCAATGTAAATATATTAACTCTAAACCCTAAATCATGAACACTAAACCCAAATCATAAACACTAACCCTAATCATAAATCATAAACTCTAAACCATAAAACACAAACCTCAAACTATAAACACTAAACACCTAATCCTAAATCATAAACTCCAAAATAATATAATAATCAATGTCAAAACAAAGGAAAATATAAAGCTAGAATTTTAAGAGTAAAAGGGTACATTCATATATAACACTTACCTTATAATTTTATCCCAAATTTCATCAATCAAACACTTTGATGTAATAACAACCATATTTCATTTATATTTTTAATAATACACAAGTGTTGTTTAATACAACACACCTCTTTTTTATATTTGTTGTCTAAACTTTAAGGTTTTTGGTAGATGAGGTGTGCGCGTGTTGTTGGTTTTGGTTGAGGATGAGTGACTGCGGGGTGGTATGGTGAGTTTAAGGCTTGAATGGCGAGGTGGTGTAAAGGGGGGCCGTTGGTTGGTGAATGTCAATGGTATCAGGGGAGGCGGAACCATAAATTTATTTAAGGAATATTATTTTTTGAATAATATTTAAGAATAATTAATTATTTATAAAGAGGTATTATTTTATTTTTAAAAGGATGTCAATTATATATATATATATATTATTTTCATAAACAAATTATATAAAAAATATAATTTTTAAAAAAATTTAGGTGTCAATAGACACCCCAACTATCAATGTGGCTCTACCCATGGTGCGGGGTGTCGGCTTGGCTATCGTGATGTTTGAGGATTTAGGGTTAGCTCGAGTATTGGTTGGGGCAGATACATTGTTGTTGCTATTTTTTATTGTTGTCATAGATCACGAGTTCGGGTCCGAGTCACATACACAAATAGTTGACCGAGAGGTTCTGAAGGAGATATTAAGCTTGAAGGGAGCATCAAACTTAGCTCGATCAATGAAGGATTCTAGAAGACCCAACTACTTTGACCTATGTTAGCATAGGATATTCTTTCTTTATATAAAAGACTTATCTTAAGAAATATTCTGATTTTGTACTATTGAGGTTAATAAGTTTTGATCTTAGTCGTCGGTGTAAATTAATAGAGACAGTTTGAGGATATAATTTATAGTTTTTAAGATTAAATTTGAGATTTGAAAAAGAACAAAGGAAGAACTCGGGAAGAACATGGGTTTTTTTTTTATCTTAGAAGGGTTAGATTTTTAGGTAATTTATGTTTTCAAGAGAGAGGCCAGAGGGTTGTGGGTTTAGAGAGAAAAGTGTAATTCGAAAATTTGAAGAGAGAGAAAATGGAAAAGAAAGCTTGGATATTCGGTTTGGGATTTATATAGGGGGTCGAAGCGGGTTAAAAGATCCGCACGTTTCTGGTGGGTTGGATCTTTGATCTGTGCCCTTTTATCCCGGACCTTATACCCTGGCCCTCTTACTTGTAATCTGTTCAATTTGATCCTTTTTCAGACCAATTATTTTGATATACTTTGGTTTTCATTTAATTTCGCCCATTTTTTAATTTATGCATTTAATTTATTCCATTTTAATTCATGCTTGTTGTTAGGTTTAGATTAGATTAGATTAGATTAGATTAGATTAGATTAGATTAGATTAGATTAATTCGATTAATTTAAAGTATATATTTGACTTAAAAGATGTATATGTTTAAATTAATTAAATTAAATTTAGGTTTAGATTAGATTGGTTTAATTTAGTTTAACTAATTTAAAATATGCATTTGACTTAAAAAGAGGTATATGTTTAAATTAGATAAATTAAATTTAGGTTTAGATTAAATTAGTTTAATTTAATTTAACTAATTTGAAACATACTTTTGGCTTAAAGAGGTATATGTTTAAACTAATTAATTTAAATTAAGGCTGGTTTAAGTTTAGTTTAAATTTTAATTTAATTAATTTAAAATATACTTTTGACTTAATGAGGTGTATGTCTAATTTAATTAAATTAAATTTAGGTTCAAGCTTTAGATTAGATTAAAAGCCCCTAGTTTGATTTTGGTTGAATTAATTAAATTAAAATACATCATTGACTTAATGTGATGTATTCTAACTTAATTAAATTCATTTTCTTAATTATACTAGAATATGGAAAAATATTTAATTTAGATCATAACTAAAAATCTTAATTATTAATTTGATTCTTTTTAAGTAGTGTCCTTAACTTAAAGGGATACAATTTAAAATTAATCGAATTAATTATTGAGATTTAAGATTAATTCATAAAATATTAAATGTTTTTTAGGTTTTTAGGTTTTAATCAATTTAAGATTAATAGTAGAATAACTTAAATAATAATATATCACTAATTATAGCTTACATAATTTGGGCCTTTTAGGTTAGAACTTTAGTGGACCTCTAGTGTGTTTATTTAAAGCCTTAACGTGACATGCATTTAATTGTCATTCATTTAATTCCTATTATTTAATTCAACAAATACTTTGATAATTAATTAATTTTAACTATAAAAATAAGTTATTTATTAATTCGAATATTTGTGTTGGAATATCTTGATTAAATGAATACTGAACAAATATTTGAATTAATTTATATTGCCTAAAGGTAAACTTTAAAATGAATAAAATTTGACAAGTCATAACATTATACTTAACTGTTTGCATCATGCATAAAGGTGGTGTACTTAATTCGAACCATAAATTAACACGGTAGTCGGGCTTATTAGATGTCGGTTTAATCTATGGTCCGAATTTAAAGTCACCCTTATTAATTAAATGACTAATTAATTCAAACACACCAAATGTTAAAGCCCATTTAATTAAAAATTGTATTCAACCAGGAATATTTAATTAAATTCAATTTAAGTTTTAAAAAATTTCATTAATAAAAGTAACGTATAATTTGATACTGCTTTCAAGCGTTGTGTAGTGCTAATCTTCCCAACACGTAATCAATTCCTGAACTCATTTTTTTAAACAAATCTTTGATTTTATATCAGTAAAGAACACTTACCAAATTTTCTTTAATGTTTGATGTTTGTGACTACCCTTTATTCCTCCAGTCCACGGAAATAGATGCTCGTCCTTACGTTTTATAAATAAAAACCAAATAAATAATATTAGTAAGACTAAATGATAATAATTTTCATTTTTCTACATAACAAAAAATATTGTTATTAAAACCATAAAAGTTGTATAAAACATAGAAACCGATTAAAATCACAAAAGTGGTATAAAACAAGTTTAAACTAAGATTAGAGCCAAAACATCTCGCTTAAACAACACGATAAGCAAATCAAATCTATAAAAAAACACATAAAAATTACCATAAAATCCTAAAGAAAAACCTCACAAAATTTCGGTGGACAATCATTTATGATCATTGTTATTAATGTTCTACACCTTTGATATTCTCCTCCACTCAATCGCGTAACATTATCGTAAAATTACTTAGCATTAGGACATTCGACGTAAAATCAGGCACTTAATGATTTATACTACGTATAAATAGTGGATCTAGTTTATATACTCTAATTTGATATTTTTAGTTATTGTGGTTTTTAAAGTCTGCAATTATTGTTTTAGTCTAAATTTTATTCGTAAAATCTATTAAATCAAATTATAATATTAATCTCTATATTATGCATAAACAGTAAATTTAATTAATGTTCTCCTTATCATTTTTATATATGTAATTTAGGTGTTGTTTGGTAAACTGAAAAAATTAAGTGCTAAACATTAAGTAATGAAAAATTAAATGTTTAATTAAATTATAATTTTAATTGTTTCATAATTAAATATTGAATACAATTAGATGGGATAGGATTCAATTACATAAGGTAAGAGTTTTTAACTTATACCTATTTTTTGGATAATTGGATTGGTGAAATGAATAGCAGTGAGTTATGTGAAGATTATAATTTGGGAAAATAAATAAGGAGTTAATCTCAACCATCCATTTTACTCATCCAACGATTCAAAAAAATTTACATTCTGTGTAAGTGGATCTTATCCCTAATAAGATTATTTGAACGTAAATTTGAAAAAGTGATATAGTTAAAAGAAATAAAAATAATGAAATTTGAAAATATTCTTTGTTATCTACTTAACACTCCATTAAAAATTCTAAAAGGTATGTTTAATTTTAGATTATCCAACATGTTACAATCCATTAAATTTTTTAATAATTTATCAAACAAAACCCTTATTCTTATTGTTATTGCACAATTTAAATCAAAACTAAAAATTTTAAAAATATAAAAAAATAAAATTAGTCAAATTTAAATTGATAAACTAAATCTATAATTTATACCGTGACTAACGGTAATGTTTGAAAAAGTAAATTTATTCACCTGATTTCTCCCTTTTATGAGAAAAATTATTAGATGGACTCGGCTCTTCACGTCATTCGTGGTTTTAGCCAATAAAGTTCATCCATCTAATTTTTTTTCTAAAGTGAATCATTACTTCTTTCCTATATGTTAATAGAGAGTGGATAATTATTTTGAAGTTAATGGACCTTATTGGCTGGGACCACGAAACTTCAATCTAAAATTTGTAATCAGATATTTTACCCATTCGAAGATTTGGAGTTTTTCATTTTCTTTCGTCGACTAATATAATCCAATTCAACAAATCAGACCCAACAATTTTTTCATTCTAGGTCAATGGTTTTTAAAAGATTAATATTTCATATACTAACTGTGTACATTTTTATGTGTAGTTAATAAATTAAATGATGATATTATTATTATTAAATTTAAATAAGTTTAATTTTATTTTTTATGATAATGTGCTATCAATTGATTAATTAATAGTGAGTAAGATTATCACCGTCAATGCATCTAATATTATTTCTTTAAAAATTAACAATTGTAAAATTTAAACATATTATATATAGATATAAATGTAATTAATAAATTACTATAAACTTAAAATAAAAATAAAGCTTTAATATAAAATAAGTGTCCAAACCTTTTTTTGTTTTGAGTGTCTAAAATTAATTTTTAAGTTAAAATATGTGTAAAATAAATTATGTGTGAAATAAAAATTGGATGTTTGATATTTTTAAAATTGCAAGTACCCAGAACAGACAATATAAAACTTTAGTATCTATTTTAATCAAAACAAACTTTAAGTATTTAAAAAAACATTATAGTCACTTATTTTATAACAGAGCCTAAAAATAAACCCCAAAAAGAGAATTGGTCAATGTTTGTGGTTAAGACAAGCAGTACGTCTCTGTCTCTCTCAAAGTCTCAAAACATGAATGAAGTGTGAGTCCTGTTCTCACCGGAGGAACTGGTTCTAGAAGGAGGAACCTGTGAGGAAACAAACCCTTCCGACCCAACTTCCATGTTCGGTCTAGGGTTCCCCCCAAGTCTTTGGAGCAAATGGTCCCTTTCCCTTGCCCGGAGATTATAATCGTCGGCGCTGTTCAATGAAAACATGTATGCCTGATTTTGCTGTTGCTGTTGTTGGTGGTGATATTGCAATTGAAATCCGACAGGAGGAGCCGTGAGGGAACCGGTGTTAAGATGGGGTTGACGTCCTCCGAAACTGAACTCGAAAGCCGCTCCACCAGGGCGAGCTGAGCCTTGTGTAAAACTAGGACCGCCGGTGAATTGTTGAACCATGGCTCGGAAATTTGATATGTCAGTGTTGAACAAAGTGGTAGGGGTTCGCCTTGAAGCCCTTGATCGTTTTCGAGCTGGCTTCCCAAATCGGCCTTCCGGACTCAAATGGCCGCCTCCACTTGAACTAGCCGGGACAGAGTCCGAGCCTCCTGCACTTGATGCGGCCGTGGTGGTAACAACGGTGGTATCGTAGTTGTAGCTTTGTTCGCCGAACAGCGGCTCCTGATTCGAAAGATTTTGTTGGTAAAAGTGAGACCAGTCGGTGGGACTAGACATGGGAAAGAAGAGCAGTTATAGTAGCTAAAAATCCCGGGAAATGTTTCTTCTTCTTTTTTTTATCCGGTATGTGTGTTTGAGAGGGGAAAGAAGTGAACGGGAATAAGAGGGCGTAAGATAATGATATTTATGGTGGCGGTCATAGGGAGAATAATGGGAAAATCGTTGCCATTAACTTTTGTTATAGTTAGATACATGAGTTATTGAATAATCATTTTATTTTATATTTTTTTTTTAGAGTAGTTCAATCTTTAACGTTTTATTTTAGGTCAAAATAATCTTTTTGCAGATGAAAACTGTCAGTCAACTGACGGTAAATGGATTAAAATGACGTAACTATATGGAAGTAACATATAGGCAAATGTGTTGACTTAAAAAAAACGTTACATCGATCAAAAAATAATTTTTTTCTATTGACTTATTATTCTGTCAAGTCAGTTCAAACTGTTTGCTGTTAGTTTTTTAACACTTTTCATCCGCATAGTGCTATTTTGGCCTAAAATGAAACGTAGATGGTTGAATTGCTCAAAGAAAAAAATATGAGCCAAAGTGACTATTTAGTCAAACATTAAGGGTATTTTTGACTTTATGCCATTAATCTAATACACAAATTAAAATATATTTTTTAAATATGAAGGGTGACCAAAATGTAATCTTACCCATAATTGAGTGACCTAAATGTAACTTTTAGTAACTGGGTGACTCAAATATAACCTTACACATAATTGAGTGACCAAAAAAAAATTTAATAATTGAGTGACCCAAATATAACCTTACTCATAATTTCATTGCAGTTTACCCTTTTTTAAACAGTATTGTTGAAAAGATAATTTTTTAATAGAATGCGTCAAAAATAATTTGTTGAACTAGAGGTGTTATAAAAAATCGGTTACACTATATGCCGACTTTAGGGGAAGTTAACAACATTGCAAGGTGACTTCAAACATAAAAACATACTCGATTGCATGACACTTCAATAATTTCTAAATAAAAAATAATTAACAGAACACACTATTTCACAAATATCATTTTCAAATAACATTGTCGGAACAATTTACCCCAAAATTATATAAAACTATAAAATTTTAACGTTATTTAAATATTTTTTTATACCAACTGAATTAAATTTAAATTGAATAATAGAATAGTGTCTAATATTTGTACCTATATATATAGGTACTAAATAAAATTAATTTTATGCTAAATGTTTTCATCATCTTTTTGTCTGAAACTATACATTTAACATTTAATTTATCATAAAATCCGCCGCCGTAGCCAAGTTAAATACATTTAAATGTTTGGATACCAAAAAAATATAAAATAAACACAATATATTAATAATAATGTAAACTTTTCAACCAAAAAAAAAAAACGATTGGCATAAAATAATCCGATACGCATGTTTTTGACTAGTTTGGTGGTTGGTGGACGTTGACGACTTCGCAAGCGTTCAAAGATGTAAGCCTTCTAGTATTTATGTAGAAACCCCAGCTTCCTTCTCATTTTTTTCTAGCACTATTAATTCGAGCACTATATTACCATAGTTCATCTTTCAAAAAAAAAATTACCATGGTTCGGATAATATCAAAATAATTATATATTTTTAAAAATTATAAAATTTAAGTTACACAAATAATATTTTTTATTAATTAAATTTTAATTTAATTAATACTCTTAATAATAAGAAGAAGAATAATAAAGACCTATTTTCAACTGTTACAAAACAATTAACCATTAAGTATTAAGAACTAATTAAGTAAAAGAAAATCTTTAATTCCCTGCTTATCCTGTTTCTTATCATTTCGAGGTTTCAAAGTTGGACAAGTCTTGTTCATGTTCAAAGTCTAAGATTAGTCTTTGTACAATCATGATTAGAAATATCTAATTAGTATATTAAGAAAATTGATTATATCGGATTTTATTAGATGATATTTTGAGTTAATTAATTAGTCTAAATTATTAAGGGCGTGTGGTATTTAATTGTTGAATTGGGCGGCGTGAATTGTAAGATGTTATTAAAAATTCACATACCGACGGTTGGTCAAATTTAAAAATGGTAAGCAGTTTGATATCGTTTAAATAGATTTTAAGTTTGAAATTTTGTTTATGTAAAAATCTCTAAGCGTAAGATTTATTTATCAAAATTAAGTGTGTAACGCGACAGGTCCATAATCAAAATAAAATCTTAAAAACAGAGAGTACAACTAAAAAAATCCACACCGTTGAATTTAACTATTAGATTGACTTGTTTAATATCTTTCAAATAAAGAATAAAGAATTTTCAATTTGTCATTGTTTACCCATGATTCCAATTTTTTCCCTCTCCCATTTGAGAAGTTGCGATGATTGTGGGCATTAGTTTTACTTTTCAATTTTATAACTTGTTAGGTATAATAAATTCGATTCATATTTAATACAAACACTTTGATTTTAGAGTTTATGGTTAGATTTTAGGGTTTAGATGTTATGGGTTTAGGTTTAAAGGTTTAGAATTTGCGGTTTAAAGGTTAGAGTTTAATGTAATATGATTAGTGATTTAGGTTTGACTTATAAACCCTAAATTATAACCAAAACATCTAAATTCTAACCACAATCCATTAATTTTAAACCACTAAACCTAAATCCTTAACCTTAACACTTAAACTTTAAAACCAAGGCGATTGTAAAAACTTTTTGTTTTTACCGTATGTATATTGAATAATTACCCTATTAAGTTTATAATTTATTAATTTACATTATCCTAATAATCACCATTCAAATGTACACGAATCATTTATACATGGCAAAATTATATATTTGATACCGGAATTATGTACCCATTCCTAAGTTGATATCTAATGAATTTTTGCTCTTAATTTGATACTCAAACTTTTATTTTATTCATTTTTTGATATTTTTATTAATAATTTTAGTCATCGAAACTTATACATTCAATAGGAGCTTGGCGGGGTATTTCAAAGGGACCAGGGGTATCAAACAGGGGACCCTTTATCTTCTTGCCTATTTGTTATTGCAATGAACACCTCTCTAAACTGTTGGTTGCTGCTGCTGCTGAGGGTGTTTTCCAGTTTCATTCGAAATACAAGCAAAGCTCTTTTTTTTTTTTTTGCAAAGGCACGTTGGTTTCTCTTGTGGGTGTAAAATGTGTTCTCTCTCAAATTTACTCTCTCTGATTTGCAACTCAATGTCAGCAAGAGTGAAGTTTTCGCTTCTGAAGTACCTAATGATGTTATTGATTCAATTGGTAGTGTGACTGGGTTTAAGGTTGGTTCTCTGCCTGTCAGGTATTTAGGTATACCGCTGGTCACTAAAAAGCTTTCTGAGGGTGATTGCCAGGCTTTGATTGATAAGGTTAAAGCTCGGCTTGGGCAGTGGTCTGTGAGGAACCTTAGCTATGCTGGCAGGCTTCAGCTCATTCGATCTGTCTTGTTTTTGATTGCTAATTTTTGGTGTCGACAACATATCCTCCCTAAGACAACTTTGAACAAAATTAATCAGCTTTGTTCTCGCTTCTTTTGAAAGGGTAGTGATGTCTCTGCGGCTGGTGCCAAGGTTAAGTGGCAGCATATTTGTGCTTCAAAGGCTGAGGGAGCCTTGGGCTTAAGGATTTGGCTTGTTAGAACAAGGCTTGTGCTTTTTAGCTTATTAGAAAGTTCTTAACTGATGAGGTCGCTTTAGGTTACATGGGTCAAGGCTTATGTCACTCGTGGTCAGAATTTTTGGACGATTGATATCAAAAGATCGATGAATTGGTGCATGCATAAGCTCCTAAAGTTGTGAGGTGAGACTGCCAGTGTCTTTGCTAATTTTCTTAACCCTACTTATACCCATTCCTTTTTAAAATTTATCCATGTATAAAATAACAAATCGTTAAAATTTTAACTGCTAATTAAATATTTTTGTTGATGTCAATTTGGGCGACACATGATTTACTCGTCCTAAAACTAGCCGAGAATTATAAAAATTATAATTAATCATTAAATTTATAAATTTATTTTTAATTGACTTGAGACTAAAAATGATGATCGGCGTAAAATCGATGGTAGAAACTCCTTAGAAGAGAGAAGAGAGCGATGAGCTGGGGATATTTTCATCGTTTTGGAACTATATCCTTCTGTATATCGAAAAAACAATATTAATAAACTAAGAATCAATCAAATCAAGTGATATTATGTGATGGTTTAGGGGACAAATGTCATGGTTGTAATGTAGCACTTGACAACACCTGAAAACCCTCTCTTTATTTTAATTTTAATTTTAATTTTAATTTTAATTATTATATTTAGGTGTCAGTGTCACCTTTTACGGATTTTTTTTTTAAATTCAGACATAAACTGTTATAACTATATGCATTATTATATTTACATAAATGACCACATAGTATTTAATATGATAGCAAAATGAGAGGAGACCATATTAAAACTTCAACACTTACATTAAACTTATATTTAAGAACCGCCCAAAAATCTATTTTTGACATGTATTTTTATAAGATGGGTCTGTTAAGTTCAACGAGCACCAATAAATACTACTAACGACAAATACCGATGAACACCTTTAATTAAATTTATAAAAATTAAAATTTTAAATGATTCACCGTATAATTATAAATTATTTAAAAATTAAAAAGTTAAATTAATTAAAAAATATATATTTTTTTTAATTTTTTAAACATAAATCAAAATATTTATATACGCTCAAATTATAAAACCTTAATTTTTATTATTTGAAATTCAAGCCGTTGCTGCCTTCTGCAGTCGCTTGTGGATTTTACTAACTGAGAGTTCAAAGTTGAGCCAAATTTCTTTGGCACTGCTAATGGTGCACCAGCGGCTCCCGATTTCCCGGTCCAAGTAGGAACGGAAATACTATCATGGCTTCGAAGCATTCGCGATTTGCGTAGTGCTTTTGCAGCTCTCCACCTATGAAGCCTGTTCCTCGAGCCTCTTCTCCTCATCATGGGCATCCATTATAGCATCATGGTTCACAGCGGCAGCAGCGACAGCGGCGGCAGCGACCGCGGCTTAAATTTTAAATAAACAAAAATTAGAATTTTATAATTTAGGAGTAAATAAGTATTTTGATATATATTTAAAAGAAAATTAAAAATAAAATATATTTTAATTAATTTATCTTTTGATTTTTAAATAATTTATAATTATACGGTGAGTCCTTTATATTTTTAATCTTTATAAATTGAATTAATAGTTCTCATCAGTACTCGTCGTTAGTAGTGCTCATCGGTACACGTCGAGCGTGGCAGAATTTTTCATTTTTATAATATTTTAATACTATTAAAAAAGAGCAAGCACATTGTCAACCTGCTCATTCTTATACTCTTATATTTTCTTAGGTCATAAGTTCTAGTTCACTCATTTTTTTCTTCTTAAAGTTTTCCCTTCTAAAATTAGGATTATAATTAGGATTTGTAAAAAAAAAAAAACTACTAAACAATGAATACTCATTTTAATTGTCATTATATTTATCTATTTTTATCTCCATATTAAATAGTTTGTTAAACAAGATTAGTTCAAAATTCAAATTATCCAAGAGAAAACAGTACTAAATCCATATATTATGATTCTCTTTGTAACTATAAAAAGTTATATTTTGATATACAGATCGTTTAATTTTTTTTACGCAACTTTTTATTGAAATTTAAAACCTAAAATTCTAATCCTAACACTCTAAATTTTAAACCTTATACCCTAAACTCTAACTCTAAATCTTAAATTATAAATATTGCAACCTAAACTCCTAAACTTCAAACTATAAACTAAACTCCTAACCCTCAATTTGACAAGCACGTGTAAACTTTAATTTATTCGGACTGTGTACCAAAGTTTTTCTCTAATTATGATTATACTTTGTTAAATAAGAACCATTTTTCATAAAAGATTGTAATATTCAAATTAATCGACGTAACAACTTGATTTAAACATGTTTGAAGTTTGAACTCGTAGATGTTTTAAAGAGTAAGGCCCAATTTAGCATTGTTTTTGAAAAGTGTAACAGAAAAGCTAGTTTAGAAAGCAATTTTTAGAAGTATTTCTGAATTTTTGAGTTTAGAATTTAAGAGCTTAGTATTGCTGTTAAAAAATGCTTTTATGAAGATAAATGATCATTTTAGACATAATATTGTAAGTTATATACATATATATCAGCTTAAATTATTATAAAAATATATAAAAAAGATTTTATTAATAAAGACATTTTTTAACAATCGTAGGTGTTCCATAAAATATAAAAAAATTAAAATATTTTATTTAAAAAATGTGACATGAATAAATATATATCATTTTTAAACTAAAAAATAATTATTAATTATATAATTATATCTTTGTAAAAATTTATAAATTATAAATAAATACAATAACAAAGGAAAATTAAAATTATAATTTGGCTCCGAAAAGTACTTTTACAACCGTAAAAGCTAAAAGTTAACTTTATTCAAAATATTTGTAGTCGATATAAAAAAGTTTTAATTTTTGAAAAACAGTTTATCAACCTAGCAAATTGTTAGAGTCTCGTCAAATTAGGTTAATTTATTTTTCTATCTGGGTAGTCTAAAGCTAATTCATTTTTAAAATGTTTCTATTTAAAAAAATAATATTAAAATAAGTATTTAAATTATTCTGTTTTATTCTTTTAAATGCTTAATTATTTATTTTTTTGGGTGTATAAAATATTATTTTATTTTTTTAAAGTCAATTGATACTTATTTTAATAAAAATATAAATTAAACACTTAAAAAGATAAAAAAATGATATAATTTAATCATTTATTTAAATATTAAATTAGGGGGAAATTATTTTATTGAAAGGAAAAGAAGAAATAAAACAAAAAATATGAGTTGATTACCGAGGACGGGAGGATACAATTTTTACTCTTTTCTTTTGGTGTCAACGATTTTCTCTTATGTCAATTTCTTCTTATTTTTTCAAGCAGCTTTTTTCACATTCTCTACTTTCCTTAACTCTTCTCCTATCTTTCACCCTTTCCCCTAAATGCTGCTGCCCTCTCCCCTCTTCCTTTCTTCCTTTATTTATTGCTTTCATTTGCTTTTCATAGACTAACATTCTCTCATTTTTTTTTACTTTTATTTTGTGGGTTCTTAATTTGGTCTTTGGTTACTAAGAGGGAAACCCATTTTCTTTCTCTTTCTGCATCTCCCAAAACTGTCTAGTTTTTGTGTGTTTGTCATGGGATTCTGTGCTTAGGGTCTTTCTTTTTTGTAGTTAGGGTTTTGGGTTTTCTGGGTAGGTGTTGGGGGTGCGAATTTTGCAGGGCAGATATGGTGAGGAAGCATGGATGGCAACTCCCTGCTCACACTTTTCAGGTAATGTCCCTTTGTTTTTGTTTTTCATGCATGTTTCTACTAGAAAATGCTCCGAATTCCTGTTGGATCCATGTTTTCTCTGTGGAGCTTAGCTCTTTGCCGCTTAATTTCGCGTGAATTGACTCGATTTAGTGGCAACATTTATTGTTGAAATATGTTTTCTTTTTAATTTAATTTAATTTCTGTTCCTTGTATGATTTAGTTTGTGGAAATTTGTACATTTTCTGCTGTATTCCACAGTTCTGGTTTGTTGACTTTGTTCTTTAGAATTGCTTATGGTTTTCAATTAGAGAATGATGCTTAAGAAAAGGAGGGAATAGTAGATTGTCAAAGTGTATACTGCACGAATAGTTGATCCGTCCGAGTGTTTAGAAGTTTCTGTGTTTTCTTACAGTGGTTTATTAAGAACACCATCTTTAAGTGGGTTTGGGAAGGACTAAAATGTAGTTGGACTCCCGAATGGTTCCCGACGGTGTCTCGCTTCTTGCAGCTCCTTTAAATCTGTCTTCATGTGTTAACTGGATGGAAGCAGCCATCTGTGAATTAGGCATACTTCATTCAGTGGATTAGGAAACCCTAGGAAACAAAGCTATGAACAGAACCTGGAGCCCGATTGTGACTTATTCTGAACATTGTCTCTAAGCCTAATCTGGAATGATGAGAATGAGGTTCTATCTGTGTGTGATTCTCAAATTAATCTTGCTTTCTGCCGGTTACTTTCATCTTGCACTGCATGTTTCCTAAACAAGTCTCTGATTTGGGTGCACTTAAATGGTTTTATCCAACTATCCTGATCAGGGTAAGAAAAAGACAAACGACTGCGCATGTTTGGTAAAACAAGTGTCCGTTCCTAGAGGTTCAGACTTCTGAGATACACATGTTTCCAAGATAGATAACTATTCAGGGGAAGATTCATGGTATATAACCTCCTTTTGGAGGGTAGCCGGTAGTGAAGCGTTTGTCTGATCCTAATCGATGGATCTGACCAGTTTGGTACTTGATTATCAACATGCTTCTCGGTTGTGTTCACTCATTGGGTTTTGAACCATGCATCTAATTTACACTTTTTCTGAAGGTCAAGCCTAAATTTCAAAGATAGGTCAATCTCCTCTTCATAGGAACATCAACTAAGAAAAATGTGATAGACTAAAACTGTTACTAGACAAAGCTTGGGAGGCATTGGTTTGAGATGATCTGTGCTTTAATTTTCTTTTATAATTCAAATATGTGGAGTATTGAAATTATCTAGTGATTTTTTTTGAGATAAAGATGTCAAGTATGTTCTGCTTTATTATGACTTCTGTTTTTAAATATCTTACAAACTAGAACTTCCTCCTTCTAACTTCCCTTCCCCTTTATTTTTTCCCTTTAAGGAGAACAAATCAAGTAACATTTCCACCTATAGAAGCTGGAAAGAGTAAAAGACATTTCAAAGTTGTTCTCCATCATTATCAAATGTCTTTTTTGTGATTAATTTTATGTTGCACTCACATGCAAATGGCACCTATCAATAACTTTTTCAGATTACTTGCATATGATTATATTTCCTTGATATTGATCTCAAACTTGTTTTTTTGATTTTATTTTTTACAGGTTGTTGCAATTACTGTGTTCTGCTTGTTAGTGGTTGCATTTTATGCTTTCTTTGCTCCTTTCGTTGGAGGGTGCATCTGGGAATATGCTCTGGTTGCAGCTTACTCACTGGTGGTATGTGAATCCATTGTTTTTATTTATTTATATTAGGGCTACAAAAAAAACCTTTATTGTACATTTTTGCATGAAAGATCTATATAGATTACAAATTTAGAACATTTTTAATACCTGCTACTATGTTAAGATATAAAGTAACATGTGCTTGCTCATGCGAATAATTTTTGGTGAAAAAGAATTTTGCTTTTTTTAATTCTGCATAATGCAATACAAACATAACCACTAAATCTTATGCCATTACCGTTCTTTTCATTTCTATGCAGGCACTCCTTGTTTTTATACTTTATGTTCGGTGCACTGCAATTAACCCAGCTGATCCTGGCATCATGTCAAAATTTAATGGTGGATCAAACAAATTTGAAAACCATGGGTTATCAGTGAAGGATTTACCCAGAAAATATGATGAGTTTGGCAGTGGGTTGCATTCATCACCGTCATCTGTTTCCAGAAGTTCCAGGGCAGCACCGAACTCAAGTATGAAAGGTTCAGTGGGAGATCCTGGAACCATAGATGCTCCAACACAGTATGCAAGCAGGAAAACTTATTGCATTGGAGGAATCTTTTGTGCTTTATTTGTTCATGAAGATTGTCGCAAGCAGGAACCACCTGCTGAGCAAGGCAATGAAGATGCCTTGTTCTGCACATTGTGCAATGCCGAGGTATTTTGGACCTTTTTGGCTACCTTTTTTTTATCATATTATATCAGATTTAAGTTTCATCCTTTTTTAGTAATTTTATGTCTATGGTGTGCTTAACATTCCCCTCAATAAATTTGAAAACTTGTTTTTATCTTTTCCTTCGTGCAATTATGGGGGCAGGGTAACATTCTCCCAAATTTTTTTTCACTTTTGTCCTCTTATATAAGTTTTTTAAAAAAATGATTTATTTATGAATCCCCGCACTTTCAAACATTTATGTTTTGCCTCCCAACCCCAAATCCGGGCTCCATCCCTAATTCTCGAGTCAGATGTAATCTGCAATCATTAGCATGTTCATGGTGCCTCAGTACCTATAAATCGCTATTTTCTACTATGTTTTCTTCACTACTCCTGAATTTTCATATGACATGCTTAGCGCCAATCTTATCATCCGCTACAAATCCACATGACTATAGGCTTTTACTTATGTCTGCTTCTGTCAATGCTACTGCCAGATGTATTGTAAGGCAACAGTGAAAATAAAGCTGATTGCAGAAAATTGAACACCTTAAACCAAATTTTTGGATTCCAACAATCAAAACAAATAAAATATATATGAAGGTATTGGTCCCTTACATTTTTTTTCATTGATTTAAATCATACATTTTTTAAACTAGTAAATCAAACGTTGATAGAGTTTTTGTTTTTTTTTTATTTGGGGGGGGGGGGTGATCAAGGGAGCACTTGATTGTTATATTCAAACATTTTGCTCATCAGGATTCGAAAGGTTGATAGTATCTTAAAATGGCATGTGGCTTTGTTTCTAACTCATGAATGATTTCTACGGTGCAGGTGCGCAAGTTTAGTAAACATTGTAGAAGCTGTGATAAATGTGTAGATGGTTTTGATCATCACTGCCGGGTAAATATTTTCATTTTGCTTCTAGTGTTCTTTATAGACATAATTGTAATAGATTATCTTTCAACTTGTATAGTATTGACAGAATCTGGTTATTTGTTTGTGGAAATAATTCTCCATCTCATATGTGGCTGCAGTGGCTAAACAATTGTGTTGGACAAAAAAATTACATCACATTCATCTCTCTCATGGCCATCAGTATTGTTTGGGTATGTTTTTTATTCAATGGCCTTTTATATAAAAACCATACCGCCCAGATTCTGATGATGCCTCTTTCTCCTTGGTTCAGCTAGTTTTGGAAGCTGGAGTTGGTATTGCTGTCTTAGTTCGTTGCTTCGTTAACAAGAGGAGTATGGAGACTGAGATTATTGATAGGCTTGGAAATGGTTTTTCTCGTGCTCCATTTGCAACAGTAGTGGTACATCCCTTAACAAATACTTTGAAGTTGATGCCTAACTTGTGATTTTGTATTATCGTAAGTATTTAAGTTGGATCCAAAATTTTGTAGGCAGTATGTACTGCAGTTTCTGTCCTGGCTTGTATACCGCTGGGTGAACTTTTCTTCTTCCACATTATACTAATCAGAAAGGTAAGTTTTCTAGAAATGAACCATTACTGTTGTTTTTGCACTGCACTAGTTTCTGGTGATAAGATGACAAATTTTGAAGATATTCACATTCATAGCTAGAGTCATGGCAGATTTCGAGTTTTGTACATTTTAGTAACTGGATATAATGTATAAGGTAAATAGAGTTGTCTTATAGGGAAGACCGTAAGGCAATTTTGACTCTTACATGGAATCAGGGTATTACAACCTACGAATATGTCGTGGCAATGAGAGCAATGAGTGAAGCGCCTGCCGGAGCATATGTAGATGAGGAACTGCCGAATGTGATGTATTCTCCATCTGGATCTGCTACAACCGGCATGAGCGGTGGAAGTTCTCTTGGTCTGCAGTACAAGGGGGCATGGTGTACCCCTCCTAGAGTTTTTGTGGATTATCAGGTACTTCCATTTTAAATGTTTGCTTTATTTGTATGAAACCCGTAAAGTAATGCAATCTGAAAATTACTAGGAATCTGAAAATTTTAGACCTCGAGCATTTATGAGTCGAGGCCTAGGTTGATTGGTGTTTCTGAGGAGTATGTATATACGATACATGGAAGGTTCTATAGCACTGCAGTTGTAAATAGTTGCAAAATTTATTCATGTGATAAGTTCTTTAATGCCTTTTTCATGATCATTAATTTGAGCCTACCCTCAAGGAAGGAGATTCATCCTAAGTCTCTGGTTTGACTTCTGGAGTTGTGTCGCCTTCTGCATCTGTGTTCTCCCATTGATGTGTATTTTTT
The DNA here is from genome assembly GCA_019671005.1 of Hibiscus mutabilis. Lineage (NCBI taxonomy): Eukaryota > Viridiplantae > Streptophyta > Magnoliopsida > Malvales > Malvaceae > Hibiscus > Hibiscus mutabilis. The sequence goes on along the minus strand of CM033712.1, from coordinate 4,939,337 downwards.
TAGTATAATACTAATGATTTAAAAACTCTGCTGGACATGGTTACATCAGGATGAAGTGGTACCCCATTTGGAGCCTGGAATGCTCCCATCCACTGTTGACCCAGATGCAGCTGGTTTTGCAGAAAGAGGGAACAAGGGACCCAAAAGGCCTGTTCGTATTAGTGCGTGGAAGCTGGCCAAGTTAGATTCTACCGATGCCATGATGGCAGCAGCCAGAGCAAGAGCATCTTCTTCTGTTCTACGGCCTGTTGACAACCGTCGTATGGGAGATCCTGAACTTAGTTCCAGTGGAAACATGAGCATTAGAAGTAGTGTTAGCACAGATACAGGTGCAAATAAAGAGATAAAGAATGACCAGCGGTTATCGCCACTAGGAAACACTTTTGCTCCGAGTCAAGGCAGCCGTGATGAGTACGAGACAGGAACTCAAAGTGTAAGTAGCTTCAGCAGTCCAAGTCACATTCATGAGTCAGTCACGCTTAGCCCACTACCTCAACCGCAAGGTGGTCGTTTCAATATAGCTACCTCTGCTCCCAGCATGCCAGATCGTACCTTTATGTCTAATGTTCCATTACCTGCTATCGACAATCCCATCAGGCCTGGCCCATTTGCTTCCGATGAAAGGGTAATACATAAGGGTGGGACTGTTGATCCATTGTTGCTTTCTGCTCCTGCCGCTTCCCTTCTTAGAGATGTAAAAAGGACTTCAGTTGTATGGGATCAAGAAGCTGGTAGGTATGTATCGGTCCCCGTCACTGCAACTGATGCTCGGAATAGATCATCCATGCAAAAAGGCTTGCCAAATTCTAGTGTAGAAACTAGCACGCAGGGTAGAAAGGCGGTTTTTCCACCGCAAGAGTCATCTTTGGCAGCAAGGGGTCCGGCACGACAGGCAGAGAAGCTACTGTATACAGGAGACTCTATTTTCTTTGGTGGCCCACTTTTGAGTGTTCCGGTTAGAGATAGTTTGAGAAATGACAAGGGTTTGAGTTCAAGGGAAGCTCAAGAAAGAGTAGATCTGAACTTGCCTCGAGAGTCTAGATTCAAAAGGGACTCGGTCTCTAACCAACTTCCCGTGTTTGTCCCAGGAGGCTTTGAAAACAACTCCGCTGCATCTGGTTCTGGTTTCAAGTAGACATAAGTTAAACTCTTAACAAAGTTTCTGCACATTTTTCCCCTCAAATCATCAAGATTAATATGAAAGGGCAACAGAGATAGAAGAAACCTCTCGAACGAGATGCTTGCACACTGGAACCTTGCAATTTTGAGATGTTGCAAGCTAGATTATTGCACGGTTCCGGTGGTCTCTTCTTAAACGATTTAGACGTTTCACCTCTGAAAATGCTCAAAAACTTGAAATTTCCACAAGATTATTTAATTTCAGTTGTTGGATTTTGTACTGCTGCTTGTAAGATGATTTTCAAGATTTATATGGTTGATGGATAGAATTTAGAAACATTTGTTGACATTACCGCTTCTTATGATCATGCTTCAATCTCAGAACATTGCCAATGGCAGTTCCCAAACATATTTTTCAAGGGAAGCACATTGGGATTTTGAAAATTATTTTTTGAACGGTGAAGCAACCGGCATAGAAAACGGAACAGAGGGTACAGACATAGAACAACAAACGGCCACATGCAGTCAGAGAAACGAACGGAGAAGAAACACAACAAAAGATGACAAAACAGGGAGGCCAAACACAGACAACAAAAACAACATATGAGAAAGCAAAGGGACACAACACCAATTGGAGCTAGGACAAGACGGTGTCAGCAACCACAAGAAGTTTGCATGTCGTTTCAAAGGTCATCAGAGGATAAGGGAGATGATAGAAATGTAGAGCAAGCGGCCAAACAACAACAATATGGTAGATCTGAAATCACAGAAGGTTGAAAGCAGAGAGGAGGCGGAGGAGTCGGAGAGTCAACCCATTGAATGGACCACCGACGACTGGACAAAGCCATGCCGAGCGCAACCTCACCTGGGACACAGGATTTAAACTAAACGACGAAGGTCGAGAGCGCCGCCCCATCGAAGAACAGCACGGTTCTCTCCCCCCAAAAATTCAGTTCAAGGAGGTGGAGAAGAAAGCCACAAAGGCTAGGCCACCACACCAAAGGAGATCTGTCAAACTCACCACATAAAGGGGAGATTATTTGCCGGAGGAGAGACAAGCCTGTCACTGGCCGCCAGTGACCGGCTGAGAAAGAGGCGCACACAAACAAGGATTGAAACGGTTTAGAGAGAGTGTGGAGAGAATTTTAATTTTTGTTTGCAATTAACAACAATGATATTTTCAAAATCAATGGGGTCAACAATCCTTTCTGCAAAAAAAAAAAAGCTCATCTATTATCCTCTAAAATCTTTGCAACAGAGTAATTTTGTGGCTGAACCTATCTGTACATATGAACCAAAGTTAGTGATCAAAATTGGATGACAATTATAGAAGCCTGTAAAAATCTGGAAACTTTCCCAAATAAATGAATGATGACTCAAGGGGGAAAAGAATCTCAACCATTGCCTGATTAATCTCTCAAAAGTTCATCACAGTCGAGCTGAGGTTGAGCAAAGGCTCCAATGCACTAGGAGCAAACTTTCGTGCAAAGAGATAACACACAGATGTTTGCTCCTCGTTATATGCACAAAGTGTTCCGTTATTCCTTATCGCTTGTACAAAATCCTCGGTGACATTAACTCCCTCGTGCATTGCTGGATGAGGTCCCCCCATTGACCAATCAACCCAAGTTACAGTCCGATTTGCATTCATTGATCCATGGAACATGTTCAAGAAAGTTGGAATGTAATGCTCATCTGGATAGCAAGCAGGTTTACAATACCTCTTGAAAAGGTTGTAGTACTTGGTGTCTGAGACAATGTACGTGGCAACTGAACGTTGCATCTCAAACCATTGTGATCCTTTTCGCCATTGATAGAGCTTAATGTGGGGAAGCATCTTGCGGTTGTAGCGACCACGGCCATAGCGGGTGGGATCATCGTATGACTCAACAAAACTGTAGCTGGAACCGATGAGATACTTGTAGACAGTTGGGAAGTTATAGACTGGGATGCAGCTCTCAGAAAGAAGAACAAATCGCTCGTTTGAGAAGACAAGCAGTGCATTGGCTAGTAGCCGCCTCTCTGCACCAGCCAGTGAAACAGTCCCCCATTCCACACGCTGAACAAAAGAAAATAGGCACATGAAATACATACATACATGCATATATATACATACACACAAACACATGACCAGAAATGATAAGCTAATGTAATTCAGAAATAAAACTCATGCTAGTTCAAAAAAAAAAACATTCATGCTAAATGTGGTTTTACTTGTCCCAATTGATTAAACCAATTTAACAAATGATTTTTTATGACCTAAAAGCAGAATTTTCCACCTTTCTCTCTCTCTACTACTACTAGCAGGAAAAAAACATTTCTTAGCAAGAATATGGCACAAACTGTGGTTCCAAAAACATAATAACGAAGATGGGGAAAACAGAGGCAACCAAAAAGAAGCAAGTGGACTAAAGAAGAGAATAACACAAGCTTAAGAGGCAATCATGTCATCTCATTTGTCAGTGCAGGTAATGCTCCAGAGCAAAGCTATTTATACCTTCCTTGATGACCATCTGGGAGCAATAAAATTAAAACCAGTGTTGATGTCACATGCTTAACCAGTGGAATAAGAACTAGGTCATTCTACATTGATTTTCACTCTTTTCTTTCTTATGCATCACCATGGCTAACAAAATTAAGATAAAAGAACAAAAGGGAATCCAGTGAAAAAAAGAGGAGTGAAGTTTGACCAAAAAAAATGAAATGCCATGAACACCAAGAAAATGGATTTTTATTCTCATCGAATATGTAAATGGCTTTATAATTCTAAGTTTCTAACAACACTCCAAAAGCTTCAAAACTCCATCAATCCCAAACAAATCACCTCTTACTAACAATAATAACTGAATCTCCTAGACCCTCATGGTTCTCTAACAATATTGAGTTGTCTCTACAAGGTAAATAGCATATCGAAGCCGAGTTGCATCCAAGTTCATACATACAAAATGATCATTCCCCTAAGTTTCAATGAGGCACATCTAGAGTTTTTCAACAGAAAATGTTTACCAGAAATCACAAACATCCATTAACCAATGTCACGATTAGTACAGAAAACAGAAAAACCTCAAATCCGACATGGATGGTACCTGACTAGGGATCTGTCTCCCTTAGAAATGAGAATCTACGGCGGCATCGAGGCAATAATCCGGAGGAGTATGGAGATAAATGGAGAAATACTTTTCATGGCATGGAAGGCAAAGGCCCTCTGGTGAGAAACATGAAGGCCACCTTTGGCGCCCTGGGTAACGGGTACTCCGTTTTGTAAGGCGTCAATGAAGCTCTCCAGAACAACTCGTCATCCGACAGTTTATGAGTCAAATTCGTTGGATGGAGGAAGACATTCATGGAAAGACAGTCCGGTTCCGAACATGGAGTTGGGGTTTGACTGCAGTTGTCTTTGCAGTTGGAGACTTGAAAAGAAGTGACCGTCGAAGTCGAGAACAGCTGCGCTTGGGAAGAGAAGTAGGTGTTCATGTGAGCGCTGGTGGCTAATCCGATGATAATCCCGGCGACGAAAACCACCAGAAACGAGAGAATCTGAACCAGTTTCAACAAGCCACTGTACTTCTCGGCATCGTCTTTCTCTCCCCTGCCTCTCGCCATCCTTTTTTTTTTTCTCTCTCTCTCTCTGATTCTCCCTTTTCCCAAACAGGCAATTTCACAAACAGATTCGAGGCATTAATTCAGATCACGATCGCGATCAATTCAAACACCAAAATCTTTCACAAACAATGAATGAACAAATCGAGTTGCTTTGAATTAGCAGATCCAAAACTCCACCATTTTTCAACACACCGAATATTTGTTTTCAAAGTTCCTTAAACTGATGATTCCTTGGTACGACCCAGGGGAGGAGACTACGGGTGTTGTTCTACTCCGATTTTGATTTCTGCTGTTGACAGAAAGCAACTGGGCTATTAGCCCAACCGATTAAAAACATTAATTAATTATGAAAAGGACAAATATTACTTAAAATGTTTTTTTGCTGTATTCAACGCCATGTATTGCCATTAAATTCAAAAGTGGAGGATGACAATGCAAAGTAAAGTCCAACAGGATTGTCGTATGAACATATTTTCTTCTGTAGATTTGGAAATTGCAGATTCCAGAATCCCATCTCTTGTTTGTGTGTGAAATTTCCTTTTCCAGTATTATTAATTTATTATGATATTTGAGATTAATATAGTAAACCTCAAATCAACGACATTCTACCGTTTTTCTCCTAAATCCACGCATGAAGGAAGAAAAATTATTAGATGAACCATATTCACCACCTCATTCGTGATTTTACCAATCAGGTTCGTCCATTTCAAAATTACTACCCACTCTCTAATTACACATAAGAAAAAGGTAATGATTCACCTTGAAAAAAATGAGATGGATGGACCTGATTGGTTGAGGCCACGGATGACGTGGTGAACATAATCCATCTAATAATTTTTTTCAGGTTGAATATCGTAGTTAAACTTAAAACATAAAATTTAAAAAATTGAAGGGATAAATTTATAAATAACCAAGTTTTTTAAAAAAAATTATTTAAATTAAAGGTAATAAAATGGTGAATGGGGGTCGGGGGCAAGAGTCCATCCTAACATTAACATAAATTCGTCCCTGAAATCACGTGAATATTATAATATTTTGTAAATAATATAAAGGGTGATATTTTTTTCCTCTAAATTTGACATTTTATCGGTATATGTATAATATTGGACACTTTATAAAAGTACATGAATTATATTGAACATTCTGTTAGAGTATAAGTACTCTAATAGACATTTTAAAAGTAGACATATCGCAATGAGTATTTTGTCAAAGTGTAGACACCAAATGTGATATTATCCCTTTACAATTAAAATCCTATTAAATATAACAGTTTAAATATAATAGAGTCCTATGTCATTTTAAATTTTAATTTATATATTTTAATTTTGTGGCATTGAATTTTTTACTATTTTCATTTGGAAGTCATAGTCTCCCTCTCAATTTTTATTCAATTTTAATGTTCACTATTGACCCGGAAGATGTAAATAATGGTTATGTTTGACAATTAATGAATAACTGATAGCAGATTATATTAGTTGATAGCATTAGCTGATTTGTCTAGCGGATTACATTAGCTGATTGTATAAAAGTGTTTGGTAAAATTAACTGATAGCTGATAGCTATTTGATTATTTGAACAAACTAAATGACATATAAAGACTTGATTGTATTAGATATTTATTTGAATAATTTATTAGTTATTAACATTTTATACCTATTAATATTAATTAGATTATAAAAATTAATTTTTAATATCATTACTGAGTATATATGAAGGTGTACTTATTAATTTTTTATTTGTGAAATTATCTTTTTAATATAATTTTAATAATTATTAAATTAAGATGTATATATTAATTTCTTATCTACGAAGTTATATTTTTGAATATAATTTTTTTGATCAATGCATGTATAATTTTACAGGGAAAAAATCATATAAAATATTACTAAAGGCCTCATTAAAAATCTCAATGAAGGAAAAAAATACCCCGATAATATTACACGACATAACACGAACGAAACAAACCAAAAACGCCAAAAGAAAATCAAAACAAACGAAACACCATGGCACCAAAACATGCTCAACAAAACCACCTCCTCCTCGCGTCATGCCTCGAACGTGACCCTACACCACCAGCATGTCATCCCAATCAGTCTGCGGCAAGCCAAGAAATCCCCTCCTACCATCGACTAAAAGCAAGGCCATTCACACAAAGCTCGCTAGGAAATAACTCGAAACCACGAAGTTTGATCAACACCCCCTTTGCCAAGACATCCGTCATTTTATTCTTCTCTCGAAGAACGTGATGAAAACACACCCAAGATAGCTTACGACATGCTCATCTATCTGCATAAACCAATGACATAATCTCCAAAGATGTCGTGATGCATGCAACACCCACCAACGGTACATCAATCAAGCCTGAACTCTCCACAAAATTGTCAAAGTTCGACACCCCCCTCCTTTCGCTCGTCAAACGCACAACATTAAAGTCCCCCTGTACACAACAGATTCGGATTCACCCTCATAATATTGCCAATCGCCTCCCGTAGCGTAATATGTTCTTCCAATACACAAGGAGCATACACACAAAGCATTCCACAAACCCATGAATCATTAGCTCATACTCCCCGTACAGCCACAAAATTATTCTCAATCCATGTTGCCTCCAATCGAAACCGTGTTGCTTCCCATATGATCACAATTCCACCGGAACGACCAAAAGTCAAAACCCGTCCAATCATTCCATCGCCCTTCTTGCATCCATTTTCGATCGCATATGTACAAATCCGAAACACGCTTCATCCCGTGTCCGCTTAATCAAGATGAAAACATCCACTACTTCGTCATGGCGGTCAAGACATTGCCACACCTCTTTTCAATGCAAGGTATTGGAAATATTATGTAGAAAAAGAGTCCAAACTCGTCACTCACCTGCGTCGTTCCTGCCGTCGTCATTTACTTTACTTTTTTGCGAAAACTTAATTGGAAATTGCCACACGCCTTTCTTTATTTTTTGAATATAATTTTATTAATTATAAAATTTATATGTATTTATTGATTTATATATTAATTTTTTATTTATGAAATTATTTTTTAAATTTTATTGGTTAATCAAATTTATGTTATTTAGAAAAAAAAATTACAATTATCAAAAATAAAATAGTATTTACAGGTGTTTTATCCAAACTTCTACCTGAAAAAGCTCCCAAAAGGAGTTTTTTTTTTCAAAACGAGAGATTTCACCTCAATTCGCTATTGCAATCCTCTATTTATCAAACATCCAAATTAGAGGATTTGACTGATCAAACCTCTAAAAATACTTAAAACCTTTAATTTTAGCTCAAAAAGCTCTTTACCAAACATGACCAATATAACTATTTTATTCTTAAATGTTTTCATTTTTATTAATTTGACCTGAATCTTTAAAAATGAATAAAAAATATCAATAATTAAAGAATATAATTTTTCATCAACGCTTATAGTTGTTAAGGGTCAAATTAATAAAAAAATCTAAATCCAAAGACTAAAAAGTTATTTTACCTTTTCTATAGTACTAGGTTAGAAGTAATAGTAAAATGGGTAAGCTATACGGTTGGTCCTTTTTGTTTTCTGTCTGTTTGACATTGGTCGTCATTTTTTAAAAAATTTAAGTTTTGGTCACTCATTATCGATTATAACATTTGTCACTGAGATGTTGACTTTGATGACATGACACGTTAGTCAAAATATTTTTTTTTAAAATTTGACCCATAATTTTTAGATAAATGATCAAATTGACTTTTAAAATTTAGATAAACTTTCAATTTGATTCTTCAACTTTAACAAAATTGCTTCCGGCCGTTGCTCACCCTATCGGCGGCTGCCGCTCACCACCGTCATGAATATGCCCCATTGGCTTATGTTGAATATGGAATAACTATTTTATTCTGCTACGTTTACATTTTTATTAATTTGACTTTGAACCTTTAAATGCAAATAAAAAATATCACCAATTAAAGAATATAATGTTTCGTCTATGCTTATAGTGTAAGGGTCAAATTAATAAAAAAATGTAAATCCATATTCTAAAAGAGTTATTTTACCTTTTTTTATAGTTACTAGGATAGAAGTAATAGTAAAATGAGTAAACTATACGGTTGGTCCCTTTTGATTTTGGTCATCAATTTTGAAAAAGTTAAGTTTTGGTCACTTATGTTATAGATTTATAATATTTTGGCCACTGAATTGTTGACTCTATTAGTTTGACGATGTGACATGTTAGACAAAAATTGTTTATTTTTAATTTGACCCATAAACTTTAGATAATTTATCAAATTGACCCCTAAGTTTTAGATAAACTTTCAATTTGATCCCTAAACTTAAGCAAAAAATTTTCTAGCCATCCCTCACCCTATCATCGGCTGCCGCTCATCACCGTCATGAATATGCTCCATTGGCTTATGTTATCCATTAACCTAGTTCGAATCTTGTGTAATCCGTCCTCCCCATTCTACTATTACTTAAAAGATTGTAATTGATTTGAGTTGAGCTCTGAATAATTTCGAGTCCTTTCTTGTGGTTTGCATCCAGTTAGGCGTATGGTAATTTCCGGAATTAGGCTCTGAGCTGCTTTGGTTTAGATTTGTTAACTGGTGGTCATTGATTGTATTTAGCTTAAGTTGTAACTTGTTTTTTTGGGATAAATGGTTCACGAGTGTATGTTGGTTCGATTATTAATAAATTTTAAGGGCACTCTTTTCCCTTTCCACTGGCGGGGTTCTATCGTTTAGAATTCGGTTATGAGGGATTTTTAACGAGGTTTATTTTTTTTTCAAAAAAAAACCATCTATTTAAAATTCTTCTTCAACTTAAACCATATATTATTAAAAATAAAACTTGAAATAAACTTTGGTATACATCTCGAGGAATCACCGAGTCAAATCACCGATCGAAATATAATAATGAATTCAAAAATATTTCTGAGGGTAAGCACACATAAAATCTCTAAGTCTTATGGTGGACACAAATCAAAAAGATTAAAAGTAATTAAGGACTAATTTATTAAAGTTAAAAAACTGAAGTCAAATGTGTGAAGTTTAGAAAGTTAATGATAGGCGCATACCAAGCCTCAACTACATGTACATCTCCCACTGTCAACATGTAGTTTATAATATTTGGTACACCCCTGCTCGCCACCTTATGCATAAAGCATTGGCACTAGAAGTAAGTATTTGATTAAGTCAAATTGAATGAAATAAGAAATTTAAGTTGGTTGAGTTGATGAGTCATAATTTATTATTTAGATTGTATTTTAATTTGTTTAGAGTCGAATTGAGTTTAAAAAATTCGAATTGAATTAAATCAAATATATTTATTCGAATTAAATAAATTAAATAAATCCAATTAAAACTTTATTAACAATCTGAATAAATTTCAAGTCAAAGCACATAAATTAGAAATCATATAAAGAAAACGTTCTTTCAAAGAAAAATAGAATTTAATATTATAAACTAGGTATGACAATTTATGTGTTTAATGTTTAAACCTAATAAAATTTCAACTAAGTCAAGAATTAATTATTGTATAATTTAATTTGTTTTGATAATATTTTAAAATTTTAAATAATTTCTATGAGAATTATATATAATATGTATTTATAAATATATGCGAATATTTTTATAATTTTTCTTTTCTTTTTAAAGATTAGTTTGATTTTTTGTTGTTGTGAGAGATCAATTTGCTCATTTTCAAAATTAAAAATGACCCAATGATTAATGATTATATATATTAATTTGTTAATTAATTTTTCGAATATCTGAATTGTAAAAATTCAATTTGTCTCAAACCAGAAAAATGAATAACTCGATTTCATGAACTCAAAATTTATTTTTATTTTCTTGAAATTGAATCAAATTTTATTCGCTTCAATGCACACTAAAAGTAACACCTTGCCAAATCAATTAGATACACCTTGTCTCCTACATAAACTATAGACAAAGCACGACTATTCGTGTGAACGATATCAACTAAACTCATTTTAATAGTGTAGTACCTAAATTTTATCCGAGTCTATTTATATATAATTTGCTCAAATAATAAATAAATAATATAAATAGTAGTTCATTAAATAAAAATAAATGTCTATATAGAGTCTATTAGTACAATATAAATTTCTATTACATACTATAAGTCCACATCTATATACCAAAAACCACATAAGCCCACGAAATGATGCTAAGCTCAAAGTTACAAGCTATTTCTGTCCAAATTTGCTTAAAATCGGGTAAAATGGCCCAAACAAACACATGTTTGGCCCGTCAAAAATGCCACGTGACAGCTCAACATTGGCTAACTTGTTATTCACGTGAATTGAAGACCCCGCTAATGTCGGCGCCTACATCAGCTATAAATAGCTTGGAAGAGAGAGAAAGAAATACAATGATTAATGTGCAATAATTACTACATAATTGAGGAAAGAGAGAGAAGTAAGTCAAAATGACTTACCATACTATCAAAGGACGCCGGAGGCATCGAAAGATGCCGGAGATTACCGTCGAAGTTGCGCGATTAATACCGAAATTAATCGAAAGGTACATCTCGACTTTCACTTCATTTTCCTACACCAAAACACCAAAAAATCAAATTTAGGTTTAAAAACTAAAAAAATAGTAACTAAAAAAAAGTTGAGATATAGTGATCAGATTTCTTATCTTGTCACTGGATATTTGATTTATGTTGGCTGGAGTATTTAAAAATGCGGAGTCAAAAATAAGGGAAGGGAGCTTGGTTTGGGTAGTTAGGCTTAGGAAATGGGTGAAGAGGGTTTAGGAGTGAAAAATCAAAAGAAACGAATTTTTTTGGTATTTTAGGGTTTCGACGCGACGGCTAGAAATCGCCTCACGGCGGCCGGCCGAAACCGAGTGGTGGTCGAAGGTTGCAGAGGCGATCGGGGTTGTAAGGAAGATGACCAGAGACGACGACCATCAAACGGCCAATGATGGTTGAAGGGGGCGATGATGGATCAAAGTGGAAGAAATAGAAAAAAAAACATGGGATGAATTTTAGGAGACTTGAGGTTTTGATCCAAAAATCATGAAAAATAAAGAAGTTTGGTGTTTGTATGAGATCAAACGAAGGAAATTTGATGAACTAGTGATGAACATGAGGGAAACGTGAGTTTTGATCGAAAGGGGGGTTTCTAGCGAAGTCTGTTCGAGTTGAAAGAAATTTGAATAAAGAAAAAGGAGAGAGAGAGGGTGAGTGGAGGTCTAACCGAGCTAACTCAGTTTGGGGGTTTAAAAACCCTGCACGAAACGGTGCCGTTTTGGCACCGGGTTATCCTAACCTGGGCGTTCTATTCGAGCCGGATCTAAGATCCGCGCCCTACTTTAATGGGTTTCATGCTTCGGCTCTCAAACTTGATTTTTTACAATTTAGTCCTCATCAATTTGTAATTTGGCACTATTGTTTTAATAACAGTCCAATTTAGTTCCTTTTTTACATATTATTTCTTTAGTTAGTTTAATTTATTTGTTTTATTTTGTTTTAATTATATGTATGAATGCATGATTTTTATAGTTTAATTTGTTAGATAATTCAAACATTTAGTTTGATTAATTAATAGAGCCTTAGTGTTATAAGTTCTTTAATTAAGTCTGAATAATTGATTAGGGAGATAATTGTAGCAAATTGGTATGTATTAAATGGAAAATTTTGGAGTACAAATTTGAATAGTGTCTCAAATGTATTGAGATGTTATTCCAACATGGCTCTAAAATGAAACATTTATACTTACTACAACTTAGAATTTGATAAATGATTTATATATTTAATTAGAGCTTTGATTAGGCTTATTACTTTAAATAATTAGAATAACAAATTTGAATAAAAGTATTATTCGATTTATTGATTTCAATATGAATAGTGCCCAATTCATTGGGTGTTATTTCATAGAAATCTTTAAAATCAATAGTCTTAAATAATTAAATTGATTAGAGCCTCTATATGTTTGTACTTAAAATTGACAAGATGTCGGAAATATATTTTGAATACGAATAAGGGTGTCCTAAAGTATTTGGGCGTTCTTAACTTTGTATTCGAATAAAATATATTTCCTTATAAAATGATATCTCCATTTGGAAGTTAAATTTAATTAATAATTATGATTAAATTAAATTTAAAATGCTATTCGAAATGCCAAAATGCCACATAAAATTAAAAAGGTACCGATAACGGGCGTTTGTGGGGTGCTAATCCTTCCCCACACGTAACCGACTCCCGAACCCAAATTGTTTAAAAAAGAATCTCTGGTTGTTTTTATGGTGTCCGGTCTACCAAAGTGACCGGTGGCGACTCCAAATTAATTTTCAAGAATAAAATAAAAGGAGTAGTATTTTTATATGGTACATTAACTGAAAAGCCTGACTTAATATAAAAACCCTAATTTTCAAAAAGAATAATCGTCAGGCTTTTTTTACACATTGGTTTAAAAATGGTCGCGAAAAATAGCTAAAGATTAAACTTTTAACTTTTTATGAATATTTTGTGTACAATATTTATATTATTCAAACTCTTCTTCACCCGTAGAGAGGATCTTAAACATTTAAATATACTCGATCCTATATTCTCCTGTATATTTTAACAACTACAATATTAATCGAATCATACTCAATCAATTTAAAATTTTAAAGTAAAATTCAAATAACACGAATACAAATATTCGATTTATAACCTTACGGCACAAATAAGAAGTTTTCTTCTTTGTTTTGCTTGACATGATAGGTAGCATTTAGGCCGGGCTATTGTGCCGGCCCATCCAACAAAAGGCTTACTAGCAAGGAGTTTAGGTATATATAATTTCTTTTTCGGTCACAACGGGTACGTAAATTTGCATGATATGTTGCGAATTAGATAATTAGTAAAATAAATTTTCAAAAAACTTTATGCATTAACAGTGGATTTATGAAAATTTAAAATTTTTATTGCATACATGATTGTATTCAACTTTGATCTAAAGTTTTAAGGTTAAATATCAAAATTAAATGTTAGTTTTAAGTGAATATATATTGTGATATTCATCGTATAAAAACGATTATAAACATAAAAAGGATTTACTTATTTTAAATATATAAGACCAATTCAAATTTAAAGTTTTATTTGTATAATTACTTTAAATCAAAATTCTCATATATACCATTAAATATTAAATCATGAGAATAAAATTGAGAATTCGATCCTCATATATGAGAATATAACACATTTCATGACAAATTATTTATCTCTTTAGACAATACAATACATTTTGCAAAGAAGGGTTGATGATTGTTATTGGTGATGAGTACCCTGATTTTGCTAAAATGATATTATAAATAAAATTAAGGTGTTAAGAAATATTTGTTAGTTTAGTTATACTTAAGTCGGTATTGGGAAATAAGGTTCGTTGAGAAACAACGTCCTCTATCATTGATTTATTGCGATTGTGGACATAACGGTTGTTATTAGGTCATTGCGAATATCGTGGTTGTGAACTTTTTAATGACATATGCTATTGTGAACATAACGGTTGTGGATATCACGGTTTCAGACGATGTCGCTTTCGCTATATAACGGTCATTGTTGCAATTGCGGACCGTTATTTAAATCTCTGTCCCTAATAACAAGTATTGAAAAAAATAAATTTTAAAAGTAGGTCCATAATAACAAGCATTGAAAAAAACAGAGCCACTAATAACAAATATTAAAAAAATAAATTTTAAGTGTATGCTCATAATAACAAATATTGAAAATAAAATGAGTCTCTAATAACAAGTATTGAAAAAATTGGACCATTGATAACAAGTATTAGAAAAAAAAATTCAATTTGAAGAGTAGGCCCCTAATAACAAATATTGGAAAAAAAATGTGCCTCTAATAACACGTATTGAAAAAAATTGGACCCTTAATAACAAGTATTAGAAAAAGATTAAATTTTAAGAGTATGTTCGTAATAACAAATATTAAAAAAATGGGCCTTTAGTAAAAAATATTAGAAAAAAATTAAATTTTAAGAGTAAATCACTAATAATAAATATTAAGAAAAAATTAAGACGCTTAATGATAAATATTGGGATAAATTTAGGCCCATAATAATAAATATTAAAAAAATTAGACATTTAATAACAAATATTAAAAAATAAGATTATATAATTAATATAAAATTATTTTTTAAAATATAATTAATTAAAGAATGATGGAAGGGAATAAAATAATAAAAAAATTAGAAAAAGAGGGAAAAATAATAAATAAGTAAATAAAAATGAAGTAAAAGAACCTATATTCTAAATGAACAAATTTAAACTTGAAAAAAATCTTTCTAATTCTCGAAGAATGAGGGACAAAGGAAAGGGATTGATTCAGGGCGGTTGCTCCTCCTGTCAAGGCTTATGTACGACACTGTCCATATGGGTACTTGCATCACAAAGAATTGAGGTGACCCGACTTTGAGCCGAAGCAAGGTCGACATGGGTCAAATCTTAGTCTATTTTTTTTCCTTTTAATTTTTTAAGGATTTGCTTTAATTAATTTGAATCATTCGCGTCGCACAATTAATTTTAATGGATAAGTCTTTTAACAGAATTTTTTTATATATTTAAAATTTCGAACTCAAAACTTATTTAAGCTATACTAAGCTGCTTACTACTTCAACCAATCCCGCTAATCAAATATTAACATGTTTTAATCATCCACTAAGCATTAAGCAATAAGGCAGGAGAAACAAATAAAGGTAAATCAAAACTAAGTTCATTTATATCACAATTTTTTGGATTTATTTATATTGCATTACAAATTTAATAATGAAGACAATTATAGCATGTCGAATTTTAGGTGACAATAACAACAATACGTGAACATAAGAGGAAAGTGCCGGGCCATGGGCATGGGAATGGAAAGCTTTTATGACTCGTTTGCATCGATTGCTTTGCTTGGTTCCACTTCCACCTCCCTCATTATTGGAGTAGCTGAGCAGAGCTTATCCGATTAAATACAAGCAAGTTTAAACTACAACTGGTTTAGGGTACGGTTAAAAGATAACAAGTTTTGATACTTGCTTAAAAACTTAAAATGTTAGATTTTTTATGACATTTTAGGTTAGTTTTTTTCGTATTTTTTGACAAGTATCGATACCTATTTTGTATGTATCGATATTTGTTCAAAAACTTAAAATGTTATAAAAAAAAACTAAGTATCGGTATTTGTCTACAAACACGAAAAATTCAACCTAAAATGTTATCAAAAAGTCTGACATTTTAAATTATTGAACAAGTTTCGAAACTTACCGTCTTTTAACCGAACTCGATACCTACCCATTAAATAGTCTTAAAAAAAACTGTTATTTATACATAGCTTTTAGACGTATTCAGTTATGATGCAAATACATAAACATATCAAATTTTATTAACACGAAATATTTTATTATAATATATCAACAAAAGATATTGTTTTAATTCTGGTTTACATTACGTCAATGATCGATTTCAATAATTTTTCGCTCTTTATTAAAATATTAATTTACAAAATTTTATATAAATACATAATACTTTGATTGTAAAACATTAAAAATATACGAATTATCATATTTAAACAAATACAAATTATCGAGATTAGCCTTGTGGTCGACCATTTTTTGGAGTCAACTAATTTGGAAAATTGAAAAATTTCAAGTCTTAAAACTACAATTGAGAAGCTCAGCCGGTGTTCGGCCGGCCATGACTCAGTCCAGAGTCAAACTGTGTGGGTCCTTCATTGCAATTTGCAAATAAATTAAATTGCAAATTCTAATTACAATATATTAAAAAAAAGTTTTTGCCAATAAATTGATTAACTTTTTTGTCTAGTTAGTAAAACAATGACTATATATTTAATAAATAATTTAAAAATATTATTCGGCTGATTAATTACATTCTAGGTCATTGGCTTTTAAATTTGATTTTCTTATAAGTCACAATTCTTTAATTTCCATCCAATTATATTATTGAGTTTCTATTATTAACAAATTAGGTCACTTACACTAATTTCATTGAATAATTTGAGCAGGAGTGAAGCCATTAGTTATTTTAAAGGGGTCGAAACTGAAATATAAATTTCTCATTTTAGAGGGTTATGGTGTGTTTCGCCCATGATTGTGAGATATCATGCTTGGGCATAGATGCATGAAAAGTCAACTTTTCAATCGAAGTTAAACGACTTAATTTGTTAATAATAAAAAGTTAAGTAATATAATTAATCAAATAATTAAAAAAATAATGTTATTTTTTAATAGTCTAAAGGTGATTACAATGTAGTATCTGTTTATACATATTCTTCACCCTTTGACAATACATACACTTTATAGACAGAGCGATTGAATCCTAATGTCCGAAGATGAACATTATCCGTTTTTGATTGAGATCACTTGTTGGATTCAAAAATAATGCTGAATTAAGTAACCTATCATGTAAATTACCATGTTTGGCCAATAGTTAAAACAACAACAATAACTATATATTTCAATAAATGATTATATATGTAGTAGTTGAAAGTCTCATTCATATATTTAATGTAGAAATTCTGTAAATTAGAAAGTGAACAAGTTGGCTTTCCAAATCTGCATTGCCACCATTTAATTTAATTTCAAATGGATGGAATTCTAAAGCTGCCTAGATTTGACTCTTAGGTTTGGTTCTTTTCAACAATTTTTTTTTTGGTATTCAAACAAATAATCTCGCTTTTTCAAAAATATATGGAAAAAGTCTTCTCGAATATTAATTATTCCAAACAATTTATTTCTTTTGAAATAATAATTTAATTTATGGTCTTCATAGATACCAGAAACTTATTCGTACAGTAAGTTTCTGCTTCTAGCAGGTGAAAAAAAAACATTTAAAGGATTTTTATGTGAAAAAAAACTTAAGTTTTGTCACACTTTGTATGCGGATGAAATGCGTAAAAAAGTATAATATTAAAAATTATTTTAACGGATTTTTTTTATAAATTTTAAATCTAATCCTAATTCTACTTAGAGGAGATGTAAGAGGATTTTAGGGGAAGAAAGTGGTACTCCTAGTGAGTTTAGAATTCATGACCTAAGGGAAATGAAGGAACAAAAATGAACATGTTGGCTAACCGGCCAAACGTGCTTGCTAAGATATTTTAAATGTATTTATGAGATAATTATAGGTGGAATGATAAATAATTTGTATATGGGAATACACTAACGGTGGAAAAAAGTTTCTACAAGTGCATATTTTTTAGGTTTAGATGTTAGGGTTTAAGGTTATGATTTTAGTGTTTGCCATTAATTTTAAGGTTTGAAAATAGTTTTATGGTTTAAAGTTTAGAGTTTAGAATTTAATTGTTAGGGCCCCAAAAAGTGGTCTTGGCAACTATAAAAGTCCGTATGTAAAAAAAAAATTCACCGACGGTGTATAAAATAATTCCTTTTGTGCGTATATATATTAGCTTCGTATTTGGATATCGGAGTTAGAGTTTTTTTATTAAATAAAAGGTGTTACATTTCCAAATCAAATGTCGAGATATAAACCCATACAAGATAAAACTGATAAAATAGGATAATTACATGTGAATTTAAATTTCAAATAAGTGGTTGTTGTGATCATGCTTAATTTAAACTATTTGATTTAGTTTAAATTCTTTAGCCTTAGCAATTTCTCATGTTGACTATACCTATATAAATGTAACAATGCATAGTGACATTAAAGCAATACATTTTCACAATCCTCTATAGCTTCTTTCTTTACATGGTATCGAGCAAGCCTATCTCCTACGAGCTTAGGTTTCGATCCTAATGGCCCTTGAAAATACACTCCCCAACACTAATGAGCCAAACCATCCTCTAACCTTAGTCACCATACACAACTCTATCAAGCTCAACTCCACCAATTACCTCTCATGGAAAACCCAAATTGAATCCATACTTATAGGTTATGACCTTTTCAAATTTGTTGATGGCTCTCACTCTCCTCCACCTACTACCATTACCGTCAACAATGCACCTTCATCCAATCCTGCGTATCAAACATGGCTAAGACAAGATAAACTTCTATTTGGTGCACTGGTAGGCACCATTTCACTCGACTTTGTGCCACTCATCTCCTCGTCAAAAACATCATCAAAAGCATGGAAAGTCCTCCCCAACACCTATGCCCGTCCTTTTCGTGGACGTATCAAACAAAACAAAGACAACCCGAAGAACATCTCCAAATGATCCAACTCCATCACCGAATATATGCAAGCCATAAAAACCAAAGCCGATGAACTTGCCACACTTGGCAAACCTCTAGATCATGATGACCTAATTGAAAGAGTTTTAGACAGCCTTGATAACACATTCTAATATGTTATTGATGCAGTAAATAGTCGTGACACCGTCATTAGCTTTGATGAATTACATGAAAAATTCATCAACAAAGAGCTGTCATTGTATACTACATCAACATCATTAGGGTTTCCGATTTCTGTCCACTCTACACATACACAACGATCAAGTCAACGTTCCTACCGATCTCATATATTGCATGCCCCTCATCAATCCAACCGATTAGTGCGTCCCTTTTTGGGCAAATGTCAGTGGTGTCGAGTTCAATGTCATGTTGTTTCTCAGTGCTCTCTTTTTTCGCCAACAATTTCCTCATGCATCCCCACCTCCGTGCCCTACCAACTCACCAGCGCCTCGTTCACCTCTTCCCTGGAAAACTCAAGCTCATGTTACTACCACCTCTAAAATACATGCCCATGATCCCTGACGGTTAGACAGTGGTGCAACTCACCATATTACCACCAACTTTTAAAATCTCGTTGTTCACAATCCTTACACCGGTCTCGATGAAATCATGATTGGTGATGGTTATAGAATTCCTATTACACACATCGGTTCAACTTCTCTCCCTACTCCTCATATTTTTACTCTTTCTAATGTTCTTTGTGCTCCTACTATGAAACGTGACCTAATTTTCATTTCTCAATTCTACAAATCTAACAATGCATCTATTGAATTCTCACCATCTTCCTTTTTTTTATCAAAGATCTTTAGACGGGAGCTGTCCTTTTTCAAGGTCAACCAAATAATGGTGTCTATGAGTGGCTCAACCTTTCCTCCTCACCGTTATTTGCCTTCTCTAAAATAAAGACCACGTCCCCTACCTGGCATCACAAACTTGGTCACCCATCTCTGTCGACGTTCAAACACATGGTTTCGTCCTTTAATTTGGATGTCAACAATTCTTCTCATCTTGATTTTCATTGTAATGCTTGTCACTCTAATAAAAGTCACAAATTACCTTTTCCTTGACCACATTGTCTTCTTCTTCCCCACTCAAAATTATTTCCACGAACATTTGGACCTCACTAATTCACCCCGTCGACAACTTCAAATACTATATAATCTTTCTTGACCACTTTACGAAATATATCTGGTTATACCCTTTGAAACGCAAGTCTAATACTCGCGATGTTTTTATTTATTTCAAAGCCTTAGTGGAAAAATGTTTCACCTCTAAAATCAAAACACTTTATTCGAATAATGGAGGAGAATATCAGGCTTTATCCTCCTACCTCACTGTCAATGGCATCTCTCATCTCACATCTTCCCCTCATAACCTTGAATATAATGGCTACTCTAAACATCAACATCGCCATATTGTGGAAACAGGTCTTTTGCTTCTTTCACAAGCTTCCATGCCTCTATCTTATTGGTCTTTTGCCCTTTTCATAGCCGTATATCTTATAAACCGTCTTCCTACACCTACTCTCAACAATGACTCCCTACTCTTTAAACTATTTGGTACAATTCCTAATTACAATAAACTCAAAAGCTTTGGATGTCTCTGTTACCCTTGGCTTCGTCCTTATACCTCTCACAAACTCGAACCCAGATCAACTCTTTGTCATTTTGTTGGATATTCTCCCACTCAAAGTGCTTGTCTTTGTCTAGAAACATCCTCTAAACGCTTATATATATCTCGTCATGTTCGATTTATTGAATCTGTCTTCCCTTTTGCCAACTCAAACCCCACTCTCCCATGTGTTACTTCCACAACCACATCAGAATGGTGTTCTCTAACTTTACCAATCATTATTTCATCTGAACCTTCACCCAACAATACACTCGACCCCAATCCCACTTTACCACCTACACCTTAACCTGACCAAAATTCCCCATTACCAACTACAAATGAATTTGAACACAACCTCTCATTACAACCATACATGAATATGAACAAAACCCTTCCTTACCACCCAACCCAAACCCCACCTACACCCACCATTTACCACAAATCTCTACATCTTCTACTCAAGCCGAAACTACATCTATAGTTGCATGCCATCACCCATACTTACCTCAAGGCATCATTACTCGCTCCAAACACAATATACGTAAACCCATTCAAAAACTTAACCTTAACACCGAGCTCTAACATCACAAGCTTGAACCCATCACTGTCAGTCAAGTCTTAAAGGACCCCAAATGGAGACAAGCCATAACCACTGAATTTGATGCTCTCTTAAGTAATGACACATGGGAACTTGTTCCATCTCATCCTACCCAAAACTTGGTAGGGTGTAAATGGATTTTTCGGGCTAAATATTTACCTGATGATTCTATCGACAAGTATAAAGCACGTTTAGTTGCTAAAAGTTTTCATCAACACCCGGGGGTCGATTTCACTGAAACATTCAGCCCAGTCATTAAACCAACCATAGTGCGTTTGGTTCTTAGCCTTGCGGTCAATCACGATTGGTTACTTCACCAACTCGATGTCAACAATACCTTTCTTCAAGGTACACTATCATAAGATGCGTTTATGACCCAACCTCCAGGATTCATTGATCGAGATAATCCTCATCATGTTTGTAAGCTTTTCAAGGCCATATATGGACTCAAACAGGTTCCACGTGCATGGTATCATGAGTTACGTCAGTTTTTGCTTACATATGGCTTTTCTAATTCCATTGTCGACACATCTTTATTCATTTCCAACAATCATGAGATTATTATCTATCTTCTTGTCTACGTAGATGATATAATTGTCACTGGCAACTCACCTCAAGACATGAATCATTTTCTTCAGCAACTCTCTACCTATTTCTCCTTGAAGGATTTTGGCCACTTACACTACTTCCTCGGTGTTGAAGTGATTTCCCATGCCGGTGGCTTGTTTCTCAGTCAAAGAAAGTATATTGTTGATCTCCTTCAGAAAACTCATATGACTGAAGCAAAACCAGTCGTGAAACCTCTCGCTACATGTTCGACTCTTACACTACATGCTGGAACTCCTTTATCTGACCCCACAGATTATCAAACAACTGTTGGAAGTCTTCAGTATCTCTCGTTAACTCGACCAGACATCACTTATATGGTAAATAAGCTCTCTCAATTCATGCATCGACCTATAATAGAGCATTAGACAACTGTCAAATGCCTACTTCACTATCTCTAGGGTACCTTAGATCATGACATCACATTCACTCGCAATTCATCTCTTACTCTTCATGCATTCTCGGATGTTGATTGGGCTGGAAACAAGGATGATTATACTTCTACAAGTGCATACATTATTTATCTTGTTCGTAATTCAATATCCTGGAGTTCCAAGAAGCAAAAAATTGTTGCTCGTTTTTTCACTGAAACTGAGTATCAATCTGTTGCTGCCACGGCCGTTGAACTGTGTTGGCTTTGCTCCCTTCTTATTGAATTGGGCATCGTCATACCGCATCAACTAATAATTTATTGTGACAATGTTGGGGCCACAAATCTTTTTGCCAATCGGGTATTTCATTCGCGCATGAAGCATGTTGCTTTAGACTATCATTTTATCCGTGAACAAGTGCAAAATGGTTTTCTCCGAGTCTCTCACGTCTCCACCTTTGATCAACTTGCTGATGTGCTTACTAAGCCGTTGTCTCGACAACGATACCTCACTATTATGAACAAGATTGGTCTCACTCCACCGCCGTCCATCTTGCGGGGGCATGATAAGATAGGATAATTACATGTGAATTTAAATTTCAAATAAGTGGTTGTCGTGATTTTGCTTAATTTAAACTATTTGCTTTAGTTTAAATTTTTTAGCCTTAGCAATTTCTCATGTTGCCTATGCCTATATAAATGTAACAATGCATAGTGAAATTAAAGCAATACATTTTCACAATCTTCTCTAGCTTCTTTCTTTACAAAAACAACACGAGTATTTTTAATCACTTGGTCAATTATTTAATCTCTTGAAATTCTAATTTTTAAATGTTTTATTAATTACCATTTTAAAAATGATATTTTAACCATTTCTCGATTGAATTAGTACTCAATTAACCAGCAACACAAATCTTTTGTTTTATTATTACCAGGTACTTGATTATTTTAGTACGCAAATCTTTTGTTTTCTTAATTTGATACTTGAATATCATTTTCGACCCATTTTGCATAAAAAAATTATCAACATCCATCAATAACGTGTCACGTCATATGTCTTTATTAAAGTTTTTTTACAAAAAAATAGAAAAAATAAAAATTTAGGTATTAAAATGAACAAAAAAATGTTTGACCTCAAATTTTATTTTATTCAAATTAAAATCATAACATTTTTTTATGCCGAATCCAGAATTTAATTATTTCAATTGGGTGAGACAGTACATTTACTGTTTATAATTTTAAAATAAAAATGAAGATGCGGAAATTTTGAGAAAAAAAAAACAAATATTAAGCCGATCTAGATCCATTAAGATAACTTTTAATGCCTTTTTAATATAGATTTAAAATAAATAATAGAGAGAAAAAAAAGAGCAAATGTCTTTTTCATCCAATGAAAGACAGAGTCCGCCCCTCACCTTTGCCAATGCCCAACGCTTACCCCAAGGGCGGTTTGGTCGGTCGTGAATGGCCGCCAAGTTGAGACCAAAAAGCAGCTCAACATTTTCCTATGTTGTCCAATGACCAATCAAACCTCCTTCCTGTCTTAAACCTCCTAAACACCCTTCATTTTTTCACTGTGCTATACAAATATTTTATTTTAATTTTATATAAATGATTCAACATATACTTATAAATTATTTAAACATATAATTATAAACTATTTAAAATAAAAGATTAATAAAATTATTTTTCATATATATAATATTTTTTAATTTTTTATAAAAATAATTAGATCAAATACTAACCTTAGTCAATTTAAAAAATAAAAACCCTAACCCTAAACCTAAAACCCGAAACCCAAAACCCAAAATCCAAAACCTTAAACACTAAACTATAAACCCTAGATTTGAATATTGAGTTTAGGGTTTAAGGTTATGGTTTATGGTTTAAGTTTTTGTTTTTTGGGTTTATAGTTTCGGGATTAGGGTCTCTAGTTTATGGTTTTAGGTTTTAGTTTTGTGTTTAGAGTTTAGGGTTTAGGGTTTAGTAGTTGGTATTTGATCTAATTATTTTAAAAAAATTATATATATAGAAAATAATTTAAATAATATTTTATTTTAAATAATTTATAATTATATGTTTAAATAATTCATAATTATATGTTTAGTCCTTGAAATTTTTAATCTTTATTAATTAATTTAGTGGTGTTTATCGGTACTTGTCGAGAGTTGTAAAAATTTTCATCATTTAATTTAATCTCACTTTTATTCAACCAAGAACTGTATTAAACCCAATGAATAATTCTATTAATAAACAATGATGTATACTATCCACCGCTAGTTAGTTAAAGGGAAGAGTCTAACGTCCGTCATGTCTAGGGAACGGCTAAAATACAACAAGTTTTAAAATTTGTCTTCAAACTGAGAATGTTAGACTTTTTGATAATATTTTCGGTTAATTTTTTGAGTTTTTTTTGTTAGTATCGATACTTATTTTTGTAAATTTCGATATTCTGTTCCAAACTGAAAATTTATCAAAAGAATCAAGTATAGATACTTGCCGAAAAATTCAAAAAAGTCAACCAAAAATGTAATTAAGAAGTCTAATATCTTTAGTTAGAGGACAAATTTTAAAATTTATCATCTTTTAGCCGCACTCTAGACATACTTTAAGTAAAGTAGCCTTTAAAATCCACCTAATGGAACAATGAGCAAATCAGCAAACCCATGCGAAATTTGCTTGCATGGAACTTGACACTTTTCCCCTTTTCTCGGTATGAGAACTTTTTACGTCCAAACAACTCTATAAACCACACCAACTATATAACTTGAACCAAGCATTTCTTTTACCCAACCCTTTATGTGCTCGAAGGAAATTGGACGAAACCTAAAACTAAACTAAAGCGAAATTATCATAATTCCATTCGATTATATCATTGTCATTATAAAATATACGAGGATACGAGACCCAACATATCATTTAATTTAAGGGTGAGAAAAAGTCTGAATAGTCTAAACATTATGTAAAATAAATAAAAAAACTAGTAGATGAGTGCAATGATAATAAGAAATGTTGATTGGATTCACTAACACCACATTAGGTAACAACATGTGTTGTGGATTCTCACCTTAAATGACTTGAGATTATTTATTTATTTATGCAATTGGATTTTCTATATCTACAGAATCTCAAAAAAGTTTCAAGATATTCCTTTAAATTAATCTCTTCATTTATTTTTTCAATATATTTGTATATCTATTTAATTTTTAAATAATTACAAATAAAAAAATACATTAAAATTGAATAGTTATAATATAGTAAAATAAATATTTGGATCTGTTAAATTGACGAAGAGGGAGGAAATGAATAAATTGAAAAAAAAAGGAGATAGGTATGGCATGAAATGTAATTAAGGAGAAATCTATGGGCGGTATATTAGGAAATCGGCCGCGTTCCGACCCAGGTATTGTGGTCTTTGCTGTTAGAGTGAGGCCCCACGTACGCTCTCTCGCTTTATATACCGAAGATTCCGACTCACAAAATTTTCATCAACGCCATCATCATCGTCTTCACCTTTTTACTTATTTCTGAAAATTCCGCCATTTTCAGCAAACCGAAAGAAGAGAGCAAAAGCAAAGCAAAGAAAAGCAAATCAATACTATTTTTCTCATCAGGCAAGGATCAAATCCCTTTTTAATCTTTCTTGCTTGTCTGCATATATATATATATATATCGATGTATGATCACTTGTTTCTCAGGTGAATAATTTTAGATATTCTCTGCTAATTCTTAGTTTGTTGTTGTTCTTTCTCTTTTCTTTTTGAATTTGCGTTGTTTGGCTTTGGATCTCATCTGCGTTTGAACTATTGATTGTTGATTTTTGATCAAGTGAAGATCAAAACAGCTGCTACTCTTTCATCGTTTCTGTTGACTGTTGATTTTGATCTTCGCAAGATGATCTTCTTGATCATATCATCACTTCTATCTTTTTTGATCACCGTTTTGTTTCTTGCGGTTTAATTAATTAATCTTATCTGCAGATCAGTATTTAGTATAGGATTATGTATAATTATACACCGTTTCCAACTTTTTGTTTGTAAGTTCTTTTTGCTCAGTATTGCCTGTTAGGGTAGAGTGTTTTAGATCTCAAAACAAAAGAATCTATAACGTCTAGAATTCCTTTTAGTTGGCAAAAAAAGAGAAGACTTTTTATTATTAAAAAACAAATAATATTAAAGTTGGGCTTTGCACTTAACCTTCCACTTACAACTCCTTGATTCGTTGGCGGAAGCGAAAAAAATACTTTTTTATTTAAGTAATCAATTTTGTAAAAATAGACCAAATATCGTAATATTATTATTACATACTTTTTTATTTAGTTGGTATTAGACACTTTAGATGTCACGCCTTTATTTTAAAAAAAAATAAAAATAAAACAAATCTTCTAATATTAAGGGTAAAAATTAAAAACGAAAATCTAATATTCATGTAAATTTTGATTTTACTGTTGAGAGAAGTGGAAAGTTAGATTGGGTCCAACAAAGCCATTGGTCTCACATGATCGGCACAATGAAAACAAAATCATGTGTCCATCTATGAGCTGCAAAGGTACAAATGGATACAATGAAACAAAAACTAGAAAATGAAAATTAAAAGAAAAAAAAAATTTGCATTAGCTTTTCACCGGTAGGATCTCGAGCCATTGAAATTTTTATCTGTCTTATTAATCAATTTGTATATTTTATAAAAAAATGATTTTCTTGCCGTTATTATTTCAGAAAAAGAAGATTAAAATCCTCCTATTAAAACTACAGAAGATACACACATTTGACCGTATTAATTTTACAATTTGGCATGCACGTAAAATGTTACAATTTATTGTCACTATAAGTAGATGTGATACACCTTCAAAAAAAGTAGATATAATACATGCATTTGACCACGTTACACTACTTTTTGGTATGCATGTAAAATGTTACAATTTTTTGTCACAAGTAGACGTGACTATGTTATTATGTCTCATGTAATCATGTCTCATAATTTTCTTATGTTCAATCAGTAAACATAAACATAAAATATTATACACACATATATATACACACTGAACTTATAAATTGATCTTCCTATTTATGGTTTTTTACATGGTTATCTTGTTTATTAAATAGACCGTTTTAGAGATCTACTAATCGGCCTAATGGTCATGGATATTCATCTACTTCATCAATTGTGTTAATTTGAACCCGGCATTTATTATAAAAATATTATTGTAACACCAATTCTGAATTGAACTGCACTGATCGCAGGTAAATATGGAAGGAGACAACGCAGCAAGTATTGAAATCCCAGTGAAGGAAACTGTTGATGGCCCTGAGATTGTTGCCAGTCCAGTTAAGGTATAGGCATATATCTACAAATCTCTACTTTCTGCAATGTTATCAGTTCTCTTTTGAACACTGTTGAGCTTTTGAACTTCAGATTTTGTTGTAATGAACTGTATTACACTCTCTAGTGTTTGAGGTTCAGTGGTTCACAATTCGTTTCTAATGATGGTGATACAGGCCTCAAACGGAGACTTGCCGGAAGCTGAAAAGGAAGGAAAGAAAGAAGCGGAAGAAACCATCCTAGACGGAGAGTTCATTAAAGTGGAGAAGGAAGCACTGGAGAAAGATGGTTCTAATTTGGCTAATCCTGTATCCGTGCAGGATAATGAATTGACCATAGAACGAAGCTCGAGCCATCCTAGTAGAGAACTACTAGAAGCCCGAGAAAAGATGAAAGAACTTGAGGCAGAATTGGAACGAGTGACTGGAGCATTAAAGCATTCTGAATCAGAAAACAGCATATTGAAGGATGAAGTTCTGCTTTCAAAGGAGAAGGTGGATGAAGTAGGGAAAAAGTACGAAGAACTCGATCTTGATCATAAGAAACTACAAGAACAGATCGTTGAATCTGAGAAGAGATACAGTTTACAGCTAACCAATTTGGAAGAGGCAATGCAAGCTCAAGATGCAAAACAGAAGGAACTCACTGGAGTGAAGGAAGCGTTCGATGGTCTCAGTATTGAGATCGAAAACTCAAGAAAGAGAATGCAAGAGTTGGAGCAGGATCTGCAGAGTTCTGTTGAAGAGGCTCGGAAGTTTGAAGAACTGCACAAACAAAGCGGTTCGCATGCTGAGTTTGAGACACAGAGGGCTTTGGAGTTTGAGAAATTGCTTGAAACTGCAAAACTTAGCACAAAAGAAATGGAAGATCAGATGGCCGCCTTGAGAGATGAAGTCAAGGACCTGTATGAGAAGGTTGCTGAAAACCAGAAGGTCGAAGCAGCACTTCAAAGCACAACTGCTGAACTTTCGGCGGCCCAGGAGAAGTTGGCACTTTCTAAATCACTAGTATTGGACTTGGAGCAAAAACTTGGTTCAAAGGATACTCTGATAAATGAGCTGACTGAGGAGTTGGAGCTGAAAAAGGCTTCAGAATCCAAGGTGAAGGAAGATATCGCTACCATTGAGAATAGTTTCGCTGCAACTAAAGAAGATCTTCAAGCAAAGGTTTCTGAGCTGGAAGATATCAAGTTGAAACTGGAGGAGGAAGTCAAAGCAAGGGAACTGGTTGAAGCAAGGCTGAAGGAACACGAACTCAACATTTCAACTTTACAAGAAGAAATAATTAAAGTGCTAAAAGAAAAAGAAACCCTGGAAACAACCATTGCAGATCTCAACAGTAATACAGCACTGTCGAAGGAATTGTGCAGCGAACTTGAAGAAAAATTGAAGCTTTCAAATGAGAATTTCAGTAAAACTGATTCTCTTTTGTCTCAGGCTCTATCTAATAATGCGGAGCTTGAACAGAAATTGAAATCTCTTGAAGAGCTCCACACTGAATCTGGAGCTGCTGCAGCAACTGCAACTCAAAAGAATCTTGAGCTGGAGGATATACTTCGGGCTTCAAATGATGCAGCAGAAGATGCAAAATCGAAGCTGAGAGAGCTTGAGGCACATTTTATAGCAGCCGAGCAGAGAAATGTTGAGCTTGAACAACAGTTAAACTTGGTAGAGCTGAAAGGCTTTGAAACTGAGAAAGAACTGAAGGAATCTTCAGAGAAAATATCTGAACTTACCACAAAATTGGGAGAGGTTGAGGAATTAAAGCAGCAGCAGCTGAACAATCAAATGCAGGAGTATCAGGAGAAGATAAATCAGCTAGAATCAGCTCTAAATCAGTCAGCAGAGAAGAACTCAGAGCTCGCAGAGGAGTTGAAGACTGCTTTAGAGAAAAGTGCTCACCATGAGGACAGAGCTAATATGAGTCATCAGCGCAGCCTTGAGCTAGAGGATCTGTTCCAGACCTCTCATTCCAAATTAGAGGGTGCCGACAAGAAGGTCAATGAGTTGGAGTTGTTACTTGAAGCAGAGAAATACAGGATCCAGGAACTTGAAGAACAAATAAGCAAATTAGAAAAGAAATGTGGAGAAGCAGAAGTTGAGTCCACTAGATACTCTAATAAGGTATCAGAACTTGCATCTGAGCTTGAGGCATTCCAAGCTAGAACATCGAGCCTTGAAATTGCACTACAAATGGCCAATGAGAAAGAAAAGGAATTGACAGAGTGCTTGAGTTTGGCAACAGATGAGAAGAAAAAGTTAGAAGAGGCATCCCAAAGCTCCAGTGAAAAGCTTGCAGAAGCAGAAAATCTGATTGAAATCATGCGGGGTGATTTAAATCTGACGCAACAGAAATTGGAAAGCATCGAGAATGATCTTAAGGTTGTTGGTCTTAGAGAAAGTGAGGTTATGGAAAAGCTCAAGTCCGCTGAAGAGAATCTAGAGCAACAAGTAAGAGTATTAGAGCAAGCTACGGCAAGAAACTCAGAGCTTGAGTCATTACACGAATCTCTAACAAGAGATTCGGAGCTTAAGCTCCAACAAGTGATGGAAAGCTTCACCAACAAGGATTCAGAAGCGAAATCTCTGTTTGAGAAACTCAAATCGCTTGAAGATCAGATAAAGGTGTATGAAGATCAGGTTGCTCAAGCTGCTGGACAGTCCTCATCGCTAAAAGAAGAATTGGATCAGAGCTTGCTGAAACTGGCTTCTCTGGAAGGCACAAATGAACAACTCAGAAAAGATATATCGGAGGTAGAAAATAAAGCTCTTCAGTCTTCCTCAGAGAATGAACCTTTAGTTCAGACAAACATTCAGCTCAAGAGCAGAGTTGATGAGCTTCAGGAATTGCTTAATTCAGCTGTTTCTGATAAGGAAGGAACTGCTCAAGAGATTGCTTCCCATATGTGCACAATTAGAGAATTATCAGATCAGCATACAAAGGCCTCAGAACTCCGAGCTGAAGCTGAATCACGAATTGTAGAAGCAGAGGCTCAGTTACACGAGGCTATTGAAAAATTCTCTACGAAAGAATCAGAAGCCAATGATCTGATCGAAAAGTTGAATGTTCTTGAAGGCCAAATTAGAACATATGAAGAACAAGCTCATGAGGCGTCCACAATTGCTGTATCTCGACAAGTTGAGGTGGAAGAGACTCTTGTAAAATTAAAGCAGCTGGAAAGCTTTGTTGAGGAAATCCAAACCAGGTCAGCTCACTTTGAAAAGGAGAGTGGAGGTCTAGCCGAGGCAAATTTGAAGCTTACTCAGGAACTCGCCGAATATGAGTCAAAACTCAGTGATTTGGAAGGCAAACTGGCAGCAGCCTTGAAAGAGAAGGATGGAACAGCTGAACAACTTCATATTTCAACAAAAGCTATAGAAGATTTAACACAGAAGATTACCTCTGAAGGGCAAAGTTTACAGTCTCAGGTTTGTTGAAAATTTCATTAGTATACTATCTTAATAACAACAATATGATGATTTTCTATTTTCATAAGGTAGTTCCTTTATTATTAATTTTGTTCTGTTTTACAGATTTCTTCACTAATGGAGGAGAATAACCTGCTCAATGAAACACATCAGAATACAAAGAAGGAGCTTCAATCTGTAATATTACAGCTTGAAGAGCAATTAAAGGATCAAAAAGAAAATGAAGAATCTCTAAAATTGGAGACTGGAAATCTCAAGGCTGAGATTGCGGAGCGTTCCTTATTGCAAACTCGTTACAAAGAACTTGAAGAACAGTTGGTGACAGTCGAAACTCAATTGAAACAAGAGGTACTATACTTTGTTAGTAAAGACAGAAACTGCCCATTGACATTTTCCAAATCAAATGCCAATGATCAATTCTAATTATTTGGTCTTTCCCTTGTAGGTTGAAAGCGTTAAGACAGCTGCCTCAGTAAGGGAGGCTGAATTAACTTCAAAACTAGAGGATCATGCACAAAAAATTAGAGACAGAGATGTTATCAATGAACAAGTGCTTCAACTTCAAAGGGATTTACAGCTCGCTCAGACAACCATTGCTCAACTGGTTAGACACTAAATTTATTAAATATTAGGCTTCTTTGTGATCCTTTTTCTTTCTGATGAATTGACAAACAACACAAGTTTCTTAATCTTTGTCAAAAATGTCAAACAAACAGAAAGAAGCTGATTCCCAGAAACAGTTGGAACAGGAAGTGGCTTTAAAGCATTCGATCGAAGAGCTTGAAGCCAAAAGTAAAGAAGCATTATGTCTGGAGAAGCAGGTCAAAGAGTTAGAAGATAAGTTGCAAGTA
Source organism: Hibiscus mutabilis (assembly GCA_019671005.1). NCBI lineage: Eukaryota > Viridiplantae > Streptophyta > Magnoliopsida > Malvales > Malvaceae > Hibiscus > Hibiscus mutabilis. The sequence goes on along the minus strand of CM033712.1, from coordinate 4,907,649 downwards.
GCTGAAGCTAAACTGAAGGTCAGTTCATATTTAATCTCCTCTTACAGAACAATGGTGTTCTTTTATCTTCCAACTTTACTAGGTTTATTTTGTTTACTTCCAGAAATGCTAGTACAGTTTTTCAACTCCTCAACAAACACAGTATTCAAGATTATTTTTGCTACATTTTCTCAAAAGTTGCTTACCCTAAATCATGTGTTGCAGGATGCGAGCAGTGCAGCCGAATCAAATGATGGCTTTGAGGTGAAATCCAGAGACATTGATGGGTTAACTTTTCCAACACCATCGAAACGTAAGAGTAAGAAAAAGTCGGAAACAGCTTCTGTGCAGTCTGCCTCCTCTTCTTCATCAACTACCCACACCGAGGCTTCTCCTTTGACAACCTTAAAATTTATTTTGGGAGTAGCGTTGGTGTCGGTGATCGTCGGTGTTATTCTGGGAAAGCGTTATTAAAATTTAGGGGGGGGGGGATTGTGTTTCTTGATTTTTCCTCTTTGCATTTTCCTTCTTTGTTCAAGTTTTATATGCAAAAGCATAATAGAAAGCTTTATTTATTGGTCAGGTTCGGAGGTCGGTTGGGGAACTTGTTTTCATTCTTTCCCTCAAAAACATTTGGTTTACTCATATCAGTACTCAAGTTTGTATTCAGTAAAATTCGATTCAATTGGATATGTTTCTGGTTTATATCTCCTATCAATTCTACAAAATATAACCATAACCATGTTGCTCCGGCTCTTTATTTTCTCTAAAGTAATCTTGTGTTCAAAACCTACATCCAGCATAATATAGGAAAACGCAGCAATAAATTAAAGCATATCCTATCCAAAAGGATGTTAACAGAGGTTTCTGCACTAATAGGTTGATGGTTTTAGTCCAGCTTCCAGATCCCTGGCTTTCATACTTAAGGGAAAAGGCTATGTCGAGACTTCCGAACTCTTTCACTCGCAGAAGAAACTTACAAAGCATTCTTAAAGGAACTGCATGTAACTGATCAGAAATTACAAGCTGTCGTTGCAGCCAGAATCAAGAAATTTTAAGCCGGGCTTCGTCCGTATTCCAGTATTTGAACCCATGACTAATATCATAGTACTAAACAAATTGCATAAAATGGTTCTCAAAGCGACCGGCAACCGTGCTTACCTCGGAAATTCGTATTCGACTTGGCATTTGCTCATTAATTAGTGCAACAGCCAGCATATAAATTTAAGAAAGTATATTAAAAGCACTCTAAAAATTCAGGGACTACCAATATAGTTTAACCTAATAAATAACATTTTTTTCAAATCATAAACAATTTCGAGTAAACCTAAAACAAAAGCAGTAATGCACCTACAAATAAGGCTGTAAATAATACGAGAGATCACGAGCTAGTCGAGTCAGACTCGGTCAAAGTTTAACTCGAATTCGAACTTGGCTCGAGTTTTTAATGAGTTGAGACAAGCTACTTAATACCCGACTTAAAAAGCTCGCGAGCTATTCGAAAATATAATATACTATTTTTTATTTTTTATAATTTAAAATCTAAATTCCTAAACTTAAAGCCCTAAAATATAATCCCTAAACATAAGTCTCAACCCTTAAAAATTTAAATCCTAAATTATAAACCCAAAAACCTGAATCTCTAAACCTTAAACCCTAAAATTAACTAACTTAAGTTTACTCAATTTATGTATTAAATTTTTTTCTTGAAATGAAATAAAGCAATCAGAAAAGTTGAAATGAGATTAATAGCTAATAGAAATGAGAAAATCACGTACCACAATAAGAAACCCAAAATGCTAAGAAACAAGATAAATCCCAAACATTTCATCAGAGCCTAAGTTTTGTAAAGAACCACCTGTTCTTTCCGATCTTGAACCTCTCTTGAAACCGCTCCTTGGTGGCCTTACAAGCGGCTACTTTCTTGTCCTTAGTCTGAAGGGCATCGGCGGTAACCACGTCTTTCAAGTCCACGTCGAGGGTGTAGCGCGTGGGCATCAGGTGCTGGTAATTCACGAGCTTGACGAAGCACTTGACGCGCGACTTCTTCGCTGTTTTCTTGGCGGAGTCCTTGCGGATGACCTTGCTCGGATACTTCTTTATCCCTGCAACCAAACAGTGGCCGTAGGGGCGGTCACGTGTGCCTTCGTCGAAGGATTTCACTATCACGGCTTTGCGTCCGGCGTATCGGCCTTGCTGGGTTTAAGAAACTTCACCATGGAGACGGCGAGGTGCAGTGGCTATGAATCTGATGGGCACTTGAATGGTATCGAGTGACTGAAACCCTAGAGGTTTAAGAAAATGGTAAAATACATAAATTAGCGTTGAACTTTGTTTTATGACCCATTTTGGTCAGTTCAATTTACTCAAACTTTATTTTTTTACTTATTTTAATTATTTTATTAATATTTTAGTATAATATATATATTTTATTATTATTAAAATTTAAAACACAATTTAAAATAAACAGAAATTGCTTTTATTAAATATTTAATTATAAATATAATTTAAAATAAGAAATTTATATTTCATTCAACGTGAGAAAGAAAATGTTTTTTTTGTTTTCTACAGCTATTTCTTCGACTACACTATTTATTGTCGAAAGCAGCCATTGAAGTTCAAATTTTACCAAAAGACTCTCCTCGACATGCTGAGTCTGAATTCGACGACCATTTCATCAAATGGCGCTCTAAAGCTTGCGAATCTCGACTGAAATCTTTTAATTTTTTTATCTTCGATCTCTTTGTACCACCGTTAGATTAAACCAAAACCAAAATATATTGTTCTTAGTTTTATTTCATTGTTGCTCACCATTGGGATTGAACGAAGGAGGCACCAATTATCGCGAACTAACTCTACCGACAAATGAGTTATGCGATCTTCAAAAAATTACCCATCGAAAGTAAAAGTTATCTCTTTTTAGTGTTGATTTTTGTGTTTCTGGGTTTAATGTTTTATGTTGTTTTGATTTGGGCTTTGATTATAGCAGTGAAGGTAAAAGAGGTTTCAATGGTGGGTTTAAGTAATGGTGTTGGAGAATGGAATGAGAGTTAATGGTGTTGTTGTTTATGGGTTACAGTAGGGGTAACGAGTGAATGGTAAAATGCCATGAGTGTTGATTTTCTGATTTTTCTATGAGAGTGAATGGATGATGACTCCGGCGAGGGTGGTGACGCCGACGAGGGTGGTGACACCAGTGAGGGTGGGAAAAGTTTGAGGTGTTTTAGGGTTTGGGATATTTAGGTTTTATTTTTTATAATTTTTGTATCTAATAATAAATAAAATATATTTTATTTTAAATTATTTTTTTATTTAATAATAATAAAATATGTTGCGTCATATTAAAATATTAGTAAAATAATTCAGAGTGATGAAAATATGTCAAAAAATAAAATTTAATGAGTAAATTGAACGTTTTGAAAGTTTAATTATCAAAATAGATCATAAAACAAAGTTGGGTGATAAATTAAGTATTTTACTCTTAAGAAAATTGATGGACATTAGTGGTCTCTTTTTGTGAATAAATTTGGGCCTTAACTGAGGAGACCTTCATTATTTGGATTTTGGACCCATTGCCCAAATTCTTTTTGATTTCTCAATGTATTAACTGGAGCGAGGCTAATTGTACAACATCTCTTCAAATTAATTTTTTGTGTTATATTAATCCAAAATTTAAACTTATATCTTTGTTAATTTAAGATCTAATTGTATAATGTCTTCAAATTATGATCTTCATTTTAAATCGATCTCTAACTTTTGAAATGTTCCAATTATATGCAAACTATGACTCTCATTCTAAAAATGATCCTTAAACTTTTGAACTCTTCAATTTTATCCCTAACTATAATCCTCGTTCTAAATAGTCCTTAAACTTTTGAGCATTCCAATTTGATCCTCAAATTAACATTTACACCACAACATATTATTACACAAATACACATCAATGTTTATATGACAATCAATAAATTTTATAATTGTTTCATTAACATGAGACATGATTAGCTTATATTGACAATTTGGGTATGAAATTATAATGTTTAAAAGTTTAGGGACCAAATTAGAATGAGGGTCATAGTTTAGGGATACAATTGGAAAGTTCAAAAGTTTAGGGAACCAGTTTAGAATAAGAATATTAGTTTAAGGATAAATTAGCACATTTAAAAGTTTTGGAACCAATTTAAAAAGAGAATCATAATTTGAAGACATTTGGTGCAATTAACCCTTAATTTAATCACGAAATTAAAAAGAATATGAAGCAAAAAGTTGATGCATAAAATTATGTCTACTTGATCCAATTTTATTTCGGTTACTATTATTACTGCTACAATAATTAGAAAATTATGACCATATTTAGTAAATAGCGGTTTGAGTTAAAATTTAGAAGTTTGAACTAATATTAGAGGTTTGACCAGTCAAATCAATTAATTTGGATGTTTGGTGAATAGGTATTGAAATAGCGGATTGGAGTTAAACTTCTAATTTTAAAAAAACTCCGCTAATATGAGCTTTTTGAAATTAGAGATATCGACATAAAAATCATAAAGACCCTTAGACCCTTAATAATTATAAAAATTTCCAAATAACTCAAATTTAATCTTTTCTATTTTAATTCTTTACTCTGACGTATTTACATTGTGACATTTGTAAACTAATACTTTTTATTTTTTTATTCTCACACATTTATATTTATATTTAATAATTAGTTAAATTGTATTAAAAATAATTATATAAATAATAAATTAATATATAGATCCTTTAAATATGCTTAGTAATGTTATATTAAAAACATATTTTTCATAACCAAATTAATTAAACAGGTATCGAATATAATCATGTCTTTATATGTCATTTTGCTTATTTAAATAATCAAATGGCTATCGGTTATCAGTTAATTTTACCAAACACTTTTATATGATCAGCTAATACAATCCGCTACTCAAATCAGCTAACGCAATTAGCTATCGGCTAATGTAATCTGCTATCAGCTATCTGATAATTGCCAAATAGGACCTACAATTTCGAGCTTATAATTATTTTTTATTTAAGACTGTGGATACAAATAGTTTTTTACATTGCATAAAAATGTACTTGTCTATTTTTTTCAAAATAAATAAAATCAATAAGAAGATAACCATAGATAAGAAAATAATTTGTTTTTAAAGAAAAGTGATTCAGAAATAATTTGTTTTATTTTTAGAGAAAAGTGATCCAAAAATAATTTGTTCAAACATGGAGGGGGCTAAAATGGAGTTTATAACAATTAACATGAAGAATCATTGTCAAACAAGACAAGCCCCGCGAAAACAAACCAAACATTCCATTCTTGGAGAGCTTTGTATGGATTCGAGTTTGTCTTTAATCCGTTAGGATTGGGGGTAGAGTTGTGACCAAGTATAAAATTTTTAAAAGTTAAGGACAAATTTATAATTAATTTAACTTTTTTTAAAGAATATATGTATTAAAGATTAAAAAAAGAAATGGTGAATGGGGACAAGAGCCCTTCCCAATGTCTATATCCCTTAAGTAAATTTATTAATTATAAAAATAAAGTAAATATGAAAATGAGTAGGTTAACTCAGCCGGTTAAATATAAAACATTACATTAAATAATCTTTTGAAAAATGACATTTAATTTATTTTTATATATAATAGACATAGGTGACGTTTGTTGCTCCAATTATTGAAAAGATTAGTGAAATAATTATAGTTGATGAAAAATCAAATAGATTGCGACAACAAAACAACCATCGTAGAAAAAAAGAAGGAAAAATACAACAACAATAATGATAATAATTTTATTCAAACATAAGTGAAGTAAATGGGGAGATGAATTCTCCCCATTTACACGTAACAATGAAAAAGGAAACCAAACCCTATTGTATCATAATCTATAAACAATGGACGTATATAGTATCAAATAGAACTGTCAGATACAGGAACGCCTCAAAAGCATGCATCCAGAACACAACAACAACACAGGGCTGCACAACTGCAACACAACATATGTTCATCAAATATATAATATATTATAGTATATGAAAGAAAAGAAGATTATTTGAGTCTAAGAAAGAAACGGTGGTGCTTTTTTTGAGCATAATACTTACCATCCCTTCCAGAATCCATCACCTCTGAATTTGGTTTCCGCCGCAATCGTCTCCTGAGACTCGTCTTTGCTCATTGGATAACCAGCTGGTGGTGCTGTCGCATAAGGTTTCAGCGCCGTGGATGTTGGCGGTGCTGTGTATGCAGCTGATGGCTGGTTGAATTGCTGCTGGTTCTGGTTCATCCTTGAATTTTTAAGCTGGAGAGGAGTAATTTAGAAGAAATGTTAAATGTTGGGGAGTAATTTAGAAGAAATATTAAATGTTGGGGATGAGTTTTTTTTTTTTTGTTGAAAGATAAATGTTGGGGATGAGGAATGGGCTGAGTGGGGATGGGTATATATAGAGGGAGAGGTGGAGGTTTCCTCTTTGCTTTGGGAAAGCATGTTGGCTGCCAGCATCGCGTGGGCGTGGCAGTTGGAGTCTAAGGTTGTCGACGGCGTTGACTTGGGACAGATACCTCTAAATTTGAGATATCATCGGTTTACACAGTAACAAAAAACCGCGTTATATTTTATTATTTGACAATAAACACATTTTATAAACAAAATAATTACGAATATTTTAAGATGAAAATTATTTATTTTTCTGCTAAAATTATTTGTTGAAATTTATTAATTAAAATATTATTTTATTAATTTTATATTTTAAAATAATTATTTAGTTTTATTTTATTAACTACACGTCCCCGCCTTGGAAAAAAATGAATATGAAGTCATCTTGTTCAAGTTTTCAAAGTTTCTATTTAATTCTGTCTTGACGTATTATCTCCTTGTATGCGACCTAACTTTGCTTCCGCATTCCTTTTAAGTTCTCAAGTTTTATTTTATGTATTTTTTTATTAATTTTATATTTAAATTGTATTTAAATTATTTATCTTAAATATTTTCACTCGAATTTTTTATTCACTTACTTAACTATTCAAAAAATATATATCCACAATTTTTATTTTATTGGTGACATATTAAAATAACACATCACAACATCACAAATTTACTTTTAATTTTTTATTCTATTTTTTATTAAGTAGAGATATAATTATATTTTCAAAATAAATGTAAAGATTCGAACTTATACAAAATAAGTATTTTTAACTACTAAGCCAATTAATAGATTCAATTTTTTATTTTGTTATTCATAATGCTTTTTTAAAAAATAAAGTAAACTCTAAAAAATTGGCATGTGAGTTATTGTGTATGAATTAATCAATACTAGTAAACATTTTTATTGTTTTAAAAAATCATTATTTTTATGTATAATAAACAAGTTATTAGAATAGTTTGTCCGAAAACCACCCATTTGCTTATAAACAAATAAATATTAAGGATATTCATGATTAATCAAAATATTATAACGGTTAATTATGAATACACCCTAATATGTATATAATAAAAATTAAGATGAAACCTAATTTTTTTATTTATAATATATAAATAAAGAATCGTTTAACTTGACGAAAAGGGAAAGACAATGCAACATTATTGGTTTATTGTTAAGTAACAGGAATCGCCGAGCCACCATAGGTAGTTGGAGTGTCTGATCACACCCAAATTTTTCTGGAAAATATATTTTTTTATATAATTTGTATATAAAAAATTAAAAAAAATATATAATTAATATTCTTTTATAAATTGAATGACACATATTTATAAATAATTAACACTTTTTAAATATCATTAAAAAATAAAACCCTTTAAATAAATTCTTTACTCCGCCTCTGGGAAGAAGCGTGTCAAGGGCCAGGCTCTACAAATTTTCAAGAATAATATTATAGTTCACATTTCTTTTTTTGATTAAGTGGGAATACGATCAAGAACTTTGTTAAGAAATCTTCCTAACTTAAATAAAGAAAAAAGAGTGTCCTTGATATAATTCACATTTCTTTTATATAGTATATGTTTATTTTATAATTTATATTCAGAATTCGTGATTCTTTTTTTAACAATATCATTTTTAATATTTAAATTTGAATTTTCTCTTTAAGATAATAATACAACTTGTCATTGTATCAAACTTTGTTGGTTTATAGTTCACATCTTTATTATATTGCACGCATGTTATTTAACTAAGACGTTTCTTATTTCGAGAGAGATTTATGTCTAATTTTTCTAACATATGTCTAATCTATATTTAAATATATACATCATTCAAATTATAAAAAACATATTAATAGAAATTGCATACGGGTCGGTTCTTATTGCTTTTTCCCACACGTAGGTTGGATGTTGAACAATAAGACACGTTTGTGGAACATATATTATTATTCGAAAGTTTCACCGGTGGCTTAAATAAGAAATGCAAAAATTCCCCCTCTAATGTAAGCTTATTTGATATTAGATTATCAAATTAAATTTTCATCAAATTTCTAATCGAATCGAAATTATTTTTAGGTAAAATACACAGTTCATCACTCAACTATCTTCTCACTCTATTTTGGTCACTCAACTTTTAACTTTTTCAATTTAATAACTGAACTTTATACATTGAACATTTTTGGCCACTCTGAAATATTTTAAGGTCATGCCGGTCATCTCTATTTCGTCATCCACCGTTCGACGTCGTCAAACGCCACATCGATGACCATAAATGGTGGCCGTTCAGTCCTAAATTTCATCGGTCATTTCGTCAGTGGCGGATCCACATGGTATCTTGGGTGGGCCTGTGCCCACTCAGGATTTTTCAAAGCTCACATATTTGGCTTCAATTTTTATAAATTTTATGAATTAGTCCTTAAATTTTATGACTTGTGCCCACCCAGGAATTTTGAGATTTTTATGACTTGTACCCATCCTAAAAAGTGTTTTGATTTGTGCTCACCTTGAATTTTTTTTTGGATCCGCCACTGCATTTCGTCTCAGTCTCCTGAGCCTGAATTCGATCTCCATTTTGCCAGAAAGTACTTTGAAGTCAACGAAAAATAGATCGAAAGTGGGAAACCGAAAAGTTTCAATCAAGATTCACGAGTTTCAAGATATTTTCCGGTGCAACAACCACCAGATTCGGACTCATCGTGTCAAAACAGTCTCGCGGTACAATTTGAGATCAAACGGTTTTTTTATTATTTAAGGACCATTTAAGAAGTTACCAGATTTAGGGATAAATGTTATTTTATCTTTAAGAAGTATTATTAACACGTGTTTTTTTGTAATATGCATATCTATTAATGTGTATATTGAAGACAATGCCACAATTAATTTCTTTCGAATTTATATTCATATCAGTGTAAGTAAAAAAAATTCATAAGTATTTTTATTTTAGGATTTATGGTTCGAATATATGGTTTAGAGATTTATGTTTAGGGATTTAAAATTTAGGTGTTAAGAGTTTAGAGTTAAAATTTAAGGTTTAGAGGTGAGGGTAATATGGCTAGAAATTTAAGTTCCAACCTATAAACCTTAAATTCTAATACCGGTCCATCAATTCTAAAGCACTAAACCCTAAACAATCAACCTATAAACCCTAAACTCTAAAAAACTCTTGTAAAAATCTTCTATTTTCACCTCTTATATATAAAATATGATTTAGATCCAATACACTGGCGGTAAAAACTTTTAGTTTTCACAAGTGCCTTAGTTTTAGGGTTTAGGGACTTAACTTATGGGGTAGGGTTTATGAGTTTAGGTGTATGAATTTAGAATTTAGGGGCAATGGTTAGAATTTAGGGTTTAAGGTTTAGAGGTTAGGGTTTAAGTTTTAATGTAATATGTTGAGGATTTAGGTTAGGGTTTAAGGTTTAGAGGTTAGGGTTTAAGTTTTAATGTAATATGCTGAGGATTTAGGTTTTAACTTATAAACCCTAAATTCTAACCATAAACCCTAAATTCTATTCACAATCCCTAAATTATAAACTACTAAACTTAAACCCCTAAACCCTACACCCTAAATCAAGAAAACTTTTAGTTTCTACCGCTAGTATATCAAATAATGATCTTATAAAATAATAGATAATTATTTGATACACTGGTTTTCACAACCGCCTTAACTTTAGTTTCTACAAGCGCCTTAATTTTATTGGGTTCGGTTCAGGCTCGAGGCTCATCGAACTTGAAATTTTAGGCTTGAGCTCGTCTCAAAAGCAATACTATTAGGCTCGGGCTCGGCTCGAAATGAAAAATTTTGCTATAATTTTTTTTTTATAAAAAATGAGGCCTCGTTAAAAGCCCCTTTCATAACCAACACTGAAACGAAATTCAATGTCGAAAAAAGGAAAAAGAGTGCCCAAAAATTAGATTAATCTAAATAACCAAGAAATATTCTTACAATACGAACACATAATCAAACAAAATACAAAATCAAACATTAACCAGAACACATAATCAAAAGAAAATACAACATCAAACAACAACCAAGGAAAATACCAATTTATTTTAGTTAATTTGCTTTTAGTGATTTTTTACTAATTTATTTTATTACTTTTCTCTTGCTAAATAGATCACTTTTAGTGCATATGTAGCATATATATAATATACATAATTATTCTGAGCCTGTTCACGAGCTTGGGTCAGCTCGGCTAGTTAAAGTCTCGAGCCGAGCCCGAGTCGAGCTCACTCGAGCCGAATTTTGCCCGAGCCGAGCTCGAATAACTTGTGAGCCGATCAGGCTCATTATCACCTCTATTAGGGACTTAATTTAGGGTATAAGGTTTAGGGGTTTAGGTTTAATATTTTAGAATTTAGGGATTGTGAATAAATTTTAAGGTTTAGGGTTTATAAGTTAAACCCTAAATTCTTAACATATTACACTAAAACTTAAACCCTAAGTTCTAACCCTAATCACTAAATTCTAATCATTGCCCCTAAATCCTTAAACTCTACACCTTAAATTAAGTCCCTAAACCTCAAAACTAAGGCGCTTGATATAAATCATAAAATAATTAAAAAAAACTTTGATACATAGGCCGTGTAAACTTTAGTTTACACGTGCCTTTTAGTTTTAGGGGTTAGGGTTTTAATTTAGGGTTTAAGGTTTAGGGGTTTAAGGTTTAGAATTTAAGGTTAGTGTTTAGAATTTAGTATATAGAGCTTAAGGTTTAGGGTTTAATTTTTAGGGTTAGGATTAGGAATTTAGGATTTGGGTTTTTATAATGTAAATACACAGGCTTGTGTACAATTAATTTTACATAGCATGTGTATCAAAGTTTTACCCAAAATAATTACCCTTTGTTTTTTTAGAAAAATGTCTCATGCACCTACAATGAAAATGAAAAGTTTCTACAAGCGTCTTAAGTTTTAGTGTATATGACTTAGCATAGGATTAAAAGGATCAACCGTAAGAATTTGAAATTATTGTTCATGGTTAGTACAAGAAACTAGAGTTTATAGGTTAGAGTTTAATTTTTAAGATAATACGATTAGAAATTAAGAGTTTAACCTATAAACTTAAATTCTAACCACACCCCCTAAATTCAAAACTCCTATATGTAAACACTTAAACATTAAACCTCAAACAAAACCCTAAAACTAACACTTACAAAAACGAAAGAAATAGAAAAAGGAGATGACACTATGGATTGACGTGAAGAAGGCACTTTCAATTAGTGAAGGAATGTGATTTGATCAGAGAGGCCTTTCAATAACACCTCAGTTCAGTTCTCTACAAAAAGATGAGAGCCCTTCAAAAGCCCACTACGCTTCTCACTTGGTATTTGGAACAGAGCAACCCAAGAGCCCAGACTGTATAGCACCGGAAATAATGAACTCTAAACCCAACTCCAACCGTAACATAACACACCCTTGGATTCTTCTGCACACTCCCATTCTGGATTCCTATTATTATTAACCCTTCACAGATTCAGAGCTTATTTGTCTGTTACTCCCAGCGGGTGAGTTGGATCCATTGTCCGGCACTGAACGCTAGAAGAAGTCCATCAAAAGCTTTCTCTGCCCTTCGTTGGTGTGAGGAAGACTGGCACGTAGAAGCTCACAAGGCACTTCACGCCTTATAGCCTCTGTACCAATTACTTCCGTGGTTGGCCAAGTCTGGTTGTGTATTGATTGCATAATTGACTCATATTTACTCACACAATACTTGGTAAGTGTAAAAAATTCATCAAATGATGCCCCACCAGAAAGCATAATTAGGCATGCTGCAATTTCCGGAAGGATGCCTTAAAACTTGAGTGGCTCTTTCAAGAACTGATTTTAAAACAACTGAAGCACCATCCCCAGCTGGGCTTCCAAGGGGCCTAAGTGGTGGCTGCTCTGAGGAACAAACAACGGCAACAAGGCAGGCACTGAGTGCACGGATATCCATGCCATTAACACACTCAGAAACAGTCTTTGCAAGGTCAGTAGTTGTCTCCGCTGCTTCCAGATCAGAAAAAAGACCGCCAAACAATAAGCTCAAGTGCCGGAAAATGGCCATGCACACTATTCGAATAAGCTCACTTCCGGGGATGAGAAGTTTTAGGTACCTGGTAACGAGCTTACAACCCTTTGGAAGAGAGACTATCCTTAAGAACACAATGTCATACTTGGGAGAACAGCTAACTGCATGCCCGCCTTTGCTAACTGCTGAAGAGATAGAGAGCATTCTTAAGATGCAGCATGCCAGCCTCCGTTTATGCTGAGCCCCACCATCTTGGTGCTGATTAAATTGTATGAGCCGATCAATATCATCAACATCAAAAAGAAGACCTAGAGCATCTTCAATGGTGATCCTAGCTGCAAGCATAGGTTCCTGCTCCAGAGGCTTCTCAGTTTTCTGTTCAGAACCTCCATCAGCTGAGCCTAAGGAAGGATCTATCTCAAGCAGAGGTCGGGGTCTACGAATGGTAGGGAGGGGGAGCTTCCCAAGAGCATCAGCATGGAGATGCAAATGCTGCTCTCCACTTTTATGGGATCAAGAATGTGATTCCTTTAGGTGAGATGGCCAAAAATCATGTTTAGCCCTGGATCCAGAAGACCTTTTGGCAAGACAAGCTTGGTGGTAATAATTCATCTACGTAAGGATCATTGCCGTGCGTAGCAGCATGCTGCATCTTAAGAACGCTCTCTATCTCTTCAGCAGTCATATGCTTGGATCTGAATTGCACTAACCAACTCTCACATTTCTGGCTACCAGTATCAGAGCTTTGCTGAGAAAAAAAAGCACACTTGATTTCTTCCGTGGTAACATCATTTTATGTGATGGAGGATGGGCATTATAAAGATGAGATTGCAAGGCAGTAAGATGTGCCAAAGATGGTTGAACTGAATGGTGCAGCCTGTGCTGTTGCAACTGATGTTGTGGTGACATTAACCACGGGGATATGAAGCCATTCTGATGAGGTATTTGATGTTGCAACATATGATGCAAAAGATCAGCATGATCTCCATGTAAAAGACCAGAGTGATTAACCCAATGATTTAAAAGGAAGGCCCGGAGATGTTAGCTGGGGTATATTACCACCATAATGCATTCCATGGGTCAGACCAGCCAGACTGGAGTTGGACAATGGAGAGAGGCTTGATGCGGAAAAGGATTGCTGAGATCCACTAGCAAGACCAGGAATTTCTAGGTGGGCAGGTAAAGACTGCTCGCATCTGTTACCAGGAGGGGGAAAGACGTGAAGGTTGATTTGGATCCAACAATTGGTTCACTTGAAAAGTGTAGTGGCTGCGGTTGCTGCTGGGGATATGTGGAAGTTCTATACAAAGGCTTCAATTCAGGAAGAGGTGCTGGAGAAAGATGTGGCTGCAAGGACCATCTCTTGCCTTCTTGAGCATCTTCTGCATCAAACATATTCTGATCCATCCAGTTTAGGTAGTCTCCATCTTGAGCCCGGTCAGTAGCAGATGAACCCGAAGAAATGTTCACAACTGTAACATAAGCAATTGAAAGTATAAAAGTTACCAAGCACCACTAAAAAGAATAAACTCCTGCAAATTCAATACTCGAGTAATGACGAGTTTCTAATTAACTGGGTCAAAGAAAAAAGGAACTTGAATAAGAATGGCATCCTCAAGTTGATTTATTAGTTAACTGCCTTCACATAGAAAAAATAAAGAAATGTTGGCGTGCATGAATACCGGCATAATTCACCACGATGAAACCATGTTTGGAGAACAAAACTATGTCGCTTGCACAGAGATGGGAGAAGTACAAAAGGAATAAGCCTGAATGGTCATAAAAAGAAAATGCAGAAGAAAGTAACTCAGCATATGTCTAAGCATGTACATGAAACAAAAAATACAGAGATACGAAGGTCATCTGAAACAATGGGCAAGGCTAATTGCAGTACCACAAAAACAAAATATGAGATGATTAATTTAAACAAGTTTTAAGATATAAACAGAGACCAAATTCATCTGGAAGATTGGGCATTATTACTTAATAGCATATGCTTCAAAAGTTAAAACATAAAGTGGGCAAGGCTAAATGCAGCACTTTAGCAAGAAAAATTAGACACCGGTTTAACTAAATGTACATTATGATCCAAGGAAGAATAAAAAAACAAATAGGAAAACAGAAAAAGAACGAGATGATCACTGGCAGGCTTAATACTAATAAACCAAACATATGGTCCTAATTTGTGGACAAATTATGGTTACAAAACGAAGAATACCACATAACGATCTTGAAGGTGAAGGGTGCAAGATCTAGAGATTTTCAAGCAAATTTATCCTGAAGGGTGCAACAAGGTTTTCTTACTCTGGTTTATCATAGAATAAAATTTTCTATGTAATTTATGCCACAAAATTATGTTACAAGATGTGAAGGGTGCAGGATCTAGAGATTTTCAAGCAAAAAAGTTTAACAAAAAAAAGTCATCGTTTTCAAAACATCAATGGATATTATCTTGCTCATTCGTTAATAGTTAATACAGATTATAACTTCAAAGAACTGGCATAAAATATGACTTAATTATACTCACTTTCCCTCGAAAAGGATCCAGACCTATCACCAATAACTCCCGGATTTCTTGGTCCTGTAAAAACCCTATTCAACTGTGGAAGGAGAAATATATTAAAATCCAACAAACATGAAGGGCAATACACGAATATGTGCATCTGGAGAATTACAAAATTACATGCAAGCCAAGGTATTCAATCTTCCAACATCATGGCAAAAAAATGGTCTGCAAGCGAATCTTTAGAAAAAGGGAAAATGACACCTTATTTAAAACAGAGATTATGAACTCCCTCTCCCTTCATACAAGGAGAAAAAAACTAACATCTTAAACCCAAATTGTTGGGGAGAGGAAGGATTCCTTTAAAGTAGCAATGGGAACAAATCCAGCAGATAGAAGGAAGGAGCTATGGCTCAAAAGGAACAGATCATCTAACTATGAGCCAGTAGTAAGGGCTTGCAGTCCTACCAAATCTCCTATTATTCATATTTTAAAAAACAAAATATAACATTCATAATTATAATTTGAAATCTTAGACATATTAAAGAAATAATCTTGCAAGTAACTTTCCCTCATAAACCATAAAGCAAGATGGAATGCCTTATTACATAGGAGGTCTAAATTGTAGCGCCCTTTAAGCTTTTAAGCTTACAGTCCTAATTAAAAGCAAAAAGCAGTCTCCAACAAGAAAGGGTGAGCAATGACAAAATATATATAATGATCAGTTTATGGGTTGGAAACAAAATTGATCAGCACGGGGGTGACAATAATAACAAATTTTATGCATTAGTTTGCCCTACTTTGCTGGAATTTTGGGTTTATTACTTCTATTTCAACTCTTAATTTACCTTCATAATGTATATTCTTTGCTTTTTATCAATCTCTCCCTCACTATTATATATCACAAACCACTACCAAGATGCTAGAAACTCAAGAAACAAGGATATGTTTCTGGAGGTTGGTTGGTTTATTGGTCAGGTTTGGAGGTTGGTTGGGGAACTTGTTTTCATTCTTTCCCTTACCTGTTTGTCAAAAACAGTTGGTTTACTTATATCAGTACTCAAGTTTGTATTCAGTAAAACTCTCAATTCTACAAAACATAACTATGTTGGCTCTTTATTTTCTCTAAAGTAATCTTGTGTTTAAAACCTACATCCGGCATATACCGAGTATGATTATTCAAATATAGGAAAAATGCAGGCAGCAATAAATTAAAAAAATGTCCTATCAAAAACTCACTCATCGGATGTTAACAGAGGTTTCTGCACTGATAGGTTGATGGTTTTAGTCCAGTTTCCAGATCCCTGGCTTTCATACTCGAGGGAAAAGGCTATGTTGAGACTTCCTATCTCTTTATCTCGGAGAAGAAACTTATGAGGCATTCTTAAAGGAACAACTGATCAGAAAATTACAAGCTGTGGTTGCAGCCAGAATCAAGAAATTTTAAGCCGGGCTTCGTCCATATTCCGGTATTTGAACCATGACTAAAATCATAGTAATAAACAAATTGCACAAAATGGTTCTCAACTAGACCAGCAACCGTGCTTACCTCAGAAGTTTGAATTCGACCTCACATTTGCTTATTAATTAGTGCAACAGCCAACATGTAAATATTTTATGGAATAACCTTAAATTACAACCACATTCTTCTATAAAGAGCTATTTCCAGTACTGATAAAATAAAACTTACACCTATTGCATACAAAATATAGTTTGAGCACTTGTTTTGTAGTTAAACCTTTAATAAATAACATTTTTTTTATCATAATATCATTTTTTTAATTCATAAACAATTTCAAATAAACCTAAAATAAAAGCAGTAATGCACCTACAAATCAAGCAGCAAAAAATAAAACAAAAACAGGCAAACATTGAAATAATTATCATCTTCCATAGACATGTAAAACATTTGCATATAATAAAGCAATCAGAAAAGTTGAAATAAGATTAAGAGCTAATAGAAATGAGAAAATCAAGTACCACAATAAGAATCCGGAAATATATCATGTAAACAGATTCAATCCGTCCATGAAATCCAAAATTCTAAGAAACTAGATAAATCCCAAACATTTCTTCAGAACCTAAGCTTTGTAAAGAACCACCTGTTCTTTCCGGTCTTGAACCTCTCTTGAAACCGCTCCTTGGTGGCCTTACAAGCGGCTACTTTCTTGTCCTTGGTCTGAAGGGCATCGGCGGTAATCACGTCTTTCAAGTCCACGTCGAGGGTGCAGCGCGTGGGCATCAGGTGCTGGTAATTCACGAGCTTGACGAAGCACTTGACGCGCGACTTCTTCGCTGTTTTCTTGGCGGAGTCCTTGCGGATGACGTTGCTCGGGTACTTCTTTATCCCTGCAACCAAACAGTGGCCGTAGGGGCGATCATGTGTTCCTTCGTCGAAGGATTTCACTATCACTGCTTTGCGTCCGGCGTATCGGCCTTGGAGGACGATCACGGCCTTTTTGGTTTAAGAAACTTCACCATGGCGACGGCGACGGCGGGGTGCAGCGGCTGTGAATCCGATGTGCAATTGAATGGTATCGAGTGACTGAAACCCTAGCTCTTTAAGAAAATTGATGGACATTAGTGGTCTCTTTTTATGAATAATTTTGGGCCTTAACTGAGTAGATCTACATTATTTGGATTTTAGACCATACCCAAATTTTAAACTTGCATCTTTGTTAATTTAATCATGAGATTAACAAGAATATGAAGCAAAAAGTTGATACATAAAATTACTTGTATTTTTTGTCGAATTTTATTCTGATTGATATCGTCTGTACATAACATCTTTGTTGAGAGACTTATCCACCACAATTAAATATGCGATGTATATCAGTCTAAATTAATCAAAACAAAAATTTTAAAAAACTGATAAGGCAACCAAACAACGTGGGATAATTTGAGCATGTAGAATCATTCTCAAACAAGACAAGCCGCGGAGAAAACAAAGTGGAAAAGAGTAAAATCAAACCAAACACAATTTGGATTCTTTGAAAGCATTGAGTTCAAAGCTGGTCCGAAAGGTATAAGGAACTAAGAGATTATAGTCCCTTAAAATTTTGAGAAATTAGAATTTGGTCTCTATTACTTTTTAAACAATTATTTGACTCTCTTTAGATTTTTAAAAATTCATATTAAGTTTAAAAGTTATGATATTTTTAATTAAATTTTATTTTTATAATTTTTAAAAGTTCTTATTAAAAATTTTAGTTAAACTCTCAAAAATTTTGAAAATTTTAGTTCAAGCCACTAATTCGGAGCATTAATATCACAATATAAATTCCGCCACTGGTTTGGAGCATTAATTTTTGAAAGTCATATTGATTTAGTTTTTCTCTCCTCTAAAAAACCTTCTGTCGTTGCTTTTCCTTCTTTTTGACTCTTTGGCCGACGGTCATCAACTATTTTTAGTATTAGTTGTCGACTATTGGTGTTCATTATTTTTCTTGCTTTTTCATGCTTTATTTTTTCAATTTTAATAAGAATTTTTGCTCTTGTGGTACGCGTTTCCTCTCCCTCTGTAGCGCGCTTTTCATTGGCTTTTGTGGTTCGTTTCATATGTCGTTTGACACGATTTCAACATACCTTAACGGCCATTTAGTGCTCGTATAAAAATTCTCACAACGCTAATTTTTTTATTCAATTTTGTCGGTGGTCATAGAAAAGATTAATCCCTACTCGTTTGATGGTTTGTTAGCTGATTTAATCATAATTGTGTAATGAAGCAATCCGCCTAATAGTTTGGTTCGCTCACCATTCATTTTTCATCTTGTAAAGCGTCTCGTTTGGCTAGAGAGAAGGAGATTCATGAAGGTTTCTGGGTTTTGATGGTATGTTAATCTCCATGGAAGTGTTTTCTTTTCTTTGCACATTTGTATGAGATTTTTAGTGGATTGATCCCTTTTTTTTTCTCTTTTTGATGCATTGTATTTATAATATCTTTTATGGTGATTAATAAAGCCTAGATGTAATTGTTCAAAAAATAAAAATATGTATGACACTGACTTTAGAAATAAATATCTTTCTAAATCATTCTTTAATGGAGTTTGAATTTAGTAAGTTTTTTCTATTATTTTTGTCTTTTTAACATGTTGTTGTTGTGCTCGATATACTTCAACCGAATATCGTCAATAAAAGGTGTAAAGACTCTTTTGAAGTTGGGAAGCAAAAACCGAAACAAAAATATTGACACTTTGACACAATCGATTTTCGACCTTCTAAACTAAGGTCTACATCCACTACCTTAGCATCCACGCTAAGGATTTCCAATTCACTAATGAATTCTTTCTTTTGAGGACAAAGAGATAACCTTACAACCCTATCTTTTTAAAGGCTAAACTAGAACCTCTCCCCTTTTCAAAGTCTTGACATTGTAAACAATTTACCTCTCTAGGTGGGTGTTTACACAATTAAGCTCATTAAGATTGGACTCTAAAGAAATACAAGATATTAGAAAGAAATAAACACATTAAGACTCTTCTATCTTGATCTTTATGCTTGGAGGTCCATCTTATCTTCCTTGAAGTGTCTCTGGCTTGTATTTATAGTGTGGAATGAGATACTAGTCGTTTATGGCAGTTGAGGATGTTTTAGAGCCGTTTGGAAGTTATAAAACATGGCATTTAATGCTGTTGAGTTGATCAATCGATGAAAATGGTCAAGAAGGGGAGTATTGGCAATTAAATTTTTGGTGGGAGCAAATTGCAAAAAGAAAGAAATTTTGCAAAAGTGATTTATAGTGGTTCAACATTCTAAACAAGACCTACCTCCACTACCTTAGCTACCACACTAGGATTTCACAAATTCACTAATTTGTATTTCCTTTTAGGCTAAATGAAATAACCCCACAAATCCTAGACTTATACCCCAAAGTCTAGTAATCTCTTTCTTAAAATTGAATACAAAAGGAAAACTTTTGAGAATCTTCCTAAGGAGATTGTTTGCCAAAATTCAGCTCATTAAAACCCTAACACTTGATGAAAAATGAATTACAATAGAACCACTCAAGTATGTACAAGATTTTCTTTTTACAATGAAAGCTCTCGAAAAGGTAGGATATGTGCTTGGATGTTTTAGAATAGTTGTCTTGTTGTTGAAGAAGCTTTGGAGACTTGTTTTTATACCCTCTTCATTGATTTATAGCAGTTCGGGTTGTTGAGAAATTAAATAAAGTCGTTGGGCTGCTATTTTCCAACAATAAATATTGTTTGGCAAGTGTGGGTACTGGTACGCGGATCTCCGTATCGATACCTGCTCAAAGAGGAAATAGATGTTACAAGAAAGGAGTATCGGTACGAGGGTTTGCGTATCGGTATGGAGTAAAGATTTTACAAGGGGTACTGGTACACTACGTACCATACTGATACTCGAACTTACTCACGGGAAAATCTTGAAGATTTTACAAATTTTGCGTATCGGTACACGTATGGCCGTACCAGTATTCTATTCTTTCAAAATTAAGTTTCACTCCAAAAATTTGACAATCATTTAAATTCTTTGAAACCCGTATCGGTACTCCTATACCAATTTTAATTCCAGTAATGAAGAGCTCGTACGGTACGCATTGAGCCGTACCGATACTCTCTGACCAATAGGAATTATACCTATTCCAGTAAAGGAAGGCTCATATCGGTACACATAGTGTCGTACCAGTACTCACTGGCCTAACTGGCCTATTTGACTATTAATACACTTAGAAAATATTTTACTTTGGAAGTTTTTACTAAAACAAAATATTTTCTCCAAAAATAAGTTAAATTTGTTTGATTGCTTGTCCATCTGTGAGTAATTTCAAAGACCTTAAAATTTTATTTATTTGAAAAATAATTATTGTTATATCAAAATCAAAACATTGGTTTAACAAATGCTCACCTGCAGAATGATTTTGATACCTTACCAATGGTTTCGAAACCTTTAAGGTAGTTTTTATAAAACTAGCAGTTACTGGGTCAAAAGTATCGAAACCTTTACACAAGGTTTCGAAAACCATTGCTATGGTATTGAAACCATGGCTTAGGTTTTGATTACAAGACCTTACTGCCAACATCGTTTCGAAATCACCTAAAGGGGTATCAAAACCTTTATTAAAACATTGAAAAATGGTTAGATTTTGACTTTTTGAAGATATATTCGATATAGGTTTTTAGACAAAATATTTTAAACATATTTTTCAAGTTAAATGAACTTTGAGTTATTTCTACAATTTACGAATAAGTCCAAAAATATTTTTTTATTAAATTATATCAAAATCAATATTTCAACAACACATCAATCATGAACCTTTCAACTTAGGTAAGTATATTTGTTAACTACAAAATTAAAGTAAATATGAATATGAGTAGGTTTAGTGTTATGGATAATGGATAAGAGATAAAATGATATACTATCTCACTTTATAAAGAAGAAAAGGCTTCCAAAAAGTAATAACCAATCATCTTTTTAACTCAGCTGATTAACATTAAATATTTTTTTTCAACAAAATTAAATAATCTTTTGAAAAAAACATTTTATTTAATTTGGGGTAAACTACATAAAATGTCACTGAATTTTAATATGTGTATCCAAAATATCAATGTTGGGAGGCTCAAACGATCAATTGAGATATCCAAGAGGGGGTGAATTGGTTTTAAGGTGTTTGTAGTGGAAGCTATGAGAATTTAAAAATTGACACAAGGATTTATAGTGGTTCAAGCTTCTAACCAAGCTTTACATCCACTAACTTAGCTTCCCACTAAGGATTTTCTCAAGTTCACTATGAATTTCTTCCCTTTTCTAGGTTCAATAGAAAACCTTTACAACCTCAAAGCTTATACCCTAAAGCTTTGAGAAAACCCTCTCTTACAAGAGAGAAACAAATAGCAAACAAGAAAACCCTCACAATGTACAATGTTTACCTAACACTTGAGCATATATAACAATTAAGCTCACAAGTGCATTTTACAAAGAAATTGATAATTAAAGCACAAAAACACTCTCTATACATGAATGTTGGTAGTTTTGTTTCTTGTTCTTCCATGGATGCTTGGAGAGGTCTTTTAAACTCTCTAGTGACTTCATGGTTGTTGCTAGCTGTTAGGTGTTGTTAAGAGCCATTGGAGACTTTAATTCTAGCCTTAAATGTAGTTTTGGGCACTTCGGTATTGGTACGAGGGACTTCGGTATCGGTACCTGCTTTAAACAGAAAGAGCCGTTGGAACATTTATTACATCGGGGTACCGATACGCGATACACGGTATCGGTGTAGACTCATCAGTGTCGGTACGACCAAGCCTGTACCGGTACTCAATTTGGCTACTAGAATTTGCCAAAACACGGGGACAAATGGGCATATTGGTACTCAAAAATCCGTACCGGTACGGGCACTCTAGGTATCGGTACGGGGACACTCGTATCAGTACTCAAAGCTTGTTTTTGACAGTTTGGCTATTTAAAAACATTTAAAACATGTCAAAAACCCTTTGAAAATATTTCAAACATATTTTTCAAGTTTATGGACTTTTGAAATATATTTGCAAATTAGTTTAAGTCCAAAAGTATTTTTTTATGTTACATCAAAATCAAATGTCTCAACAATCACTAAATTATAAATCGATACTATTATACCATTAAACTTAGATTTTGGCTTCAATCTAAGCACTCTGCCATTAATTAACCCAAAATGACGTCATTTTGATGTCTAAGATAGGGTAAAATAACATCATTTTGATAGAGTAAAATTTAAAAAAAATTGCACTTAAAAAAGACTTGAACCAAGGACCTCAAGAATGAAAAACTAATGCCTAACCACCAAGCCAATTCAACACTAATATATATATATATATATATGGATGGATCCAGTTACATGATGTAAAACTCATTTAGTTTTACACTAATTCATGGCCATTGGATGAGTAAAATGGATGGATGAGACTAACAGTAAAAAAATGTGAAGATTATCACTTGGAAAAAAAAGATAAGGAAACAATCTTAGCCATTAATCACCATCATCCAACGGTCCAAAAAAGTGTAAATATTATTTTATAATATATAACTAAACTCTAAATTTAAACCTCTAAACTTCAAACCCCAAACTGTAAACTTTAAACTCAAAATCTTTGAGATAAAAGGTTTCGGGTTTAGCTATATATATTACAAATAACAGTTTAGCTTAGAGTTTGAGGTTTGGGGTTTGGTGTTTAGGGTTTAGAGTTGAAGATTTATGGCTTGTGATTTATTGTTTAGGGTTTAGTTATATATTATAAAAATAATATTTATAAATTATTATAAAATCATATCATAAGATAAATAAAATTAAGTTCAACTACAGTCATATATATATTATTAGCATTGAAATCATATAATATTTTAAGTTGGCTTGGTGGTTAGGGTTAGATTTCCATTCTTGAGGTGTTTGGTTTGAGTCTTTTTTAATGAAATATTTTTTAAATTTTTATTCCACCAAAACGATATTTTTGTGGGCTATCAAAACAAGCATACCAAAACGACGCCGTTTTGGTTTAACGCTATGTTACAAGGTTAACAACAGAGTGTTTAGATTGAAGTTAAAACTAAAGTTTAATGATATAATACTATCGATTTTATTGTTCATGTGTATTTTTGACACACCTGTTAAAGTTCAATAGCATTTCGTGTAATTTATCCTTAATTTTAAATAATAATACATAAAGATGACGTTTGTTAGGGTTCAAGCCTTCAACTATTGAAGAGAAGTAATTATACTTGATGACAAAATCCAATAGATTGCGACAACAAAACAACCATCGTAGAAAAAGAAAAATACAACAATAATAGTAGTAATTTTATTCAAACATAAGTGAAGTAAAATGGCAGATGAAGCTAAAAGTCTGAATCATCCCCATTTATACAAGAACGCTTCAAAAGCATTCATCCAGAACACAGCAGCAACACAGGGCTGCACAACTGCAACACAACAGATGTTCATCAATATGAAAGAAAAAAGAAGATTATTTGAGTCGAAAAACGAAACGGTGGTGCTTATTTTAATACTTTACCATCCCTTCCAGAATCCATCACCATCACCTCTGGACTTGGTTTCCACCGCAACCGCCTTCTGGGACTCGTCTTTGCTCATCGGATAACCAGCTGGTGGTGCCGTCGCATAGGGTTCCGGCGGTGCTGGGTATGTTGCAGCTGGTGAATCATTCAACAAGAACGAAACCATGTTAATATTGTTGGTTTTTTCATAATTGAGAAACTATAATATATGTGTGTGTGTGTGTGTGTGTTATGGGTCGAGTAAGAGAACAGACCTACTGATGGCTGGTTGAACTGCTGCTGCTTGTGATTCATCCTTGAATTTTTAAGCTGAAGAGGAGACTACGAGTGGAGTAATTTATAAGAAATACAAAATGTTGGGGAGTTTAAAGGCAGAAGAATATTTGGATATAGAAGATGGGAAGGATGAGGAATGGGGATGGATATATATAGAGAGATGGAGGTTAATTTCCTTTTGCTTTGGGAAAGCAGGTCGGCGGCCTGCACCGCGTGGCAGTTGGAGTTTAAGGTTATTGACCGCGTTGACTTGGGACAAATACCTCTAAATTGGATAGATATCTTGAGTTTATACAGTAACAGCAATCGTATGATATTTTTCTGTGCCCTATTTATCGCCTACAGTAAAAAGTTAAGTTTAAGGTTAAGATTTATTATTAGTGTTTAAAATTATCATTTATAGAATTAAGATAAAGTTTATTTGTTTAGACTTTAAAATTTAAAATTAAGACTTAAAATTTAATTTTTTTAATGTTTAGACATACAAAAAAACACCGAGAAAAGATAAAAGATTTTTGTTTGTTTATACAGTAACAAAAAATTGCATTATGTTTTATTATATTAAAAACTATTTTATTTTATTAATTTTAGATTTTAAAATATTTATTTAGTTTTATCTCATTAACTACACCGTCCCGGCCTTGAAAAACTTGAATATCAAGTTATCTCATTGAAATTTTCAAAGTTTTTTTTTTCGATTTGTGTTGACTAATCTGGATCGATACGTATCATACGTATGGTTTTAGTGGGTGAGCGTTCTAACAAAAATTTTTTACATACACAAAGTCTCAAACTCGAGACTTACTTAAGCGATACTAAACTACTTACCACTTGAACCAACCTCTATTGGTTCAAATTTTTATTTAATTCTATCTTGACGTATTTATCTCTTTGTATGCAACCTAACTTTTTGCCTTGCTTTTAATTATCATTAAATTTAAACATTCATTGTACATGAATATGTTGAGTGGTCCGATAAAAAAGTTACGTTGCAATCTCTAGAAGATTTGAGTTTGACTGGTTTATATGTACAATGTGTAAGTTTTCAAAAGGCTAAGAATAATGAACAAATATTATTATATATAATCGCACCAGAATGTTCAAAAAAATATTCACTAAACACAAGGAAAATTTGAACATTTTTAGATGACGACCTTATTTGACAATTAACGGATTATATCAACTGGTAGTTGATAATATTAGCTGATTAGATTAGTGGATTGCATTAATTGATTGTATAAAAGTGTTCGCTAAAATTAACTGAGAGTTAATAGCTGTTTAATTATTTAAACAAATAAAATGTACTTTTTGTTTGAATAATTTATTAATTATTAATATTTTCTATCTATTAATTGGATTATGAGAATTATTTTTTAATATCATTACTAAATATATACGAAAGATGTATAAATTAATTTCTTATTTGTGAAATTATTTTTAATATAATTTTAATAATTATTAAATTTAGATGCATATATTAAATTTTTATTAATAAAATTAAAATTTGAGTATATTTTATTAAATTTAAATGTATATATTAATTTATATATTAATTGTTTATTTATAAAATTATCTTTTTAATATTATTAGTTATTCAAATTTATGTCATTTAAAGAAATTTTTTTTAATTGAAAAGGATAAAAGAGTCTTTACGATTTTTTATCTAAACCTCAAACTCAAAAAAGCTTCTAAAAGGTTGGGAGGTTTCACCCCAATACACTATTACAATCTTCTATTTACCAAACATTTAAATTAATATATTTGACTGATCAAACCTCTAAAAACAGTTCAAACCTTTAATTTTAACTTCAAAAACTATTTACCAAACATGGTCAATCTCTTTTCAATTATAAATTTTAATTATAATTCAAATTCAATATTAGTACTATGTTAACATGGTTTTATAATTATTAGAATGATTAAATCAAAATTTTATTATTTTTAAAGATCAAAATATAATTTAACTATGTACTAAATTATAATTTTTTAGAGAATTTTATGTATATTTTTTTATCATTTTAAGAAGATCATTGCTTAACTTTACCTCTAAAAATATATTTACATATTTAAATTGTATTTTTAATTATTTATGTTAAATATTTCACTTGAATTATATATTCACTTAAATTTTATTTTTATAGATGGCATATTAAAATAACACATGACAACATCATAAATTTACTTGTAATTTTTGTATTCTATTATTAATATATCAAATAGTTATTCATATTGATTTTTATTTTATTTTAGAAGTAAACTCTAAAAAATTGGCATGTGAGTCATTGTGGATAAATTAATCAATACTGGTAAACATTTTTATTTTTTAAAAAATCGATTATTTTTATGTATAATAAACAAGTTAATTAGAATAGTTTGTCTGAACACAAATAATTTGCTTACAAAAAAATAAATAAATATGTATATAATAAAATTAAGAGGAAGCCTAAAAAGTTTTATTTTTAATAAGCTTAAATATACATTTGGTACCTGAACTATACCCTTTCTCCTAAGTTGGTACCTAAAAAATTTTTGCTCCCAAGCTGGTACTTGAACTATACATTTTCTCTCAAGTTGACACTTAAAGAATTTTTGCTCCCATTTTGGTACCCAAAATTTAATTCCATCCACTATTCCGATACTTTTATTAACATATTTAGTTCCAAAACTTATAAATTCTATCAATTTGGTTGTAATTTAAAATAATTTAATAAATTTAATCATTTGTATTTAAAAATATCATCAATTTAGTCATTTTTGCGATACTTTCTGATTAAACAAGCCTAACGGATCAAAACAACAATGAGATAACTGCATTCTACCATAAAATAACATCAAGTTACCGTTAAAATTTTTATACCAGTAAAGTGATATAACCTTTATAGGAGAAAAACAAACAATTTAAAAGCATAGAAAATAGTAAATTGACAATTTTTTTTAAATATAAAGGGTTAAATTTATTAAATTATTTCGAATTAGGACCACATTGATAGAATGTATAAGTTTTGGTATCAACTTGGGAGAATGTGCCTAGTTCAAGTACCAACTTGGAAGAAGATATTTAATTCAGGTACTAACTTGTGAAATTTTTTTAAATACCAATTTGAGAGAAGGTGTATAGTTCAAGTACCAAATGTACATTTAAGCCTGTTTAATATATAAATAAAGAATCGAATAACTTGCGAAAAGGGAAAGGCAATGCAACAGTTAAGTAAAAACAAACAATTGGTAGAAGAAGCGTGTCCGGGCCTGGCTCTACAAATTTTCAATAACAATATTATAGTTCACATTTTTTTTATAAAGTATATGTTTATTTTATGGTACATGTTCGAGATTCGTGATTTTTTTTATTTTAATAGTATCTTTTTCAAGATTTAAATTTAAATTCTCTACTTGAAAGAACAAGGCACGTTTGTGGAACATATATTATTATTATTATTATTATTACTATTATTATTAGGTAAGGTACATAAATTACTCTCAAACTTATTTTGGCCACTGAACTTTAAAGTATAATGTACTCGCTGAAGTTTAGACATTGAACGTTTTTTGTTACTCTTTCGTTAATTTTTTGATGACGTCCATTACCGGCTAACAAAGGAACTTCTTCAAGATCTGATCAGTGGAGAACTTTATCGACATGAGAGGAGCAACATACTGAGAAATGAGCTCTATCCGACTACGAATGAGGGAGATCGACGAGAGAGAAATTAGAAATTTTTTGGTCAATTCGTGAACTTCTGGGTATTTTCCTGCAAAGTAGAGGTCAAATTCAGACTCAGGAGGCCGAGAGGAAGCGACTGGTGAAATTTGAGATCGAATGATCATCATCTACGACTGTTTGGCGTTTAAGAGTGACAAAAAAACGTTAAATGTCTAAAGCGTAGTGACCAAAATGTTTGATGTCTAAACTTTAATAAGCAAATTAAACGTTTTAAAACTTTAGTGACTAAAAAAGTTTAAAAGTAAAGTTCGATAATGATTTACATAAATTACTTTTATGACGATGATTATGAGTTTTCTACAGTGGTTTAATAGGAGATTAGATGCCATGGTGTGTTCACCGGTGGCTCAAATAAGAATTGCAAAAATTTTCGCCCTCTAATTTAAGCTTATTTTATACTTTTTTTTTGGAATAGAAGCTTATTTGATATTTGATTATCACATTAATTTTTTTATTAAATTTATAATCAAATCAGAATTATTTCTTATTAAATAATATTATAATTATATATTCAAAATAAATATTAAAGTTTGAATTCACACAAAGTAAAACGGACGGACATTTATGACCACTAAACTATTAACCTAAAATCTTATCTAATCACCATTTCTTTATATTTTTATGCAACAAGATTGTTAGAGCCTTTTCTAAAATGAAACTGCTAAAA
This sequence comes from Hibiscus mutabilis, assembly GCA_019671005.1. Lineage (NCBI taxonomy): Eukaryota > Viridiplantae > Streptophyta > Magnoliopsida > Malvales > Malvaceae > Hibiscus > Hibiscus mutabilis. Next base: position 4,879,060 of record CM033712.1, on the reverse strand, counting down.
AAGTCGAGATATTTTGAGCCGTTAGATGGGTTTTAAGATGAAAAAGTTTAAAAATAACCGTTGGATTAAAAAAGAGAGAAAAAGAGGAAAAAGGGGATTACAAGTTGTAGAGAAAGGTGGGGGGAGATTTTCGTCGCTTCCTCGTTGGCGTTCGTCTCCGAATCATCGTCGGTTCTCTTTCGCCGATGAAATACTAAAGCTAAACTCTTTAATCTAACCCTTCTTTTTTCTTCTTTTATTGAGTAGATAACTCCAAAAGTTAAAAAAATTGGGGTTTTTATTTTGGGGAAAAATAAAAATAGTGCTGCAGCGGCGACCATGGTCAGTTCGTCTGGAGGGTTACTGGCGATGCTTAACGAGAGCCATTATCAGTTGAAATATCATGCTTTTTCTAATTTAATTAGCTTCGTTGAACAGTTTTGACATGAGATCTCCACCATTGTTCCTGTCATGTAGTCTGACTTATTTTTCTTTGGTACTTTTCTTTTATCTAGCTAGGGTTTAGGTGTTGGTTGTTTAGATCTGATTTTTATGTGGGAAAATTGGTTCAAACGAAGTGAAGAAAATTAGTTTGATTTTTTTGATTTAATTACTATAGTGAAAATTTAGTTTGAAATTCAATAAATTGGTAAATTTTAAATTTTGGTGAGATTGGATTGTTTTACTTGTTCGTGGAGATTTGACATGTTTTTAAATTTTTATTTAGCTGGCAGAGGGTGAAAATTTAGATTCAATAGCTATATTTTGGTAATTATGGGCATGTGATAATTGATTCCTTTAGTTAAATTATATGTTTTATATATTTAAGTTTCAGATTGGGAAGTACTAAAAGCAATTATTTTGTAATGTAGTTAATAGTTTGTTCACTTACGAAATTGAGCTTTTAAGTGAATGAAAGCAACGAGGCAATGGTTTTTAGAAATTTCCACTAGATTACGTTTTATTTTCACTTTATTTTGGAAATTGCATATACCTGTTTTGCCTCAGGGTGAGAGGGGTGGATATATTAGGTTTATCTTCATTTATCTGCTTTCAGCTTATTTAGATTTATTATGCTTGTGTTTTCAGAGAAAGCTTGTATGAAGATGAGGAATTTGGCCAGCATCAAAGACAACTCGCGACATTACTTGTCTCAAAGGTCCTCTCCTCTTGTCCAACACATTTCGCATTCATGTGCTTATGCATGTTCATATCCAAATGCTTGTAACTAGCAAAATGTTCTGGAAATTGAAATGATGTGTTCCTTTAGTAAATGGAAAAAATCTGCACTCCTTGATCTGCATCTTTTACCTTTTTTGGACAAGTTTTAGTAATTGACATTATTGATTTAACAAATGTTAGCAACCCAACAGTAATAGTCCACTTCTGGAAGACTAATAAAAAATCAGGTTTAATATAATATGTTAGAGATCATATATATTTATATATCAGTGTATCTGTATGTATGTAGGTAAAAATATGTATGCAATATCTATAGTTGTTATCAGAGTCCATGTCAAAACAATGCTTCTGTTTGATTTGTGGAACATTGTTAGGTTTGCTTTTACAGTATATAAATTAGATCTAATATAAGTAGAGTTTTTTTCTTATTGTTTTTTAATTTAACTTTGACCTTTTGGCTTTCACTTATTTAATGTATATTGTTAGTTCCTTTAGGTCTTTTATTTAACTTTGACCTTTGTAAGAGCTTGTATTCATTTGTTATATTTTTGATCATAAACACCAAGTTTGTTGATTAAAATTTTTCGGTGTCTCAGTTATGGTTGTATTTTGCTGAAATTGATTCATTGGCAAGCCTAAATGTCTGTTTGGTGTTGATTATATTTATTTCACTTGTTTTTATCAGATATTCCAAACACTAATAGGTTATGTTCTTAATTTTAGCCAAAATAATAGATGAGTATGTCAGCCTTTGGTCAAAGGCATCAGAATCAAGTGATGAAGCAGCAGAGGTTGACCTAAGGTTGGAGGCTAGTTCTGGTGAGACTTCACTTTCTCCACACTTTCGTCTAATGATGGAGTCCTTTGATATGGGATTTGTCACCATGCAATCTCATTTCGATGAGACTTACTGATATTCAAAATTAACAATTGGTCATGCAAATCAACTTGGGACAGTTCGTAGTGAATTTATTGCTTGGTTCGACTCTTTGTCGGATGAGGTTGCTACTCTCTCTTAGAACTTTTCGAGCTCTGGCCTCTGACTTTGATCCACCACCAATAGCGGAAGCTTGATAGATTTGTTTCTCTTGCTTTACATGATTTTCAGCTCTATATTTGGTTGTCATTATGATTTTATGATGATAATTTGGATTTTTTTTAGTTGCTTTGATGCTATTCGTTTTGTAGTTTCATTTTGGATAATTTAGATATTATACATTATGCATATATTTTAGATTATGACCTTGATCTAATGTAACTATGGATATTTTGAATTACTCTTAACTTTGACTTATATTGTGCTTATGATCTTATTTGTCTATTGTCTTTGGATATTATTATTCATGTGGGCGGTTTTTTATTTAACAAAATGAGGAGACATTCAAGTTTTTTTTTTAAGTTTAGGAAAATTCAGGTTTAAACATATATCAGTTTTAAGTTTTTAGGTTTTGTGAAAGTCGAGTAACATTTTAGGCTGGAATTGATTTTCTTATCATTTGAGCAACTTTTTAGGTTTGACATGGTAATATTTTAGGTTGTAACTTAAAATGTTACATTTTTCATAATAAATCATGAAGATTTGGTAACTTTGTAGGTTTAAACATAACATTTTCTTACCAATAATGTATGTGAGGTACTGATTATGAGAAATTAGGTTAGTCGGGTAAGATTTTAGGCTTAAACTTAAATTCTTACCATGAGTGTTAAGGGTTTGAGTTTTGGGTTTTGTTTAACTGTGATAAGAATTTAGGTTGTAACATTTTTTTACATCTTTTCGGTAACAATTTATGTTGGACACAACAAGAATTTCGAGTAAGAATTTATGTTGGTCTCGGTAATAATTTAGGTTGAACCTTTAAATCTTGGGTGTATCTTATGAAATCAGGTTGTTGGGTAAGATTTTAGGTTGGAAACTAAATTCTTACCATGACTCTAAATGATTTTAGTTTTGGTTAACTAGAGTAAGAATTTAGGTTAGAATCTTATTTCTAACCTTTTTAGTAAGAATTTAGGTTGAAACCTAAAATAATGTGTTTATAACCTTTTAGCATACCGTTTTGGTAAGAATTTATGTAGATCTCGTAAGAATTTGGGTAGGAACCTAAACTATTTAGAAGGTATAATGTTTGCAAGAGAGGAAATAAGATTTTGGGTTTTTAAAATTCTTTTTTAGGGTTAAAAAGTAAACACCCCGTGAATCTCACGGGATAGTTTTGAAACCATTAGAGTAGTTTCGGTACCGTCAGAGCGGTTTTGAAACCAACAGGGTAGTTTCGCAACCACCTGACAAAAAATGGTACTGCCAAGCAGGTTTCGAAACCGGATTAGAGTGGTTTTGAGACCACTGAACACTTATATACATATACTTTTAGATTGAGTGATATCGGGTAAGGATTTATGTACATCCAATTTTGCTTGCCTTTTCTGTAAATAAGTTACGTATAATCTGTAATGATTTATGTAGCTACTTAAACTCATCACAATTTTTGTAAGAAAAAATGTTATCTTGTAGCCTTTTTTGTGTGCACACAAATGCTTACCATAAGTTGAACTATTTTTGGTTTGGATGATCTCGGGTAAAGATTTTTGTACGTACACCTTTGCTTACCTTTTTTGTAACAAATTAAATATATTTTGTAATGCTTTATGTAGCTACTCGAGAGAGTAAATACCTAAGTATATGTGATACCTAAGTTTTTGTGATACAAATATAATAATTATATTTGTATTATCACATAAACTTAGGTATCACCTATATTTAGGTAATTCTCATCCTTTTTGTAAGAAAAAAGGTTATCTTGTAGCCCTTTATGTGTGTACACAAATGCTTACCATAAGTTGAGCTCCTTTTGAATTGGGTTGTAAGGATTTGTGTACGTACAATTTTCCTTATGTTTTTTATAACCAATTATGTATATAATTTATGTAGCTACTCAAATTCTCGTAGTTTTTGTAAGAAAAAAAGTTACTTTGTAACCCTTTCTGTGGCTACACAAATACTTTCCATAAGTTGAGTTCCTTTTAGATTGGGTGATCTCGGGTACGGATTTGTGTACGTACACTTATGCTTACCTTTTTCGTAACAAATTTTGTATATTTTGTACTAATTTTTGTAGTTACTTAAACTCTCATAATTTTTGTAAGAAAAAAGGTTATCTTGTAATCTTTTCAGTGTGTACATAAATGTTTAACATAAGTTGAGCTCCTTTTAGATTGGGTGATCTCGGGTAAGGATTTGCGTACGTACACTTTTGCTTACCTTTTCTGTAACAAATTTTGTATATTCTGTACTAATTTTTGTAGCTACCGTATGTTCTGTACTAATTTTTGTAGCTACTCAAACTCTCAAAATTTCTATAAGAAAAAAGGTTATATTGTAGCCTTTTGTGTGTACACAAATGTTTACCATAAGTTGAACTCCTTTTGGATTGGGTGATATTGGGTAAAGATTTGTATACGTACACTTTTGCTTACTTTTATATAACAAATTATGTATATTATGTAATAATTTATGTAGATACTCAAACTTTCATAATTTTTGTAAGAATTATATTCTTTAAAGATATTTAATTCCAACTTAACTTCCTCCTAAAAAAAGACTACTTTGACCTAGCCCTATAAATTGAGGACCAAGCCGTCAATTCCAAAGGGAGAGAGAGAGAGGAATTTTAACAAGATCAAAGGGGGATATTTCGACAAAGAGGCTTCAACTATTCTTCATCTTTTTCTTCTTTGTTCAATTAGGTTTATGCTAGGAATTCTTTGTCTTGTGTTTTTTTGGAACCTAGCCATGAACTAAATCTATTTGGCTAATGTTATCGTGTTTTGTGGTTGTGAGAAATAATTAGATTTTGTTTAGGTAATAAGAGTTTGCACTTTCAATTCAAGGTTTACTCATTCTTGGTTTTTCTTCTTGTTTGCGAGTGAATTGGGAGAGGATCTCGTAACTTCATATATTTATCTAATATCGGGAGAGTTAGATTCAAGAAACGAATGAGTATGGTCTTTATTCAATCTATTGATGGTGAAGATTAATCCGGCTTAGGAATAAGTTAAGGATTTCAATGGCTAAGAGGAGCGCAAGATTAGTTGTTGTTTATCATTGATTCACGCATGAATGTATTATCAAGGCATGCATAAATAGCTAGAGTTTTGATTTAGGGATAAGAAGAAACCATTGAAGAACGCTCCGTCGAACCTTGAAGTTGCTGCCCAACCGCCCAAGTAGTTGCCCAGGCAACCTTCGATTAGTTGCCACGGCAACCCCGCTGCGCAAGTTGCCACGACAACTTAGTTGCCCTTGCACTCTTTTACCAAGACGATTCAATCGGCTATCACTCTTCAACTCACGATAACCTGGCTTATTCTCTTTCATTTGATTACATCTTCTTTTACTTTATTGCTTTCTAGTTTAGTTGTTAGTTAAAATTCTTACAATTTTCTACTTGCGTTCTTTTACTTTTTACAGTGCAAGAGATTAGATTCTTGAAGTGGCACCAATCCCTGTGGAGACGATATCTTTTATACTATAACTTGCGACGTGTACATTTGCACAATTGCGGAGCACTTATTACGCGCAACAAAGGTAATCTTGTAGCCTTTTCTATGTATACACAAATGCTTACCATAAGTTGAGTTCCTTTTGGATTAGGTGATCTCGGGTAAGGATTTTTGTACGTACATCTTTGCTTACATTTTCTATAACAAATTATGTATATTATCTAATGATTTATTTAGCTACTCAAACTCTCATAATTTTTGTAAGAAAATAGGTTATCTTGTAGCTTTTTCTGTGTGTACATAAATGTTTACTATAAGTTTAGCTCCTCTTGGATTGAATGATCTCGGATAAGGATTTGTGTACCTACACTTTTGCTTACCTTTTCTGTAACAAATTATGTATATTATGTTCTAATTTTTGTAGCTACTCAAATTCTCATTCTTTTTGTAAGAAAAAAAGTTATCTTGTAGCCCTTTCTGTGTGTACACAAATGCTTACTATAAGTTGAGCTCTTTTTGGATTGAGTTATCTAGGGTATGAATTTGTGTACATACACTTTTGCTTACCTTTCTGTAACAAATTATATATATTATGTATTGATTTATGTAGCTACTCAAACTCTCATAATTTTTGTAAGGAAAAAGATTATCTTGTAGTCTTTTTTGTATGTACACATATGCTTACCATAAGTTATGCTCCTTTTAGATTGGGTAATTTTTGGTAAGGATTTGTGTACTTAAACTTTTGCTTACCTTTTCTGTAACAAATTAAGTATATTCTCTAATGCTTTATGTAGCTACTCAAACTCTCATAGTTTTTGAAGAAAAAAGGTTATATTATACCCCTTTTGTGGCTACACAAATTCTTACCATTGTTGGAGTATGCCCAAAGACCAATCATTAGATGGTTGTAAAAGACATACTTATTTTATCTTATTTATTAATATAAAGCCATTATTATTATTATTTCAGTCTTATTCTGTGAATCTATAAATAAATTCAATTATAATAAAGTCCTTAGAATAATATAGATATTCTTGAATGTCCTTAGTCAAGAATTTTTGTGGGCTTAGACAACAATAATGTACTAAGACTAATATGTAGTTAATTGATGACAAAGTGTTGTTATTGACATGGAGATGTCAAAATCAATGCATAAGTATGTGTTAGGGAACAACATACTAGACTGACCCGTTATGAGAATGTTTCTTGGATTATTATGTGACGGTCACAATATTGCTTATGGTGATAACTACATGTATGATCCTCAGACTTGAGATCATCATTATTTCAACATCGTGAGTGACATATTTTGATACGGTTAAACGTGTGTCATAACTAACTATACTATAAAGACTGATATTGGATATGTCATAATCCATGTAGCGAAATATGGTTGATCAAGATAGGATTTGTCCCTACTACATAATAAGAGTAACATCATAGGCCATTTGATTGAGTGAGACTAGAAAATGCATGGCAATGTTCGAATAAATTGATATGGGATATCATAATTATTCGTGTATAATAGTATTCTCAAGATATCAAGAAACATTAGATGGGCTATACAAGTGTGACTAATCCATGACTTGTGTCCGATCTAGATATGAGGACAAAAGGATGAAATACATAAAAGAAGTTAATCACAGAAAAAAGGTTAAATTGAACCACGATTTCATGTAAGTTAGGTAACAATTATGTATTGCTAGATTCCACTCATTGCTTGTAATATTAGAATTATTCTGGATATTGCTACTAACGTTACATAAACCTACAAAAGTCACACCCTATGATTGAAACGAACAAATATCGATTAGATATTATGTGTACAAACTTGTTGTACACTTAATTAGTGAGAAACCGGAATTGTTATAATTATTGTATATATGTTAATATTTGATAAGTTATTGTAATTATCAAATATTATTAAAGTATATATATATACTTTAATAATCCGATTCTACATATTTAATTATATTCGGTTAAATATATTGTATATTTAAGAATCCGAATTTAATTAGAATTAGGTTTTTAAATGCTATATAAAGGCATAAGGTCTATCAGCCATTTATCCCTCGTTTTTGAAAAACCTCTCTAATAGTTAGAGAAGAGAAAATATTGTTCGTTTCATTCGGGTGGAGTGCGTAGAGGTCGGAACGCTATTGTGACGACTCAGATTCGATTTGGTTATTCTGAATTCCCTACAGATTTCCAAATTTATTAAGGTAACGTTTCATCCTTTATCACCTCGAATTCATCCCTTGTACATGGATCACTGGTGGATTATGCCGGATAATTTTTCTACTGCGCCATGGGGTTGTAGCGATGTCCCTTTATGCTAAAAAACGAGTTTTATCTATTGTTTTGTTTTAAAAAAATAATATCTTCCGTGGGGTTTTGTAAAAACCGTATTTTATTTACTAAAATGGAGTCACCACCGGCCACTTAGGTAGGCCGGACACAATAAAACTAGAGATTTGAAAACTGTTGGGTTCGGGAGTCGGTTACGGATGGAGAAGGATTAGCACCCCCACACCGCCCAAAATTGACACTTTAATAATTACCGCTTTATTAATATTGGACTTTTCAGATTAAAGTGACGGTTAAATTAAAATTTGGTTATAAGTGCGAGTAAATTTTAAAAGCCCTGTTATCCGAGAGTAAACGCCCAACCACCATCACTACGCCTGATACTGGCCCCGTTTACGCTCGGTAAAAGGGCACCGCATTGACAAATTATATATCTCGATATGCAATCTTAGTGAGCAAAATATAAAATATGCCAAATAATTTAAATACAATAAAAACACAAATAAATATTAACATAATAAAATACTAATCTAACATAAATAAAATACTAATATAAAACATATATACATAAATATTAATCTAACTCATAAATAAAAATAAATCTAACATAAATAAAATGCTAACATTCATAAATATTAATCTAACACATAAATAAAAACAAATTTAACATAAATAAAATATAAATTTAAAACATAATAAATACTAATCTAAAACATAAATAAACATACAAACTAAAAAATAAAAATACAATTTTAAAATAACTAATACTTCATTAAATTATAAAAATTACAACACAAATAAAAAGGGAAGAAAATATACCTAACTAGGAGCTCAAATGACGAACCCCGACTGAACCCCACCGAGATCTACCACGACCTCTCCAAAAAATTAACTAGACCGGACCCAAAATAGGACCCCGATCGAACCGGTTAGGACCGAGGGCACTGCCTCGGTCATTGGCAGCCCAAGAGCATGGCTCTCTTATTGGGGCTGCCACTGCCGGCTCATCAATTGTTTTCCCATGTGAATTCAATTGCCCCCCATGCCTTTTATTTATAGGTAATTATGGGGCTTTAAGGGGTTGACGTGGAGCTATGTGCTCCAAGCACTTTTTCCTCTTTTTTTAATTTAATTAATTTATATTATTTTTTTTTACTTTTTTATATTATATTTTATTATTATTATTTTTTTGATTTTGCATTAATTTTATATTAATAATATTACTATTAAAATAATACTAATAACACTAAAACCCGGTAAAAAATGAGTGATTACAGTTGCCCCTCTTTGCTTGTTCTTGTGAAACGAGAACAAAGTAAAGATCAAAAGTACTCATTTTTTACCCACTTCCTTGTCTTTGGCTTCAGAATCACGTGTTCTTCTGGAACTCTCCGCTCCTCCTCGGCCGAATCTTCAGGCTCGTAAGTTCTTCCTATATAGGACTTCGTCATCTTCTGATATTGGAGCTACATACTCTTTCTATATAGAACTCTTCACTCTGGAGCCTCGAGTTATGTGTTCCTCCTATATAGAACTTTTCACTCTGAGACGATAAAGCTTGGAGTCCTTCCTATATAGAACTCTTCGCTTTCAACGCGGTAGGTTTTTCCTATATAAAACCTTCTGCTCCACGGGTGGATTCTTCCGACTGGAGTTTCTCCTATATAGAACTGCTAGTCTTCAAACCCTAGAGCCGCCAGTCATTCCTATATAGAACTTTTAGCTTATGAAATCTCGTAGTTACGGGTTCTTCCTATATAGAACCTTTCACTACGAGGGCTCGAAAAATAGGCCCTTCATATATAGAACCTTTACCTTCGAATTAGGGGTTCACGCCAAGCTGGCTACCGATCTTTCTTCATATTTGAGGGATTCACGCCGAAAGTGGTTACCGATCTTTCTTCAAATTTGGGGATTCTCGTCGAAAATGGCTACCGAACTTTTTAGACTCACGCTGCTAAGACTGCCAAAATATTTCTTCAAATTTGGGGATTTACGCTGAAAATGGCTACTGAACTTTCTTCAAATTTGGGGATTCACACCGAAAATGGCTTCCGATCTTTCTTCAATTTGGGGATTTACGCCAAAAATGGCTACCGATCTTTCTAGACTCACGCTGCTAAGGTTGCCGAAATATTTCTTCAATTTGGGGATTCACGCCGAAAATGGCTATCGGTCTTTTTGGACTCACGCTGCTAAGGCTGCCGAAATCTTTCTTCAAATTTGGGGATTCACGCTGAAAATGGCTACCGAACTTTCTTCAAATTTGGGGATTCACATCGAAAATAGATACTGATCTTTTTTCAATTTGGGGATTTACGCCGAAAATGGCTACCGATCTTTCTTTAAATTTGGAGATTCACGTCGAAAATGGCTACCGAACTTTATTCAAATTTGGGGATTCACGCCGAAAATGGCTACCAAACTTTCTGGACTCACGCTACTAAGGCTGCCGAAATCTTTCTTCAAATTTGGGGATTCACACCGAAAATGGCTACCGAACTTTCTTCAAATTTGGGGATTCACGCCAAAAATGGCTACCGATCTTTATTCAATTTGGGGATTCACGCTGAAAATGGCTATCAATCATTTTGGACCCACGCTGCTAAGGCTGCCAAAATCTTTCTTCAATTGGGGGATTCACGTCGAAAATGGTTACCGATCTTTCTGGACTCACGCTGCTAAGGCTGCCAAAATCTTTCTTCAAATTTGAGGATTCACGCTGAAAATGGCTACCAAACTTTCTTCAAATTTGGGGATTCACGCCGAAAATGGCTACCAATCTTTCTTCAATTTGGGGATTCATGCCGAAAATGGATACTGATCTTTCTAGACTCACGCTGCTAAGGCTGCCGAAATCTTTCTTCAATTTGGGGATTCACGCTGAAAATGGCTACCGATCTTTCTTTAAATTTAGGGATTCATGCCGAAAATGGCTACCGAACATTCTGGACTCACGCTGCTAAGGCTAACGAAATATTTCTTCAAATTTAGGGATTCACGCCGAAAATGGCTACCAAACTTTTTGGACTCACGCTGCTAAGGCTGTCGAAATCTTTCTTCAAATTTGGGGATTCACGCCGAAAATGGCTACCAAACTTTCTTCAATTTAGGGATTTACGCCAAAAATGGCTACCGATCTTTCTGGACTCACGCTGCTAAGGCTGCCAAAATATTTCTTCAATTTGGGGATTCACGCCGAAAATGGCTACCAAACTTTCTGGACTCACACTGCTAAGGCTGCCGAAATCTTTTTTCAAATTTGGGGATTCACGCCGAAAATGGCTACCGAACTTTCTGGACTCACACTGCTAAGGCTGCCGAAATCTTTCTTCAAATTTGGGGATTCACGTCGAAAATGGCTACCGAGCTTTCTGGACTCACGCTGCTAAGACTGCTGAAATCTTTCTTTAAATTTAGGGATTCACACCGAAAATGGCTACCGAATATTCTTCAAATTTTGGGATTCACTCTGAAAATAGCTACCGATCTTTCTTCAATTTAGGGATTCACGCCGATAATGGCTACCGATCTTTATGGACTCACGCTGCGAAGGCTGCCAAAATCTTTCTTTAATTTAGGGATTCACGCCGAAAATGGCTACCAATCTTTCTGGACTCACGCTGCTAGGGCTGCCGAAATCTTTTCTTTCTTTAATGAAATCCACTTCTTAACATTCTTTGATAATACTTCAAGTACCTGTCCAAAACAAGCAAAAATTAACATGCCCATATCTATATGATGCATGCAATGTAATGTTTTCTTTCTTCTCTTTTTTCTCTTTTCTTTCTTCTCTTTTTCTTCTCTTTTTTCACTCTTTTTTTCCTTCAATTTCTTCTTCTTATTTTTCTTTTTTCTTATCACTATCTTTCTTTCTCTCTTTCTTTTTTCTTCTATTTTTTCTTTCAGCCCTTTTTTGTTCTAAAGTCTTACACCCTGAAAGGTCGTTCCTCAGATTTCTTCATCTCTTTACTTCTTCACTGTATGCTCTTAAATCCTCATTTGATCAATCACTTTGAATCTAGATGAACATGCTTTCAAACCTTTTGTGCGGAAGGCTTTCTTGTCTTCAGGGTTATCTCCCGTCTTCATAAATGATTTTCTGGTTATATTATTCTTATAAGAACCTTTGTCATCTTCTTCGCTTGGCGTTGCCCCATTCAACCACGGGCTCCACTGCTTTGAATTTTCTGACTCATCATACAGAGCCTTGATCTATTTTTAGTCACCAGGGTGAGCCAAAATGCTTCCATCCCATGAGCTCATCCTTGATCTTCTCGTAGCATTCCGACGAGAACTAACTCTTGGTCCCTATGCTTTAAATCTCATCATCATTCATTTTTAAAGTAATGCAAACATCTTTTTTTTTCCTTTTTAAGGACCAAACATTTTTTTAAAAAAATTAATGTTTGGATAATGGTAAAAAAAATTCAAAGTATATTGCCAAACATTTTAAAAACTAATGTTTGGGGGAAATGGTAAACATCAAAACTTTGGGAGAAAATGTCAAACCTTTTAAAACATGTTTGCCCCTAAAATATCAAACACCATAGCACATATGCTTCAAATTGCCAAAGATCAACTCTAATGAAGCGCATATTTAGAAGATCTTGACCATTGTGGAGATATATGCAAATGTATAGTTTCTTCTGGTCTAATAGGCTTTTGAGAGGAATAACCCTACCTAGTTTCTACCCCGTTTAAGGTGGCTCTCTTAATCTCACTATCTCACCATGCCCCATCCTTCCCTCATTTGGGTATCGAGCAAGCACTTCGAAGTTTGACGTTCCTTGAAGCAAAGTTAACCCTTATGAGTGGAATGAAATCTGAAGACATTCTCATTCAACTTTGATATTTATGGATTATCAGAATGGTCTTTGGGGGTTTGTAATGTAGGCCTTTGGTTTATGGTTAAGTGAAATAGTATTTCTGTACTTGTGTAACTTGGATATGCCCATTATTCCTCCCATTTTTTGGATCACTCTAGACTGCCCGTTTTTGGGTTTTCACCCTAGAGTTAATTTCATTTCTTTTTTACTATAGGCTGCCTTGCATTCTGGCTATGTACTGATGTTCGTTTTATGTTCAAGAATGTTTGATCCTCCAAAACTCCTCGAAACTGAGATTTCTTGAATGAAAGACTACAAATACATTTCTGGGAATTCTTGTGATTGGTACGCCCAGATGAAATGTTATTCTTTCTTTCTTCTTTTTTCTTTTCTTCTTTTTCATTTTTTTCTCTTGGATCGCTCTAGACTGCCCATTTTTGGGTTTTCACCCTAGAGGTCACTTCTTTTTTTTGTACCTTCAAATTAGTATATATTTTTCTTCATTTTCAGGATCACTCTAGACTGCCCATTTTTGGGTTTTCACCCTAGAGGTCATTTCCTTTTTCGAAATTGGCAATCTTCGGGCCGACTTGTCTTGACTTGGCTTTAATTCGAGCTTCTATACTAATTTTCAAAACTGATATTTACTTGAAATATGGATTCCTTGTGTCTCTTGCTCATAGTTGAAGTCTCGTTCTTGAATTGTTTGATCTGTGTTTGAAGCATATACAATGTTCTTTCTTTCATTTTCTGTTTTTATTTTTTCCCTTTTCCCCTTTTTTTTCTCTTTTTTTCTTCATTTTCTCTCTCTCTTTTTCTTATTCTTCTTTTATTTTATTTTTCTCTTTTCTTTCCTTTTTTTTTGTTTTAGACTGCCCATTTTGGGTTTTTAGCCTTGAATCTCTTTCTTCTTAGTCTATTCTATAAATGTATCCTCGAATCAACACGTATCTATACTGGGTATTGATGCTATCTTCCGCTCGAAGTTAATTGCCTCTCTGCAGCTTTTCTAATATTTACTCGATCTGGATTGTTTCAGCCTTCTGATTGCCATTTCTCTTCTTTTCTTTAGTTTTTCGTTTGGACATATCCTTGTTTTCAACCACTTTTTTCCAATGATTTTCTGATCTTTATATCCAATCTGTCGGGTCTCATCTCTATCTTCTGGTAGAGTAAATGAATACCATTCGTCGTCACATTCATAAATGTCCTGAGAAAGCCTTTAGGGGGTAGAGGTTTAGGGTCAACTCTTATTTCAAGGATCTTAAACGACAAGTGTCTGAGAAGATAAATTCCTAAAATGGGAACTTCTCATTGTCTAAACACTCGCTTTGTTCCTCTGTTGGCCTAAGTAAACTAGCAGATACTCACATTTACAATATTATCACAACATTCAATCTCTTCTAAATATATGCAACTTAGAGCTGATCTTTGGATCTGAAGCAAATGTACTGTTGCATTCAAAATTTGAGGACATGGTATTGAAATAATATATACATATGTCCATTCAAAAATACGTGTATATCCATATGGGAGAACAAAAACTACCCCATAAGAATAAAATGTTTAAAGAATAAAAAAATGTAAAAATGCTTTCTAAATGGAAACGTGATTTGTTATTCTGACAAATGATGAGTTTTTTTATGTTGAGAATTTCTTTGTGAAATGATGAGAAAACCGTAGGGACCTTTGGACTATCTCCAGGGTACTAACTTATTCCGGCCCTTTCAAGGTAGTGTAGGCTTGTGCCACTTCTCTTGTTTTTCCTTGCTGGATTAATTCTTGTCATGACTCCCTCGTCAACCAACTTCTTGATTTCTTCTATTAACGACCCCAAATTTCTTGGTGTCATGCCCCGGTGCCTTAATGTAGAACTCACATGCACTGTATGAGTCAAAACTATGGCAGATAAGCTGGACGTAATCTTTATCGGCCTGAAGTTAAGGTACTAACCCTTGACCAGATGAGGCCATATGTACGAGATAGAATACTCCAAATATCTCTAAATATGTACTTGTTCGAGGAATTTTTAGTGATTCGGAGGAATCTGCATGTCTTCTTCTCTTACGATCACGAGAACTTTGAAAGTGGTACCCATTTATCTCTTTCTTTCCTTCTGCTCCTAGGCATGTCTGGTTCGTTGAATTAAGACTCAATTTCCCTTCTTGGATCATGTATTCTATAAAGTCATCACATTTGCCCATCAATTTCCCGAGCATCTTATGGAAGATGGCTTGAGACATGGAAGTCACTTTCCTCTTCAGTAATAGGAGGCTGCACCTGGGCGGCTAACCTCCTCCATCTCAAAGCACATTCCTTGAAACTCTCATCCAGTTTCATCCTCGTACCCTGGAGATACTGACGACTTGGTGCTAGGTCTAGAGCATATTCGTATTGCCCATAAAGACGTCGGTTAAGTCTCCGCATGACTACACTTGGTCTCTACTCAAACAGTTGTACCATATCACAATAGGTTCTTTTAGACTGTCATGGAAGTAGTGGATCGACAATTTTCCATTCTCGATGTAGCCCTATATCTTTCTGCAGGACGTGGTTAGGTGAATCTTGGGGCAGCTTGTTTTGTCATACTACACAAATCTTAGAATCTTGAAATCCGGTGGAATGACCAAATCAGGGCTTTCTTGCGTCGAATGCATCAATCTTCTTCTTTTTCTTCTTTTTTCCTCATTTCTTTTTTTCTCTCGAGCCCATTTTCTAACTACTTGAATCTTGATTTTTGAGCGTGTTCATTTTTTTTACTTGGCAATGATAATGCTATGTAAAATTTTATGCAAGGTAATGATAATGTTATGTAAAATATGCCATGAATGTACAATGTGAGGCAATGCAATGTATGAATGCAAATGCGGTGTTGATTCTCGAACAATCCTTAAAAACTTTCAATAGAGAAAATGTCTGTTTGCAAGAAATTAATAATAAATTACAGGTGACAGTTAGCTTCATTCTAGAGATCTTGACTTCGGGAAGCAAAGCTCGTGCTCCACGTCTCGACGTCGTCTTCAGGATGACGGGTGACATCGTCTTCTCTTCTTATGTTACTCCATAGACTTGTGTCGTCATGATCTTCATGCTTTGGCTTCTAAAGCCATTGACAAGTGTAGGCATAATGCTGACAAGAGTTTCTTCTTCGGTTGATCTGGGTGTAAACAAACCGATCTTCGAATAATGCGTCTAAATAGGGTTGGTCCTAGCGGTCCTATGAGGGTCTACTTAAAGTCTTTAAAACTTTTGGGTTTAAATTAAAATTCAAAGATCATTTGGGTTTAAATATTTCCTCTTTTTTATTATCAAAAAGTTTTAACTTATTTAAAAATGAAACTTTTAAAGTTTTTTTAGGACGGAAAAAGAATTCAAAACACAATAAAAAATTTTCAATTTTTTTTGAATGAGTTAAATTAAAATCTTTGAGATTTTTGCAAAGGTTTAAATGTGAAGATTTTAAAATTAGTGTTCTGTAGCTCTCACTGAATCTTCTGTGTCGCACGTGCCTTACTATCGTACCGTCTTCTTTCTCGATTGGTCTTTGATCGGCCTAACTTGATACTGTAATATTATCGTTTCCGGCAAAACAGACTTTTTCTATTTTGAAAGCCTTTTAATGAACTGTTCTTGAATCAACACCATGTCATGATATGCAACATGAATACAAATAAAGGCGTTGATTTCGCTGGTAATCACCCTTTCGAACGACTTTCTTGGGAACTAAAGGGTCCAGATTACAAAGAGGGTCCACATTACAAAAGGAGTATCTATTACAAAAAGTCTTAATTACAAAATAAATTTCTACACATAAGCCCTAGCTCTACCTCCTAGCTCCTCGATAGCTCTGAGCAACTTGATAAACCTTGGTGCTTCTTCCATGTCTGGGGTTACGAAAGGTTAGAGAGCCGCAGCTTCGGTAGCTAAGTCATTTTGCAACTCGTTGTATGTCCACCATCAGGGTCTCGTGTGTATACTTTGGCACTACACGCTTGCTCGACAAATTGTTACCTCGAATCTGTTGATTAATCTCTGACCAATACCGCACGATTGGATGGATGTTGTCCTTCTTAAGACACCTTTTTTCCATGATGAAAGATTTTCTAATCGGGCAAACCACTTGAATCAACACCTTTATGTAATGTGTATGCAATGATAATGCAACAAAAGTATGTGTAAAATAAAAATACAAAAAGAAATGAGTTAGTACCGGATAAAAATAATAAATACATAAATAAAAGGACAAATTAAATAAGGTAAACAAACAAAACAACCCTATTTATCCCGTCTAAAACACCTAAGATTATCCGCATGGCTCTAAAGGGGTGGGTTTCTATATGTTCTCTACATGCAATGTTGGTGCTAGGAGGTACCCGAATTATCCTTGCTGTCCTCTACTAAGAGTAGCAAGGCCCCCGATCATCACCCATTATAGGCTCCTTTCAACCGGGTTCAATTCAGGGGACACATTCGCTTATGCCTACACAAAGGAACGATATCCTCACGAAAGCATAAGGTACTCGAGCCCCGAAGGCACTTGCTAGGCCTACACGGGAGAACGATATCTCCACGAAAGCATTAGCGTTTTCCCCCACTTAAAAAACGGGTTTATATGCCATATTTTAAATGTGTCAAAATAAACGCGAATCATAACTGAATGTTAGTTTAATAGTCACTTTAATCCGGAATTTCTAATTTTAATAAAGCGGCAATTGTTTAAAAAGCTTGACTCTCTTTCTTTTGTTATAAAACAAAAAATGTCCCCAGCGGAGTCGCCATCTGTAGCGATGTCCCTTTACGTAAAAAACGAGTTTTATCTATTGTTTTGTTTTAAAAAATAATGTATTCCGTGTGGTTTTGTAGAAACCGTATTTTATTTACTAAAATGGAGTCGCCACCGGCCACTTAGGTTGGTCGGACACCATAAAACTGGAGATTTGAAAACTGTTGGGTTCAGGAGTCGGTTACGGATGGGGAAGGATTAGCACCCCCACACCGCCCAAAATTGGAACTTTAATAATTACCGCTTTATTAATATTGGACTTTTCGGATTAAAGTGACGATTAAATTAAAATTTGGTTATAAGTGCGAGTAAATTTTAAAAGCCCCGTTATCCGAGAGTAAACGCCCAACCACCATCACTACGCCTGATACTGGCCCCGTTTACGCTCGGATAAAAGGGCACCGCATTGACAATTTATATATCTTGATATGCAATCTTAGTGAGCAAAATATAAAATATGGAAAATAATTTAAATACAATAAAAACACAAATAAATATTAACATAATAAAATACTAATCTAACATAAATAAAATACTAATATAAAACATACATACATAAATATTAATCTAACTCATAAATAAACACAAATCTAACATAAATAAAATGCTAACATTCATAAATATTAATCTAACACATAAATAAAAACAAATTTAACATAAATAAAATATTAATATAAAACATAATAAATACTAATCTCAAACATAAATAAACATACAAACTAAAAAATAAGAATACAATTTTAAAATAACTAATACTTCATTAAATTATAAAAATTACAACACAAATAAAAAGAGAAGAAAATATACCTAATTAGGAGCTCGAATGACGAACCCCGACTGAACCCCACCGAGATCTACCACGACCTCTCCAAAAAATTAACTAGGCCGAACCAAAATAGGACCCTGATCGAACCGGTTAGGACCGAGGGCACTGCCCCGGTCCTTGGCAGCCCGAGAGCATGGCTTTCTTATTGGGGCTACCACTGCGAGCTTATCAATTGTTTTCCCATGTGAATTCAATTGCCACCCCATGCCTCCTATTTATAGGCAATTGGGGTGCTTTAAGGGGTTGACGTGGAGCTATGTGCTCCAAGCACTTTTTCCCTTTTTTTAATTTAATTAATTTTTATTTTTTTACTTTTTTATATTATATTTTTATTATTATTTTTTTGATTTTTCATTAATTTTATATTAATAATATTACTATTAAAATAATACTAATAACACTAAAACCCGGTCAAAAATGAGTGATTATAAGAGTGTACCGGCGTTTTCCAACGGTGGTATCAGAGCCACTTGTACGATACGAATTCAGACTTAAATACTTGGATGATGTTTTTGTATGAGATGCATGTTTTACTTTTTTTGTTTTGACGAGTATGTGATGTTTGTGCGAAACATAGAAATTGAATCCAGTCGCGATTAATATGTTAATCTATTTTAACAAGTATTTACGGTAAATGGTTAAGTGTTAATCATGTGTTTGTTGCGGTAAGATTTTGATAATCATATGTTAATAGTTGACATGATGAACATACAGTTAAGGTAGCATATCAATTTTGGCGGAGGAATAATAGTTGTTCCAGAGTGAAAACCTTAAGGATTGAAAAATCTCAAAAACACGAATTTGTTGATAAAAGTTATCAAATCGTGAGGTTTTTCCATAGTAATTGAAGTGCAAAAATTAAAAATTTTCCATGCATATCAGGGCCGCCAGGATTTGCCGGACCGCGTAGACAACAAAGGTTGTAGGAACTATTTAGGTAATCTTAATTAATAAGATAAAACATGTGTATGTTTTGGATGATATGCACGGTGTTTGAAATGCATGGTTATAGCCCAAATAGCTTATTTACTTTGGTTTTATATAAATACGGCCTGCGTGTCGTGCCTTTCTTTCTTCTATTGTAATTCTCTTCTCATCTTACTCCTTCATATGTAAAATGAGTTTCTAAAAAATTGTAATATTTACGGAGAAAGCGTGGACCAAAGGAGCAGGCTGATAGGCCGATTAAAGGTGGATTAGGTGTTTGAGAAGCAAGTTCTATCTTTAATAATTTTGGTTCTCCCATTGAATTGTGATGGACCAACTTAGTTTTAAGGGCTATAGCCATTGCATTTATATTTACTGCTTTACATGTATGTGATACAATGTATATTTTTTTAGCATGATGGTAACTTATTAGATCATAATAGAATGGTGAGATTAATATAACAAAAAAACCCTCCATATTTAATTAAAATTAGTCATCCAATATTAGCCCTCGTTAAAACCTCGATCGGTACTATGTAGGTTTTGCCAAAGCAAAATACTTAGATCTATCCTGGTTAAACACGAAGAATAAGCAAGTGATATTCATTGGTAGTAATATTGGTTAAACTAGGTTGTTCTAATAAGATTAGAAACCTAAAGACTAATGATTGTTCAAGAACTTTGGTGATTGAAAAATAATACGAAAGTGCATGTCTAGGATTGGTTCTTTGAAAGATTTGGTATTTAAGCGTGCCCAGTACACCACCTCTCTTACATAAGTTACCTACCTACTGCACTGTTCATTATTGTTATTTCTATTAGACCATATGAACTTTTGTTTTGGACAAATAGTTGTTCATCAAATATAGGAATTACATGAGATGTAATTAGCAAGTGTTGCTTACCTAAATAATTGAATTCTAGGAGTAATGCCAAAGCTTACTTAGAATAAAATGAAATATGGATCCTTACCCACTAGAAATACTTTTAGCAAGTTTTTCGATTTTGAGAGTTTTTAATAGTGGGAATGTTATTACTTTATAAACATGATAAATAGGTACTTATAAAACATATTTTATCATTGTAAATTTATGGCAAACACATTA
Organism: Hibiscus mutabilis; assembly: GCA_019671005.1. Taxonomy (NCBI): domain Eukaryota; kingdom Viridiplantae; phylum Streptophyta; class Magnoliopsida; order Malvales; family Malvaceae; genus Hibiscus; species Hibiscus mutabilis. The sequence goes on along the minus strand of CM033712.1, from coordinate 4,858,618 downwards.
TCATTGCGATCCGTCCTTGAGAATGACAAATTAAATGGCTTCAACTTCCTTGACTGGTTCCGCAATTTGAAGATTGTCCTCAAACAAGAACAGAAACTAATAGTCATCGAAGAACCTGTCCCTAAAAAGCCAGCAGATGATGCCTCTAAAGATGAATTGGAAGCCTTTGAAAAATACTCAAGTGACATGGTAGATGTCGGTTGTTTGATGCTTGCGACCATGACCCCTGAGCTTCAGAAGCAACATGGGGACATGGTTCTCTACAGATGGTTAAAAATCTCAAGGAATTATATGAGGGGGAAAGCTCGTCAAGAGAGGTATGAGACCTCTAAAGATTTGTTTCGATGCAAGATGGTTGAGGGAACTTCAGTGGGAACTCATGTTCTCAAAATGATAGGGTATATTCAGACCCTAGAAAAATTGGGCTTCCTTCTAAGTGTTGAATTGGCTACTGATGTTATCCTGCAATCATTGCTAGATAGTTTTAATCAGTTTGTTTTTAATTTCAATATGAATGAAATTAACAAATCGTTGCCCCAGTTGCTTGGTCTGTTAAGAACATCAGAGAACAACATGAAAAAGGTTGGCTGGAAACCTATTCTGATGGTCCGAAAAGATAACATAAAAGGAAAGCCCAACACCAAGGCAAAGCTAAAGCCCAACAAAGGAAAGGTTGCATTGAAACCCAAAGGATGAGTTGCAAAAGAAGGAAAGTGTTTCCATTGCAACAATGTTGGACATTGGAAGAGAAACTGCCCTGTCTATCTTGAGGACATCAAGAAGGCAAGAGAAAATGCACAGTCCGGATCAGGTATTTATGTTATTGATATTAATATACCAACATCTACTTCTTGGGTATTAGATACCGGTTGTGCTTCTCACATTTGTACTTCTGTACAAGGACTAAAAAGGAGTAGAAAATTGGCAAAAGGAGATATGGACCTACGAGTTAGAAATGGAGCAAGAGTTGCTGCATTAGCTATTGGAACATATACTTTGTCATTACCTAGTGGACTTGTTTTAGATTTAGAGGATTGTTATTTCGTACCTAGTTTGACTAAAAACATTATTTCAATTTCTTGTTTGGACAAGATTGGTTTTGAGATTATTATTAAGAATAAGCGTTGTTCTTTTTCCCTCAATAATATTTTTTATGGTACAGCTCAATTAATCAATGGCCTCTATATCTTAGATCAAGACAATTCTATATATAACATAAATACGAAAAGATCAAAAACAAATGACTCTAATCAAACTTATCTCTAGCATTGTCGCTTGGGCCATATAAGTGAGAAACGCATATCAAAACTTCATAAAGATAGATTTTTGAATTCTTTTATTTTCGAACAATTAGATATTTGTGAACCTTGCTTAATGGGAAAAATGACCAAATCACCGTTTGACGGTAAAAACGAACGAGCAAGTGATTTATTAGGTCTAATACATAGTGATGTATGTGTACCAATGGATACACAAGCTAAATGAGGGTTTCAATACTTCATTACTTTCACTGACGACTTCAGTAGATATTGGTATGTTTACCTAATGCATCATAAATCTGAAGCCCTTTAAAAGTTCAAGGAATTTAAGAATGAAGTACAAAACCAATTAGGAAAGAGTATCAAAGCTCTTTGATTAGATCGAGGAGGAGAATACTTAAGCCTAGAGTTTGATGAACTTCTTAAAGGATGTGGGATTATCTCACAACTTACACCTCCAATTACTCCACAACATAATGGAGTCTCTAAGAGGAGAAATCGAACATTGTTGGACATGGTTCGGTCAATGATGAGTCATGCTGATCTTCCAACTTTTTTGGGGGACATGCACTAGAAACAGCTGCTTTCACACTAAATCGTGTTCCATCTAAATCGTTCAAAAGACATCATATGGGATGTGGACTGGGAAACGTCCAAGTATGTCTTTTACGAAAATTTAGGGATGCAAAGTTTATGTTAAACATCAGATGTCTACAAAACTCAAACCTAAATCTCATAAGTGTAATTTTTTAGGGTATCCTAAAGAAACAAAAGGATACTATTTCTTCAATCCATTTGAGAACAAAGTGTTTGTTGCTCGAACGTGAGTCTTCCTCGAAAGAGAATTTATTTTCAGAAAAGGAAGTGAGAGAAATATTGAACTTGAGGAAATTCAAGATCAACCACAGATCACTGAACCAGAGATTGAACAAAAACAAGTTCCACAAATAGTTGAGGAACATCCAATCGTTCTTGAAGCACAACCACTGCGAAGGTGTATGAGAGAACGCAATGAGCCTGAGAGATATGGATTTCTTGTCACATTGCATGGAGATGTTCTTCTCATGGACCAAGATGAGCCTAAGACTTATCGGGAAGTAGTGGAAAGCCCAGACTCTGAGAAATGGCTAGAAGCCATGAAATCCGAGATGGATTCCATGTCAGAAAACCAAGTATGGACTTTGGTTGACCCACCCGAAGGAATTAAGCCCATAGGGTGCAAATAGGTTTTTAAAAAGAAAACTGACATGGATGGCAATATACAAAAATGCAAAGGGCGATTGGTCGCTAAGGGATTTCGGCAAATTCATGGTATAGACTATGATGAAACCTTTTCTCCTATTGCTATGTTTAAATCTATCCGGGTATTGCTTGATATAGTTGCATGTTATGATTATGAAATCTGGCAAATGGATGTCAAAACTGCTTTCCTTAATGGAAAATTAGATGAAGATATGTACATGACACAACCCGAGGGTTTTGTCGATCCAAAAGATGCCCTAAAAGTATGCAAGCTACAAAAATCCATTTATGGGTTGAAGCAAGCTTCTCGAAGTTGGAATCTTCATTTTAATGAGGCAATCAAAGAGTTTGGTTTCATTAAAAATAAAGATGAGCCATGTGTTTTCAAGAAAACTAGTGGGAGCACTGTTACATTCTTGGTATTGTATATGGATGACATACTAATAATAGGAAATGACATACATACCTTACAGTTTGTAAAGACTTGGTTAGGAAAATGTTTTTCTATGAAAGACTTGGGTGAAGCAACCTACATATTAGGAGTCAAGATCTATAGAGATAGATCAAGACAACTTTTAGGACGAAGTCAAAATACATACATAGATAAAGTACTGAAAAGATTCAGTATGGAAGAATCTAAGGATTCTTATCTATGAGACATGGTATTTCACTCTCGAAGGAAATATGTCCTTCAACACCTCAAGAGAGAGAGCCCATGAGTAAGATTTCATATGCTTCGGTCATTGGATCTATCATGTATGCCATGCTATGTACACGTCCGGATGTATCATATGCACTAAGTATGACAAGTCGATACCAAGTAGATCCCGGTGAATGTCATTGGGTTGCAGTAAAAAACATCCTTAAGTACTTAAGAAGAACTAAGGATACATTCCTTATGTATGGAGGTGAGGAAGAGCTAAGTATAAAAGATTATACTGATACAAGCTTCCAAACTGATAACGATGATTCTCGATCACAATCGGGTTTTGTGTTTTGCCTTAATGGAGGTGCTGTAAGCTAGAAAAGTTTAAAGCAAGATACAATAGCAGATTATACAATAGAAGCTGAGTATATTGCAGCAAGCAATGCTACAAAAGAGGCTGTTTGGATCAAAAAGTTCATATCTGAACTAGGGGTCGTGCCTAGCACATCAAATGCTATAGATCTATGTTGTGAAAATAACGGAGCCATTACACAAGCAAAAGAACCCAGATCTCACCAGCGATCCAAACACATACTTAGGCGTTACCATCTTATTCGTGAAATCATTGATTGAGGAGACGTAGAAATATGCAGAGTACCAACAGATGACAATATCGCTAATCCACTGACAAAGCCTCTGACACAGCAGAAGTATGAACGTCACAATAAGTCTCTTGGTATTAGATACATAAGTGATTGGTTTTAGTGCTAGTGGGAGATTGTTGGAGTATGCCCAAAGACCAATCATTAGATGGTTGTAAAAGACATACTTATTTTATCTTGTTTGTTAATATAAAGCCATTATTATTATTTCATTCTTATTCTGTGTATCTATAAATTAACTGAATTATAATAAAGTCCTTAGAATAATATAGTTATTCTTGAATGTCTTTAGTCAAGAATTATTATGGTCTTGGACAACAATAATGTATTAAGACTAATATGTAGTTAATTGATGACAAAGTGTTGTCATTGACATGAAGATGTCAAAATCAATACATAAGTATGTGTTAGGGAACAACATACTGGACTGACCCGCTATGAGTATGTTTCTTGGATTATTATGTGACAATCACAACATTGCTTATGGTGATAACTACATGTATGATCCTCAGACTTGAGATCATTATCTCAACATCGTGAGTGACATATTTTGATACGGTCAAACGTGTGTCGAAACTAACTACACTATAAAGACTGATATTGGATATGTCATAATCCATGTAGCGAAATATGGTTGATCAAGATAGGATTTGTCCCTCATACTTAATAGGAGTAATATCATAGGCCACTTTATTGAGTGAGACTAGAAAATGCATGGCCATGCTCGAATAAATTGATATGGGATATCATAATTATTCATTTATAATAATCTACTCAAGATATCAAGAAACATTAGATGGACTATACAAGTGTGACTAATCAATGACTTGTGTCCGATCTAGATATGAGGACAAAAGGGTGACATACATAAAAGAAGTTAATCACGAAAAAAAGTTAAATTAAACCATGATTTCATGTAACTTAGGAAACAATGACGTATTGCTAGATGCCACTCATTGCTTGTAATATTAGAATTGTTCTGGATATTACTGCTAACGTTACATGAACCTACAAGGGTTACACCCTATGATTGAAACGAACAAATATCGATTAGATAACATATGTACAAACTTGTTGTACACGTAATTAGTGAGAAACCGAAATTGTTATAATTATTGTAATTATGGATAATTTCGTTTATATATATATGTTAATATTGGATAAGTTATTGTAATTATCAAATATTATTAAAGTATATATATATATATCTCTAAAAGAAATCTAATTAAAGTAGAATCAGATTCTACATATTTAATTATATTCGGTTAAATATTATATATTTAAGAATCCGAATTTAATTAGAATTAGGATTTTAAATGCTATATAAAGGCATAAGGTCTAGCATCTATTTATCCATCGTTTTTGAGAAACCTCTCTAATAGTTAGAGAAGAGAAAATATTGTTCGTTTCATTCGGGTGGACTGCGTAGAGGTCGGAACGCTATTGTGATGGCTCAGATTCGATTTGGTTATTTCGAATTCCCTACGGATTTCCAGATTCCAGATTTATTAAGGTAATGTTTCATCCTTTATCACCTCGAATTTGTTCCTTGTACATGGATCACTGGTGAATTACGCTGGATAATTTTTTCGCTGCGCCATGAGGTGTACCGGCGTTTCCCAAAAACCATAAGTTGAGTTCCTTTTGGTTTGGGTGATCTCGCGTAAGGATTTCTGTATGTACACTTTTCTTGACGTTTTTTAACCAATTATGTATATTCTGTAATAATTTTTGTACCTACTCAAATTCTCATAGTTTTTGTAAGAAAAAAGGTTACCTTGTAGCCCTTTCTGTGTCTACTCAAATGCTTACCATAAGTTGTGCTCCTTTTGAATTGGGTGATCTCGGGTAAGAATTTGTGTACGTACCTTTTTGCTTACCTTTTCTGTAACAAATTATGTATATTCTATACTAATTTTTCTAGCTACTCAAATTCTCATCCTTTTTGTAAGAAAAAAGGTTATCTTTAGCCCTTTTTGTTTGTACACAAATGCTTACCATAAGTTGAGCTCATTTTGGATTGGGTGATCTCGGGTAAGGATTTGTGTACGTACACTTTTGTTTATCTTTTCTGTTACAAATTATGAATATTCTATAGTGATTGTTGTAGCTACTCAAATTCTAATCCTTTTTGTAGATAATAAAGGTTATCTTGTAGCCCTTTCTATATGTACACAAATGCTTACTATAAGTTGAGTTCCTTTTGGGTTAGGTGATCTCGGGTAAGAATTTTTTTACGTACACCTTTGCTTACATTTTCTATAACAAATTATGTATATTCTGTAATGATTTATGTAGCTACTCAAACTCTTATAATTTTTGTAAGAAAATAGGTTATCTTGTAGCTCTTTTTGTGTGTACACAAATGCTTTCCCTAAGTTGAGTTCTTCTTGGATTGACTGATCTCGGGTAAGGATTTGTGTATGTACACTTTTTCTTACCTTTTCTGTACCAAATTATGTATATTCTATACTAATTTTTGTAGTAACTCAAAATCTCATCCTTTTTGTAAGAAAAAAAGCTATCTTGTAGCCTTTTCTCTGTATACACAAATGCTTACCATAAGTTTAACTCCTTTTGGATTGGGTGATCTCGGGTAAGGATTTGTGTACTTACACTTTTGCTTACTTTTCTGTAACAAATTGTGTATATTTTGTATTGATTTATGTAGCTACTCAAACTTTCACAATTTTTGTAAGAAAAAAAGATTTCTTGTAGCCCTTTCTGTATGTACACATATGCTTACCATAAGTTCTGCTCTTTTTAGATTGAGTGATCTCGGGTAAGGATTTGTGTACTTACACTTTTGCTTACCTTTTCTGTAACAAATTAAGTATATTTTGTAATGCTTTATGTAGCTACTCAAACTCTCATAGTTTTTGTAAGAAAAAATGTTATCTTATACCCCTTTTGTGGCTATACAAATGCTTACCATAAGATATGCTCCTTTTGGATTGGGTGATCTCGGCTAAGGATTTGTGTACGTACACTTTTGCTTACCTTTTCTGTAACAAATTTTGTATATTCTGTAATGATTTATGTAGCTACTCAAAATCTCATCCTTTTTGTAAGAAAAAAGGTTATCTTGTACCACTTTCTGTGTGTACACAAATGCTTACCATAAGTTGAGCTCCTTTTGGATTGGGTGATCTCGGGTAAGGATTTATGTACGTACATTTTTGTTTACCTTTTCTGTAACAAATTATGTAGCTACTAAAACTATCATAATTTTTGTATGAAGAAAGGTTATCTTGTAGCCCTTTCTGTATGTACACAAATGCTTACCATAAGTTGAGATTCTTTTGGTTTAGGTGATATTAAGTAAAAATTTGTGTACATACACTTTTCCTTACGTTTTTTTGTAACCAATCATGTATATTCTGTAATAATTTATGTAGCTACTCAAATTGTCATAGTTTTTGTAAGAAAAAAGATTACCTTGTAGCATTTATGTTGCTACACAAATCTTTCGTCATAGGGACTTTATATATATATTTGTTTTCTTTACAGTTACGGTAAACATTTATGTAACTGCCGCATAATAATTTATGTACAAACATGCTACCTGTAAAACCGGTCACCCTCATTTTAGCCTTAAATGTAAGGCCTCACCGCAGAATCTCCCGTTTGTTGGAAATGTTTTAAATAACATAATCATTTAATGATAAAAGGTAAATATTTTAAGAGGAAAACTTTAATACATATGTTGTGTAAACAAGCCTTTTAATTTTAGGGGTTAGGGTTGTAGTTTAGGGTTTAAAGTTTAATATATTTAGGTTTTAGGGTTTAGAATTTAAGGTTAATGTTTAGAATTTGAGGTTTAGGGTTAGGAATTTATGATTTGAGTTTTATAAGGTAAAAATGCAGTCTTATGTAAAATAATTTTTACACAGCCTGTGTATCAAAGTTTTACCCATAAATTAAACATTTAGTTTTAAATTTTGATAATTTTCTTAACTTATTCTCTATATCTTAATGTTAATCTTTGATAACTTCCTAACTTAATTCCTAAAACTATTTATGATGACGTAATTACATAATATAATTTTATATTATCATGTCTCTAAAAGAACTCTAAAATCCAAATTCTTGAGCTGAAAAAGTTACAAAATTCCGAGATCAACATGAACAAAAAAATTAAGGACCCCTGTGAAAAAAGTTACAAGATTTAGGGGTAAATGTTATTTTATCCTTAAGAAGTATTATTAACACGTGTATATTGCCACAATTAAATATTTTTCTTCACGTATTTTATTGTTAATCTCAACCATATGTTATGGTGTAAACTTTTATGAAGTGTCATTGTTTTAGGGTTTATGGTTAGTATAAAGGGTTAAAGATTAAAGGTTGAAGGGTTTAAAGTTTAAGTGTTAGGGGTTTAGAGTTAAAATTTAAGGTTTAGATGTTAGGGTAATATGGCTAGAGACTTAAGTTTTAATCTATAAACCTTAAATTCTAACAACAATCCATCAATTCTAAACGGCATAAAGTCAAAACATGTCCCTAACGTTTAATTGAGTAGTCATTGTGGTCCCTATTCTTTTTTTGAACCAATTTAGCACCAAATATTTTATTTGGGGACAAAATGACCCCTCTACGAATGAAAACGATTAGTCAACTGACGATAAACAACTTGAAATGACTTAACAAAATGAAGTGTCAGAATAAAAAAATAGTTTATATTTTATACAATTTTATAAAAATATTTTTGACTAATGTGTCATTATATATAAACAATATTGTTTATATGACACTACTTATTGCTATGGCGGCGGGCATTGCCATGTAAGTTCGTCACTGTAATCACTAATTTTGTCCGGGGTTAACATATTTTCCTTATTTTGCAATGATGGGCTTATATATGTTTATATTATTATTAGGTGATTTTAAAATGGGCTCATATGTGTTAGTATATGTATTAAGTATATATCATAAATATGTGTTTATTATGTATGTCTATTTAAAAAATGAACATAAATGTGTTGTTTATCAAAATTGCATGTAGTGTATGTATGTATTATTAGTATATTATGTGTTTACTATTGTTAATATGAGTGTATATATGTATTATGCGTATGTATATATATATTTTCGTTGTTACTTCAATATCATTAATACCTAACTATGAGTGTATATGGCATGTATAATTGTATGTGCGTATTATGTGGTGCGTATGTATTTGTTATAAAAGTATTGTTAGAATTACTAATATGAGTTGATAATTAATTAAAGGAAAAATAAATAATATATATATAAAAATGTAAACATATTAAATAAATAAATCCCAAGTGTTTTATTTTAGTCCATTACATGTCTAAAACCCATAAATAATAATATTACATTATAAGCTCATTTCTGGCCCAAGTATAATACAAACAAAAAACCCTAAGTCTGATAAATAGAAACCCAAATTTGTTTATCCTTTGAGCAGCCCAATCTAGACCGTTGGATCACGGGTTGCTGATCGAACGGTCCATATCAAATAAGAGATCCTTCAGCTCCTCGCGCGAGATGTGTCATCATCCCGCGCTGCCACGTCAATCACCAGATGCAATCTGGACTGTCTGTTCCAGAGGAGATCTCAACCGTCGAATCAGATCTGATCCAACGGCCCAGATCGAGCCGGACCATTCAAATCCCGCACGTGCAGCCCACGCTCCACCGTTCAGCTTCTTCACGCGCCCAAGCGCCGATATCAGTTCATCTCCTCATTGGCATAATCACATCATCGGGATTTCCACTGCCACCACCAACTCTCTCAACCACCGAACAACAAAAAAAACATAAAAATAGGGGAAAATTAGAGCATCATCATCCACAGTAATAACATTCAATGTTTGCTTAAACATGTAAACCATAGGACATAGGGCAATGAATAATCGGAATGAGATATAAGCATGTAATGCATCATTTGTAAAAGACAGCAGTTCGAACAAAAAACCCATAAGCAATAAACAGAGCAAAAAAGGGGCCTTTCGAGGTATATCTTCTTCTTCTTTTTTCAGTTTATCTATATGCATGTGTATATATAGTATATATAAAAAAACAGAGTTGGAATTTACCCTCGTAGATCCCTTTTTTGGATTCGGCCTTTGGGTTTTATACTGAGAAAGGGATGGGTTTTGATAAAACTAGGTTAGGATTTGGGTTCGGTTTGAAAACGGGGAATTTTTGGGTCGGTTTAGGCGGCGACCAACATGGCTAAGGAGTGGCCGATTACTGGGAAACGCGGCGGAAGGGGGCTGCCAGAATCTGGGTTCATGATGAACCCAGATGAACACGATGAACATGTTCAGAGTGTTTGGGGAGAGGGAAATTGTTATAACAAAAAAATCGCCGAAAAGGATTTGAAGTTAAGATAAAAGGGGTATAGATAACGTTATAACTTTTAAAATGGTATAATATCACTTTTAGTCCCTCCGCCCTAAAATAATTATGCCGGAAGGGCTTACGCATGGTCCAATTGCACTATTGGTCCCTCCGTGTAGGATAATTACCATGGGAAGCCATTCTGCCTTTTTAAATTACCCTTCGAGTCCTTCATAGTTTTTCAAAATTTTCAATTACATCCCTATTATTTCTTTTAATTTTGTCTTTGTATTTTATTTTCTCACAATTAGGTCCTTTTTCCAGTTTTAAATTAAGTTATTTTATTCATTCTTTTCCATTTTTAGCTTAAAATTTGCATATTTATATTTAACATTTGCAAGTTAATTTTTATATTATTTTTCTCAGTTGTGATTGTAATTTCAGGGATAAAATTAGTTCAAATAGAACGTATATTAGGAATTTAATGTGTACATAAGTTTAGTATAAAATGGAAAAGTGACATATAATTTTACGTATAATATGCACTTGTCGGTAAAATTAGAAATTGGTAAAATATTGTGAATATTTTTCAACTTATGACATGTTTTAGAATAAAATAGGAATTTGTAAATAATATATATATAATAAAAAATAAAATAAAAAAATGTTTTAATATATAGTATATATTTTTAGTATACAATTGTTTTGTTTTTACATAATAGATACTTTCAATATAATGGCTTTAAAGAATAAGATAGGATTTTGTAAAATATAATATATATATAGGACCTATAACACATAGTTTTCAAAGTACATAATATAATCTTATAAAATAATACATACATGTTTTTGGAAATAATGTACAGTTTTTAAAGTACGTAGTATAATTTTGAAGAGCAAACTAATATATTTTTGGGTACATAAAACATATAGTTTTTGAAGTGTATAATAATGTGAAAATGAAATATATATATATATATGTAGTTTATGGTTTAAAGTATATAGAAGATTTTGGTAAAATGAATAATATATATTTCTAAATAGTAGGTTTTTCTTATGTATAATATAACTTTAACACATAATTTACTTTAATGTATATTTTTAAATAATAGGTTTTTTTATATTTACATGTCATAATTTTAATACATAATTTATTTCAGTGTATGTTTTTAAATGATATTTTTTATATGCTATATTTTTTTAATATAATGTATCTTAAACCTTTTGGGCTTTCATTACATAATAATAATTCGGGCCTTAGGTTTTTGAGTTTAGTTTTAATAGTTTGGGCCTTATGATTTGGGCTTAAATTGTAGGGCATAGTTAGTTCCTTTTGGGCTTAGATGAGGAATAGTCAAATTAATTCGAACAAATCGTGTGCCCGTCTTATAGGGGCGCGATCGTAGAATTAAATTAGCCTTAGTTTTTTAGAACTTTAATTAGATTAGAGTTCGGATTAATTTAGTGAATTTAAATTTATCCTTGGCTTATTGGGGTAAGTTCTATATTCATTAAATTAATTGGACATTTCTTAATTACTTTAGGGGAAAATCAACTTTAAAGTTTAACTTAGCATTTAAATTACAATTTAGTCACTATAATTGGGCTATATATCAAATTGGGTATTTCTTTTTAAATATTTACATTCATGCCCTTGATGTCATACTTTAATTGACATCCATATATTCTTTAATCTTAATTGCATCTCGAATTAACCTAAATCACATAAGGGGAGGTATTTATTAATTCAAACATTTGTGTCGTAACAGTCCGAGCTTAAAGGATGTTGACCAAATATTCGAATTAACTTTTACCATCCCGAGGTAAATGGATTAAAAATTAACAAAATCATCACATCATACGTAAATGTTTGCATCATGCATAAATGTGACGTGCGGGGGTCGAACCATAAATTAACACGGTAGTCGGGCTTATTCGATGTCGGTTTAATCTATGGTCCGACATATCGTCAACCTTATTAATTAAATGTTTAATTAATTTGAGTCCACCAATTCGACAAGGCCCGTGCAATCTAGGTTAACTTTTACCTAAAAACTTCAAATTAAACTTAATTTAAATTTCAATAACTTTCATCCTTTTAAGAGCAATAAATTTTCTGGTACTGATCTCCGGGCGTGATGGGGTGTTAATCCTTCCCCACACGTAACCAACTCTCGAACCCTTTCGCAACGAATCTCTGGTTTTATGGTGTCCGGCCTACCTTACCCAAGTGGCCGGTGGCGACTCCAAGTTTTCATCGTTTTGGAAAATTTAAAGTTTTCAAAAGAAATTCCCAATCTCCCAAAGGATTTGCATTAATAATTTAGGGGATAATTAGTAGCCAACTTCTTTTCTAAACAAATGCCCTTAACGCGGCAAAATTTCTTCTTTTCTAAAAAAAAAGGTCGCTACAGCTTGGCGACTCCGCTGGGGACGTTTTTTTTAAAGAGAGTTAGGCCAAAGGAAAATTATTGCTTTTAAATAATGAAAGTTATTGGGACTTTAATTGATTTTAACCAAAAAGATTCTTCTTTGAAAACGTGTTCCGAGATTTCACGGGCTTTGATAATTGGTGGTCCTCGAATTAATTTTTCATTTAATTTCTTAGGAGTCACCGACATGTGTTGCATCATATCATTAAGCACTATACCCGAGCTTCTTCCCTTAAGTGGGAGTGAAACGCCACATACCCACGTGAGTAGCCCTCCACATGTCGGTAATTCACTTTCGAAACCCGCATCTTTTGACATGTGAGCAACCCTCTACGTCATTAGTTCATGCTTTCCCTCGAATCAAAACCAATTCGCAAGCTTATAATGGGCCAAAATTGGGTTCTTATTGCCTTAGTAGGCAATAAGATAGGTTCGGGTACCCTTAATTAGAACCGAACTCATGTGTGAAAATTTAAGAAGCCCACCCCTATTAGAGCCATGCGGATAACCTTAGCATACTAGAACTCATGCGCTTAGGTTTCTTTTTTATGTAAACTGGTTATATTCATCTTTTCTTGCTTTCGTGTTTTTATCTCATGACTAACTCTTTTTCTTTCTTTCTTTCCATTGTCGTTCTTTGTCTTGCATATTGTTGTCATGTCATAAAGAGTACATTGAGTTGGAAATAGTATGAAGTTAAAGGCTAGATTGATGGGAGACCTAGTTTGCAGCAATGATGAAAAGAATTTTGACGTACAGATATGGTCTGAAGGGGAACAGTTGCATGAGGGAGACTGTATTCTTGCCGGGTTTGGGTCAATGTTGGCAGCGAAGATGTTCATGAATACATAATACAATGACACTTTCGGGCTGAAGACGGTGTGGGATAGTTGGGACATGGAAACAAGGTGCACTTTCAAAAGAGAATATGGTGACATTATGTGTTTGTTAGATGTTCTGGTAGATCAGGCACTGCTACAAGCCTTGGTGAGGTTCTGGAATCCCGCCTATAGTTGTTTTACAATCGGTAACTTCGATTTAACTCCTACGATTAAAGAATATCAAGATCTTTTAAACTGTGAGAAGATTGACGAAACCCGGGTATACTCAAAGCCTAGTAAGAACAAAGCCTTCTGGGTAAGCTCAAGAGATTTTCGGACATGTTGGAATCCTGGGACTAGCATCAGGTCATTACTTGGAATGGTAAGGAGTATCTCATATGGGATGGGATTCTAGTCCTGGCTTCTGTACATCCGGTAGGCCGAGTTCAGCGAGATCTCTTTGCATTGCTAATTTATGGGTTAGGCCGAGTTCAGCGGGATCTCTTTGCAGTGTTGGACTTGTTTGACCGTTTGAGTGGTGGAACCAATCCGGTGCTCGTGATTTTAGCCAAAACTTTTAGATCTTTGAGGTTTTTCCGGGAGCATGGTGGGGGTCATTTTCATGGTTGCTCACAGCTTTTGACAGTCTGGTTCTACAGTCAATTGTGGTAAGATGCTAATTTCTCGAAGCCTCTCTACAATGGTTGTTTCTCACCTTTAGAAGAATTTCTACGAAAGGAAGACTGGCCCACCAGAAGATCTGAGGAAGTTTGGGTGGATGTTCTTAGCAACCTAAAGGAAGAAGATATAGTTTGGAGGGCTTCTGGCTTTCTGCAAGGAGTATCCTCTACAGGTGTGGGATACACTTTTGGGTGCCATTGCTTGGACTTTGGGGGCACACTGTTTATGCTCCTCTTATGGTTTTGAGACAATATGGCTCGAAGCAATTTCTTCCGACTACCAAGGGCTTGAATGAGTTTAATATGAATTATGAGAAGGAAAAGGGCTACAAGGCAGTGGTATACGATGTTTCTTCGGCTTGGAACAACGGGAGATAGGTCAGAGTCATGAGTGCTACCCACATGGCCACTCCCGAGTACGAGGCATGGGATTTAGCTGCATCAATGACAATGTTCCACAGTTGAATCCCGATAAAAAGAGGAAAATGGAAGAGAGGTTAGCCACACTTCCTACCGAAGTCGAGTTGATGAGAAAACAACTTGAAAAAGAGCAAGAAAGGTATTTCAAGCTCGAGGAAAAAGCTCGCCAAGAAAAATTCGACTTCGAGTTGGAGAAAATACAGTTTGAAGGAATGGTTAAAGGTCTGTAAAAGAGAAAGGATGAATTAGAACCCGAGCTTAAGTTAGAAAAGGAAGAAATTCAGAAACTCAAGAGGCTAAACAAAAGCAAGAGAGTTGTGGAAGGTAGATCAAGCGAAGGGATGGAGCTCCAATTCAGGGAGGAGAAAGCGAGAGCCGAGAATTATAAAAGGATGTATTGTGAGAACAAGGACCAGGTGCTCACTTTAACCCAAGAAATGAAGAACTTGCACACTTCTCACTCTAGGCAGCTCGAGAAAGAACGCCGTCAAAATGAAGCCTTGAAGGATCAGGTTAAGTGTCTGGAGAAGTCCCTTTTCAAGCACAAAGGTTCGACTAGCAAGTTAAAGGAAAGCAAGACGGGGAACCAGGATTTAGAAGCTCGCATCGAAGAGTTGGAAACCGAGGTTTAACAGCTCAAAGACCATGTGGAAAGTTTTAAGGGAGCAATTCAAGTACGCCCGATGCCGAGTTTAGAGCAACTACAGTTTGTTGCCTACACCATTTGGAGACAAGAACATGAGTTAGCGCAAGGGATGGATCGGATGCAAGGAATCGCCCAGAGGATACAGCTCTTGGCAGAAGACGCTACTAAACTTCTTGATTGTGTCGATGATGACTCTGAAGAAGAAGAGATGATTGTTTGGATTTTGAGAGAGATCATTGACCTCGATACTACCCTGAAGTCATATGCTTAGTTGCCTTTCTTTGGATTATTGTACCAAGACTATGTTTCTATTAATGAAAGTCGTTTAACGATGATATTTGCCAGACTCAATGTTGCTCATTGCATTCTTGAATATTTCATTTATTTTTATTCTTTGTTTCGTTAACAAATAATTGACTAAAAAGCTTTATATTTCAGAAACAAAAAAGATTACATTTTGGCTCTTTAAAATTACCATATTCCACATCTATATCATACCCGTTTACGAACAAAGCGAATGGAGGAAGGTTTTACGAAGTTGGAGGCCGATCTACGTAGTCAAATGGAACGAACCCAATAGGAATTAAGGGATACCATTCTCAAGTCCCAGCAGGACATGATGAAAGAAATATCGCAGCCGTTGCAAGCTCAACTAAGGCAAGAGTCAAGAGACAAGGGTACCATTGAGAACCCTGCCCAAAACTCAGGGGATCACCTTTATGCCCAAACCGTCAGGAATTCTCTGCTCATCGATCCTTCGTCAAACCCTACACAAGGTGCATCTGCTTCTCATGTTGGTGTCGCACCTCCAACTCAACCAGGGGTGACCTTCAGGAATCGCGAGGTTATCAGAGACGACATCTCGGATTTTGATGAATTAGAAAAGCTTAAACAAATGAATGTGAAGTTCACTAAGCAACTAGAAGACACTCGAAAGGACCTAGAAGAAAAGCTTCGAGTGAAGGAAGATGAGGATGACCCATATGGGTTAAGTGCTAGGGAACTCAGCCTGGTTCTTGATGTAGAGATCCCATACAAGTTCAAGCTCCAGACTTTGAGAAGTTTGAAGGAAGTACCTGTCCGTCCGCTCATATAGTAATGTTTTACAGAAAGATGGTTGATTTCACCAGCAACGAGAAGCTCTTGATTCACTGTTTTCAGGACAACTTAGTTGGGTCTGCTCTAAGGTGGTACAATCAGCTAACCAGAGCTCAAATCAAGTCGTGGAGAGATCTGGCGAAATCTTTCACTGATCAGTATAAGCATGTAACCGACATGGTTCCCAACCGACTACTGTTACAATCCATGGAACAAAAGCGCAACGAGACCCTACAGGAATATGCACAAAGGTGGCGCGATGTGGCAGCCAAGTCCAACCACCGCTTCATGAGTATGAGATTTCCCTGATGTTCATAGATACGCTAAAAAGGACCCTTTATGATCGATTGATCAGTAACCCTATTAGTAACTTTACAGAAATGGTCATGACTGGAGAACGCATTAAAGCGGCCATCAAGAGCGGAAGGATCGATAGAGGGGATCATTCACGAAAGTAGTTTAAGAAGAAAAATCATGAAGTGAACAACACCAATGCTTTTGAGAAAACCAAGAACTTCACCATCTCCCAGCCGCAGGCTCCAACAGGGAATTCTAGAAACTTCAACAAGAGAGAAGATAAGGGACCTAAGAAGGAAATGGATGATAGGTCTTTCACACCTTTGCCAATTACCTATAAGGAACTCTACTCGTAACTGTACAAGGTCGATCTGGTCTGACCGTACCATGTTACCCCTTATAACCCACCGTACTCGGCTTGGTATAACCCTAAGAAACACTGCGAGTATCATGCTGATATCCTGTGACACTCAATCGAGAATTATGTAGCTTTCAAAAAGTTCATTTAGAATCTAATTAAAACTGAGGTGTTACATTTAGGGGAACCTAGTACGGTCAATAATCCATTGTCGAACCATGGGGGACAGGGTGTAAATGCCATTGAAGACAAGTGCACCGAGAAAGCCAAAAAGAGCGTGTCTAAAGTCCAGTCTCCCTTGAGATGGGTCTTTCAGCAGTTATGCATGGCATATCTCACCAATCGGGGAATGATGATAGTCAAAGAAGGATGTGGCATGTATTGTGAGTACCATCAGTTAGGAGATCATGATATTCAACATTGTGAGGAATTCCGTCATTTACTTCAAGCTATGATGGATAACAAGGAGATAGAGTTTTTTTGAGAATGAGAAAATAGTAAAAGAGTTTAGAAAGTCAAGAAACCAGATACAGTGCCAAGAGGCCATTTGTCCTCAGTCTCAGGACGAGTGAGGCAAGTGAACCAAAAGTGGCTCCTAAAATCATAATTGCTACCCCAAATTCGTTTCCTTTCAAAGACACCAATACGGTCTCGTGGAATTACGCCGCAAGCGTTTCGATTCTGGGATCGTCTAGTGCACAAGAGGAAAAGATGACAATGGAAACATAACCTGCTCAACTAAGTAGAAAAGAAGAAAGCGACGTGGGGCATCTAACAAGAAGTGGACGGTGCTATATTCTAGAAAACCTGAGGAATCCAAAGGAAAAAGCCTAGGAAGCTGGAACAGGACCCGAAAAGTTATTCGGAGATGACCCACCTTCAAAGATTAAGGAGCCCGTAACAGAAATGCAAGCACAATAATTTTTGAAATTTCTGAAGCACAGTGAGTATAATGTTGTCGATCAGCTCCGGAAACAACCAGCTCATATTTTATTACTTGATCTGTTACTCAATTCTGAAAAGCTTCGGGAGGCATTGTTGAAGGTTTTGAACGAGACCTTCGTATCGAAAGACATCTCTGTTGGGAGGTTGGATCAGATTATCAGTCATATCACTGACGTCAATCACATTACTTTCAGTGATGATGAAATTCCTGGAGAAGGCACAGGGTCTGTCAAGGCCTTGAACATCACTACCCACTGTATGGGTTATGTGTTGCCAGACATTTTAATTGATAATGGCTCTACATTGAATGTTATGCCATTAGCCACGCTACAATAACTACCAATCGATAGCTCACACATGAAACTATGTCATAATACGGTACGAGCTTTCGACGAGACTCAAAGTGATGTGGTTGGGAAGATAGAAGTACCCCTGCTCATTGGTCCCACTGAATATGTGGTCAATTTCGTGGTCATGGATATCCATCCATCTTACACCTTCCTATTAGGAAGGCCTTGGATACACTCGGTCGGCGCCGTTTCATCCTCACTCTATCAAAAGTTGAAGTTTATCCCTGATGGGAAGTTAGTAATAATAAAAGTAGAAAAGGACGTCATTGCTTCAGTAACTCCCGATACACCATACATCCCTACTGATGGAGAAGCAATGGAGTGCGCCTTTAGAGCCCTGAAACTTATCAATGCTACTTTTGTTGCTGAAGAAAGCAGGGTTATATGCCCCAAATTGTCAAACTGCACTAAGATGATGGTATTCGAAACCCTGGGAAGAGGAGGAAGAAATAATAAAGGTTTAGGGAGAAATTTACAATGGCGTCTTCGTCCCGTTAATGTGATTCACAAGGTGGACCACTTTGAACTTGGCTATAAGCCTAATTTTCTACAAAAAAGACAAGAATGGAAAAGGAGACAAGAACAAAGGAAAACCAGGTTGAGGGGGGAAGACATTCCCTGGGCTCCCATAACCTACTCAAACTTCAGAGTTATCTTCATATCTAGGGGAATTCGAAATTCAGATGAGGACATCCAAAGGGCAAACCAAGAGGGTGAAAGGCGCCTCCAAGAAGAGCTGATAAGTGAGGCTTTAGAAGAAATGAATGTAAACATGATTGGAAGTGGAAGCAAGCCTAATCAGTTTCTGGCTGGAATTCACTTGTGCCTCCCAGGAGAAGAGCTCAATAACTGGACCTTCAGGGTCGTGCCAACATTTAATATGAACAAATCAAAGTAATGCCTAGAACCACTCTGTTACTTTGGCCCGAAAGTAACGAACATCTTTTGTAAAAAAGGGCAACTACATCATATTCATCTGCTTTGAATGGAATATACTATATCTACATTTTCTTTCTCAAATGGCAAATATGGCATTCATTCCATTTTATTCATTATTTATTTACTCATCTATTCATTAGTTAATAATTTATTTATGTCATAAATTATACTTTTCCTTTTCCAATACACACTTTTAAAATCGTGCAGGCCCCTTAATATAAACTGTATGAACAATGTGGAACCTAATCCCAAAGTAGACTTCGAACGACCCATGTACTTCGTAGAGGTAGAGGAAGAAAATGAGGAGATTCCCGAAGAGCTGTTAAGAATGATGGCCGGTGAAGAAAAACAAATCCTTCCACACCAAGAGAAGCTAGAAATCCTAAACTTGTGGACTGATGAAGAAAGGAAAGAAGTAAAGATCGGGGGCACCCTGTCAACAGAAGTCGGACAAGGGTTAGTGGAATTGCTTGTAGAATTCAGAGACGTATTCGCATGGTCATACCAAGACATGTCAGGCTTAAACATGGATATTGTAACGCACAAGCTCTCCATTAGGCCATAATACAAGCTCGTTCAGCTAAAGCTTTGAAGAATAATAACAGACATGTTATTGAAAATTAGGGAAGAGGTTAAGAAATAGTTTGAGGCTGAATTTCTAGAAGTCTCTAAGTACCTAGAATGGGTGGCCAATATCGTGTCGGTACTGAAGAAGGATGGGAAGGTGCGTATGTGCATGGATTATAGAGACCTTAATAAGGTGAGCCCCAAAGATAACTTTCCTTTGCCCCATATTAACGCTTTAGTGGACAATACTGTGGGGCATGCGTGGTTCTCATTCATGGATGGCTTCTCGGGGTACAACCAGATCAAAATACACCCCGAGGACATGGAGAAAACCACTTTTGTGACCATGTGGGACACGTTTTGTTACAAAGTGATGCCTTTTGGATTGAAAAATGTCGGGGCAACTTACCAAAGAGCCATGGTAACCTTGTTTCATGACATGATGCATAAGGAAATCGAGGTGTACGTGGATGACATGATAGCCAAGTCTAAGACCGAGGAGGAGCACATCCAAAATTTGTAGAAACTCTTTCGAAGGCTAAGAAAATATCAGTTAAAGCTCAACCCGGCTAAGTGCACCTTCGCAATCACACCAGGGAAGCTTTTAGGCTTTGTGGTAAGTTAGAGGGGATAGAGATCGACCCCGACAAGGTGAAAGCAATTCAAGATCTTCCACCACCGCGAACACAAAAGGAAGTTTGAGGTTTTTTAGGAAGGTTAAACTATATCTCCCAGTTCATATCCCAATTGACTAATAAGTGTGACCTTGTCTTCAGACTACTCTGAAAGAATAACACGGGATTTTAGGATGAAGATTTCCAAGAGGCACTAGAAATTATCAAGAAGTATCTGACTGGTCCCCCAATTCTAGTAGCAGCAGTGTCAGATAGACCATTGATCATGTACCTGACAGTCTTTGAAAACTCTATGGGGTGTGTACTCGGACAACATGATGACTCAGGCAAGAAGTAAAGGGCCATCTACTATTTGAGCAAGAAGTTCATGGATTGCAAAATGAGGTACCCGCCAATTTAGAAGTTATATTGCGCCTTGGTATAGGCCACTAAGCGGTTACGACAATACATGCTATATCATACTGAAGAATGATGGGAAGGTGCGTATGTGCATGGATTATAGAGACCTTAATAAGGTGAGCCCCAAAGATAACTTTCCTTTGCCCCATATTAACGCTTTAGTGGACAATATTGTGGGGCATGCGTGGTTCTCGTTCATGGATGGCTTCTCGGGGTACAACCAGATCAAAATACACCCCGATGACATGGAGAAAACCACTTTTGTGACCATGTGGGACACGTTTTGTTACAAAGTGATGCCTTTTGGATTGAAAAATGTCGGGGCAACTTACCAAAGAGCCATGGTAACCTTGTTTCATGACATGATGCATAAGGAAATCGAGGTGTACGTGGATGACATGATAGCCAAGTCTAAGACCGAGGAGGAGCACATCCAAAATTTGCAGAAACTCTTTCGAAGGCTAACAAAATATCAGTTAAAGCTCAACCCGGCTAAGTGCACCTTCGCAATCACACCAGGGAAGCTTTTAGGCTTTGTGGTAAGTTAGAGGGGATAGAGATCGACCCCGACAAGGTGAAAGCAATTCAAGATCTTCCACCACCGCGAACACAAAAGGAAGTTTGAGGTTTTTTAGGAAGGTTAAACTATATCTCCCAGTTCATATCCCAATTGACTAATAAGTGTGACCTTGTCTTCAGACTACTCTGAAAGAATAACACGGGATTTTGGGATGAAGATTTCCAAGAGGCACTAGAAAATATCAAGAAGTATCTGACTGGTCCCCCAATTCTAGTAGCAGCAGTGTCAGATAGACCATTGATCATGTACCTGACAGTCTTTGAAAACTCTATGGGGTGTGTACTTGGACAACATGATGACTCAGGCAAGAAGTAAAGGGCCATCTACTATTTGAGCAAGAAGTTCATGGATTGCAAAACGAGGTACCCGCCAATTTAGAAGTTATATTGCGCCTTGGTATAGGCCACTAAGTGGTTACGACAATACATGCTATATCATACCACTTGTCTAATTTCCCAGATGGAGCCGTTGAAATTTCTGATGGAAGTGCCAACAATTGACCGGGAAGATGGCTTGTTGGAAAATGCTCATGTTGGAGTTTTACATCGTTTACATGAACCAAAAAGCGGTAAAAAGAAGTGTCATGGTAGATCTTCTGGCAAGTCACGCCTCGGATGACTATGAACCGTTGGATTTCCATTTTCCAGATGAAGACTTGATCTGTGGTGTAACTGAAGGGAAATCTGTTGTCGAGAAAGAGGGATGGAGGCTTTATTTCGACGGGGCGTCGAATGCCCTAGGCCATGGAATAGGGGCAGTATTAATTTCCCCTGAGGAGGACCACTACCCTTTCACCAGTAGGCTGGAATTCTTCTGCGCCAACAATATAGCCGAGTATGAAGCTTGTTTCATGGGACTTCGAGCAGGCATTGAGAAGAAGATCAAGGTGCTCCAGGTTTTCAGAGATTCCTCTTTGGTAGTCTACCAACTTTGAAAAGAGTGGGAGACCAGAGATTCGAAGCTGATCAAGTATTATGATTTGATCCAAGATTTAGTCAGAAATTTTGAAGAAATCAGTTTCACTTACTTGCCAAGGGAGGATAACCAAGTGGCCAATGCTCTAGCTACTTTGGCCGTTGTGTTCAAAGTAAATGGAAGGATAACCAGATATATCAAGTATTAAACTTACCCAAAAGACGCCAACGATAATGAAAAAACAACTATCAGAAGGTTGGCATCGGGGTACGTCCTTGATGGGGAGGTTTTGTATGAAAAAAACAAAGATCAAATACTATTGAGGTGTGTCAATGCCCGGGAGGCCGAAACTATTTTAGTAGAGGTCCATGAAGGTTTATGCGGAACCCACGCTAACGGCTTCTCGATGGCTAGGAAAATTATGAGATACGTTACTTTTGGTCAACAATGGAAGGATATTGCATCAATTATGCAAAGAAGTTCCATAAATGCCAAATCTACGCCGATAAGATACATTCCCTGCTAGTACCACTTCACGTCATGAACTCACCTTGGCCTTTCGCTGCCTAGGGAATAGACGTCATTGGTCATATACACCCGAAAGCTTCTAACGGGCATCGCTTCATTCTAGTGGCCATCGATTATTTCACCAAATGGGTAGAAGCCGCTTCATACACCAACATCACAAGAGCAACAGTTTGTAAGTTCCTCAAGAAAGAAATTATATGTCGATATGGCTTACCCGAAAGGATCATCACCGACAATGCTTCTAACTTGAATAACAAAATGATGACTGAGGTGTGTGAACAGTTCAAAATTGTACATCACAATTCTACTATTTATCACCCCAAGATGAACGGAGTAGTGGAGGCGGCAAATAAGAATATAAAGAAGATCATAGAAAAAACCATGGAAAATTAAAAAGATTGGCATGAAAAGCTACCTTTTGCCCTGTTTGCTTATCAGACCTCTGTGAGGACCTCCACCGGGGCAACGCCATACTCTTTGGTATATGGCACGGAGGCGGTATTACCCATTGAGGTAGAGATTCCATCGCTTCGAATTTTGAACGAAGTAAAGTTGGACGAGGTTGAATGGATACAAGCCATAATTGATCAATTGAACCTCATCGAAGGGAAAATGGTAAAGGCCATCTATCATAGCTAAATGTATCAAAAAAGGATGATGCGGGCCTATAATAAGAAAGTTCACCCTAGAGAGTTTTAAGAAGGGGATCTAGTGCTTAAAAAGATCTTACTTAACCCAAAAAACTTTCGACGGAAGTGGATGCCTAATTGGGAAGGGTCTTATGTTGTAAAGAAGGTCTTCTCTAAAGGAGCATTGATCCTGGCCGAGATGGATGGGAAGGAGTTAAGCAACCCAGTAAACTCAGACTCGATAAAAAAGTATTATGCTTGAAAGAAAAATAGGGAAAAAGAAGAAAAGAAGAAGAAAAATAAAAGAAAATAAGAAAAGAAAGAAAAAGGAGGGTTTAGGGCAAAAACCCAAAAATGGGCGTCTTAAAACCAAGGGGGTGATCTGAATCGAATATCTGAACTGTACGGTTCATATACGTGAATTTTGGCATACGAATGAACGGTGCTTCAATCCTTAGGTCATCAAAATTTGTAACCCAAGATGGCGAGTAAAATGTCTACTGTGGTCGATGGGTTCTCATTGTTCATTCAATCGACAACATTCGTGTCTTTTCTTTCTCATGTTTGCCATGACTTTAAAAATTTTGTTAATGTTTCTCTAAGTATTAATAAAATATTATTCCTGTTGACCGTCTCATAATCATCTCGCAGATGAATTGGCATAAATCACGAAAAGCAAAGGATTTCTTGGTATTACTATGATTTAACCTATTGAGTGTAGATTGTTCCAAGATAGAGGGCGAATCTGCCAAGGTTAACACAAAATATCATTTGGGGTGAAATTGACGAGATTTGCCAAAGAAAGAGAATGAGTACCTCACTTATTATTGAAATCAAAAGAGCTAAGGGCGAAAACCAAGAAGGGCGCCCGAAGAAATAAGAAAGAAGAAAGAAAAAAGAAGAGACAGAAAAAATAGAAAAACTAAAATTGAAGCGAAAACCCGTAAAGGGCACTTTGGAAAATTGCAAGTCTAAAGTGAAAACTTGAAAAGGCACTTTAGAACAAAAGAATCAAGAGTTCAAATAGGGGGCATAAAGGGTGAACCCGAGTGACAAATGGGGCACCGACGTCACAAGAAAGAGATGAGGGAAACAAGAGAAGATCAAAATCAAGGGACCAAGAAGAAGAAGTGTTCGAGTGAATTATTGTTATCCATGCATCATACTTAGTTAGACATTCCTAGGTTAGGAGCATACTAACTCATGTCATCGTAGCATTTCGTCTCTTTTTACAGGATAAAGGGCAGACCTCTTAAGAAAAAAAAAACAAACATCAAAGTGGAAATATGGAAAGAATTTCCAAAAAGAAGATTTTGAAAACACCACTTTCCGGTGAAAAAGGCGAGATAATAGAACCTCTCATAAAAGGGAAGAAGGAAATTAGCCTATCCGTTCAGGCTCACAAAGAGTGGAAGCCTCCATGGAACCCTCATTTGAAAAACTCTTGTTTGTTCATTGCCGCTTCTGAGGAACATGTCATCTTCGTTAGGTTGTGTCTACTGCCATTTCGGAGAGACATCCTAGCATCACTAAGATTGCTTTTTACCGCTTCAGGAAAGCAAAGTCATTCGGATTCATTCAATACCACTTCGGAAGAATGAATCGTCCGAAAAATATTTGGATTCGTTCGTTGCCGCTTCGGAGGAATGAATCATTTAGTAACTGGTTTGAGCGGTGCTGATAAGGAAATGCGTATCAGTGCCACCCAGTTGTTTTCTGCCGTTTTGGGGAAACAAGCTATCTTAATTTGCTCGCCGCCATTTCGGAAGAGCAAATCATCTGACAGGGAAGTAGGACAAAATTAATGCTTATGGTATTTGCATTATTCTTGTTCCACAAGTATAAGCAAAGAGGGGCAGCTGTAATCACTAAATTTATCCGGGGTTAACATATTTTCCTTATTTTGCAATAATGGGCTTATATATGTTTATATTATTATTAGGTGATTTTAAAATGGGCTTATATGTGTTAGTATACGTATTAAGTATATATCATAAGTATGTGTTTATTATGTATGTCTATTTAAAATATGAACATATATGTGTTGTTTATCAAAATTGCATGTAGTGTATGTATGTGTTATTAGTATATTATATGTGTTTACTATTGTTAATATGAGCGTATATAGGTATTATGTGTATGTATATATATTTTCGTTGTTACTTCAATATAATTAATACCTAACTATGAGTGTATATGGCATGTATAATTGTATGTGTGTATTATGTGGTGTGTATGTATATGTTATAAAAGTATTGTTAGAATTACTAATATGAGCTAATAATTAATTAAAGGATAAATAAAATATAAATATATAAAAATGTAAACAGATTAAATAAATAAAGCCCAAGTGTTTTATTTCAGTCCATTACATGTCTAAAACCCATAAATAATAATATTACATTATAAGCCTATTTCTGGCCCAAGTATAATACAAACAAAAAACCCCTAAGTCTGATAAATAGAAACCCTAATTTGTTTATCCTTTGCGCAACCCAATCTGGACCGTTGGATCAAGGGCTGCTGATCGAATGGTCCAGATCAAATAAGAGATCTTTCAGCTCCCCGCGCACCACGTGTCGTCATCCCATGTTGCCACGTCAATCACCAGTTACAATCTGGACTGTCTGTTCCAGAGGAGATCTCAGACGTCGGACCAGATCTAATCCAACGGCCCAGATCGAGCCGGACCATTCGAATCCCGCGCTTGTAGCCCACGATCCGGTCGTTCAGCTTCTTCACGCGCCGGCACGGTTCATCTCTTCATCAGCATAATCACATCACCGGAATTTTCGCTGCCACCACCAACTCTCTCAACCACCGAACATGAGAAAAAACATAAAAAAAACATGGGGAAATCAGAGCATCATCATCCACAGTAATAACATTCAATGTTTGCTTAAACATGTAAACCATAGGCATGAGATATAAGCATGTAATGCATAATTTGTAAAAGACGGCAGTTCAAACAAAAAACCAGAAGCAATAAACAGAGCAAAAAAAGGGTCTTTCGAGTTATATCTTCATCTTCTTTTTTCAGTTTATCTATATGCATGTGTATATATAGTATATATATATAATAGAGTTAGAATTTACCCTCGTAGATCCCTTTTTCTTCCAAGTCATTCTGGTTTCTTCCGACCGTAACTCCTTCGTTGACAAGCTGTGGCTTCCTCAAAGCCGAGTACGGTGAAACGACATAAGCATGTGGCGGCAGAAACCCCTTTTTTGGATTCGGCCTTTGGGTTTTATACTGAGAAAGGGATGGGTTTTGATAAAACTAGGTTAGGATTTGGGTCCGGTTTGAAAATGGGGAATTTTTGGGTCGGTTTAGGTTCACCGATCGCCGCCGAGTGGCGACCGACACGGCCAAGGAGTGGCCGATTTCTGGGAAATGCGGCGGAAGGGGGCTGTCTGAATCTGGGTTCACGATGAACATGTTCAGAGTGTTTGGGGAGAGGGAAATTGTTATAACAAAAAAAATGCCCGAAAAGGATTCGAAGTTCGGATAAAAGGGGTATAGATAACATTATAACTTTTAAAATGGTAAAATATCAGTTTTAGTCCCTCCGTCCTAAAATAATTATACTGGAAGGGCTTTTTCATGGTCCAATTGCACTATTGGTCCCTCTGTATAGGATAATTACCATGGGAAGCCATTCCACCTTTTTAAATTACCCCGAGGGTCCTTCGTAGTTTTTCAAAATTTTCAATTACATCCATGTTATTTTTTTTAATTTTGTCTTTGTATTTTATTTTCTCACAATTAGGTCCTTTTTCAAGTTTTAAATTAAGTTATTTTATTCATTCTTTTTCATTTTTAGCTTAAATTTTGCATATTTATATTTAACATTTGCAATTTAATTTTTATATTATTTTTCTCGATTGTGATTGTAATTTTAGGGATAAAAATAGTTTGAATAGAACACATATTAGGAATTTAATGTGTACATAGGTTTAGTATAAAATGGAATAGTGACGTATAATTTTACGTCTAATATGCACTTGTTGGTAAAATTAGAAATTGGTAAAATATTGTGAATATTTTTTAACTTATGACATGTTTTAAAATAAAATAGGAATTTGTAAATATATATATATAATCAAAAATAAAATAAAAAAATATAAAAAAATAAAATAATAAAAATGTTTTAATATATAATATATATTTTTAGTATACAATTGTTTTGTTTTTACATAATAGATACTTTCAATATAATGGCTTTAAAGAATAAGATAGGATTTTGTAACATATAATATATATAGGACCTATAACACATAGTTTTTAAAGTACATAATATAATCTTATAAAATAATACGTACATATTTTTGGAAATAATGTACAGTTTTTAAAATATGTAGTATAATTTTAAAGAACATACTAATATATTTTTGGGTACATAAAACATATTATTTTTGAAGTGTATAATAATATGAAAATGAAATATATATATATATATATATGTAGTTTATGGTTTAAAGTATATAGAAGATTTTGGTAAAATGAATAATATATATTTTTAAATAGTAGGTTTTTCTGATGTATAATATAATTTTAACACATAATTTACTTTAATGTATATTTTTAAATAACAGTTTTTTATATATACATGTCATAATTTTAATACATAATTTATTTCAGTGTATGTTTTTAAATGATATTTTTATAT
The DNA here is from genome assembly GCA_019671005.1 of Hibiscus mutabilis. NCBI lineage: Eukaryota > Viridiplantae > Streptophyta > Magnoliopsida > Malvales > Malvaceae > Hibiscus > Hibiscus mutabilis. The sequence goes on along the minus strand of CM033712.1, from coordinate 4,830,591 downwards.
GTTATATTATTTTAATATAATGTATCTTAAACCTTTTGGGCTTTCATTACATAATAATAATTCGGGCCTTAGGTTTTTGAGTTTAGTTTTAATAGTTTGGGCCGTATGCTTTGGGGCTTAGTTAGTTCCTTTCGGGCTTAGATGAGGAATAGTCAAATTAATTCGAACAAATCGTGTGCCCGTCTTATAGGGGCGCGATCGTAGAATTAAATTAGCCTTAGTTTTTTAGAACTTTAATTAGATTAGAGTTTGGATTAATTTAGTGAATTTAAATTTATCCTTGGCTTATTGAGGTAAGTGCTAAATTCATTAAATTAATTGGACATTTCTTAATTACTTTAGGGAAAAATCAATTTTAAAGTTTAACTTAGCATTTAAATTGCAATTTAGTCTGTATAATTGGGCTATATATCAAATTGTGTCTTTCTTTTTAAATATTTACATTCATGCCCTTGATTTTCATATTTTAATTGACATCCATATAATCTTTAATCTTAATTGCATCTCTAATTAACCTAAATCACATAAGGGGAGGTATTTATTAATTCAAACATTTGTGTCGTAACAGTCCGAGCTTAAATGATGTTGACCAAATATTCTAATTAATTTTTACCATCCCGAGGTGAATGGATTAAAAATTAACAAAATCATCACATCATACTTAAATATTTGCATCATGCATAAAGGTGACGTACGGGGGTCGAACCATAAATTAACACGGCAGTCGGGCTTATTCGATGTCGGTTTAATCTATGGTCTGACATATCGTCAACCTTATTAATTAAATGTTTAATTAATTTGAGTCCACCAATTCGATAAGGCCCGTGCAATCTAGGTTAATTTTTACCTAAGAACTTCAAATTAAACTCAATTTAAATTTTAATAACTTTCATCCTTTTAAGAGCAACAAATTTTCTGGTACTGATCTTCGGGCGTGATGGGATGCTAATCCTTCCCCACACGTAACTAACTCTTGGACCCTTTCGCAACGAATCTCTGGTTTTATGGTGTCCGGCCTACCTTACCCAAGTGGCCGGTGGCGACTCCAAGTTTTCATCGTTTTAGAAATTTTAAAGTTTTCAAAAGAAATTCTCAATCTCCCAAAGGATTTGCATTAATAATTTAGGGGATATTTAGTAGCCGACTTCTTTTCTAAACAAATACCCTTAACGCGGCAAAATTTCTTCTTTTTTCAAAAAAAAGGTCGTTACAGTCACGTCATTGTCAGTTGACTAACAGTTTTTGTCCGCACAGATGTCATTTTGTCTCAAAATAAAATGTTGGGGTTAAATTGGTTAAAAAAAAGAATAAAGGCCAAAATGACTATTCAGTCAAACGTTAGGGGCATTCTCTTGACATTATGTCATTCCAAACCATAAAACCTATACACTTAACATCTAAATCCTAAAAACTAAAACTAAGACGTTGTCAAAACTTTTTGTTTTCACTGTTTTACCGCCTACATATATATGGAATAATTACTCCTTGTTTTTTTGGCAACATGACAAAAGATGCACCCAACGTTTGCATGTTTTGTCATTTGTCCCCCTAATTTTTTTTGGAGCAAACAACCTCCGACATTTTAATTTGGTCCAAGTATACCTCTCGTTGGATGGAAATCGTTAGTCAACTAACGGTCAACGGCTGATGTTAACTAGACTTGCCATGTGTTAAGATTTGTTGACGTGGCATATGCCACGTCATATTTTAAAAAATTATATTGTTATACCCTTCATGATGGTGACACGTGACCAACTATCATGCTGACACGTTATTGAACCTAATGGTAACACGTGACGAATCTATGCTGTTAAAATTAAAGGAATAAAATGTTGTCATTTAGAGGGCTCGAATTGTGCTCAATCAGGAGATCGGCGCACACAAATCCCCAGGCCAACCCATTGTCTTTGTTTTTCTTTTTCCACATATTAAATATGATTAATTTTTTAATGTCAAATGAAAATTTAAATAAATACAATAAAAGCACACGTTGAGAATGAAAGTATTAAACATGAATTAAAAAGATAAAAAATTATTTTGTCGAACCTGTGGTTAGGTTCTTAAATCTGATTATTTTTTTCAATTCGTGTTTAACACTTTTATTCTCAACACGTACTTTTATTGTATTTATTTAATTTTCATAGAACATTCAAAAATTAATTATATCTAATATGTGAAAAAAAGGCAAACAAAGACAATGGATTGGTTTTGTATGCGCTAATCTCTTTGGCTGTCTACGGTTCGAGCCCTCAAATAACAACATTTATCTTAACACGTGCCAAGTTTAGTTAACATCAGCTGTTGATTAAAACATTTATCTTAACACATGACAAGTTCAGTTAACATCAGCTGTTGATTAACGATTTTAATAGCTCAGTTAACATCAGCTGTTGATTAACGATTTTAATCTAACGGAGCATGTTTGAACCAAATTAAAATGTTGTTTGCTCCTAAAAACATAGGGGTCAAATAATATGGAACATTAAGGGCACATCCTTTTGTCATTTTGCCTAATTTTTTTAGGTACATTTACAAATTTCAAATGAAGATTGAAAGAAATAAAAGAAGAGAAATGACAACAAAAAAGAAAGCAGAGGGAGCCAATTTCAATTAGTGAAGGATTGTGATTTGATCAGAGAGGCCTTTTAATAAAACCTCAGTTCAGTTCTCTACAAATGAAAAAATGCACCCTTCATCTTCATCAGATACAATCTCCCTCACAAACTAACATACTGAAATGCAACAGTTCCATATTATAACATCTGAAACTAAAAGAGATAACGGAAAATCCAAGCTTCCAATTCCATTCCAAAGCTTCTGTACACCTTCTAACCCCACTACGCTTTCCCACTTGGTATTTGAAACAGAGCAACCCAATACCCAGACTGTATGGCACGGGAAATAATGAACTCTAAACCCGACTCCTACTGTAATGAAACACACCCTTTGCTTCTTCTGCACTCCCATTCCCAATTCCTATTATTATTAACCCTTCACAGATTCAGAGCTTATTTGGCTGTTATTCCCAGCAGGTGAGTTGGATCCATTGTCCGGCACTGAACGCTGGGAGAAGTCCATCAAAAGCTTTCTCTGGGCTTCGTTGGTGTGAGGAAGACTGGCACGTAGAAGCTCACAAGGCATTTCACGCCTTATAGCCTCTGAACCAATTACTTCTGTGGCTGGCCGAATCTGGTTGTGTATTGAATGCATTATCGACTCGTATTTACTCACACAATACTTGGTAAGAAGAGTGAAAAATTCATCAAATGACGCCCTCCAGAAAGCATAATTAGGCACGCTGCAATTTCCGGAAGGATGACTTAAAACTTGCGTGGCTCTTTCAAGAACTGGTTTTAAAACAACTGAAGCACCATCTCCAGCGGGGCTTCCAAGGGGCCTAAGTGGTGGCTGCTCTGAGGAACAAACAACAGCCACAAGGCAGGCACTGAGTGCACGGATATCCATGCCATTAACACAAGCAGAAACAGTCTTTGCAAGGTCAGTAGTTGTCTCCGCTGCTTCCGGATCAGAAGAAAGACCACCAAACAAGAATCTCAAGTGCCTGAAAATGGCCATGCACACTATTCGAATAAGCTCACTTCCGGGGATGAGAAGTTTTAGGTACTTGGTAATGAGCTTACGGCCCTTTGGAAGAGAGACTATTCTTAAAAACACAATGTCATCCTTGGGAGAACAGCTAACCGCGTGCACGCCTTTGCTAAGAGGATCGACAAACTGAAGTGATTGTGCCAGACCTTCCAGCAGGAACTGCCGCCTCCGTTTAAGCAGAGCCCCACCATCTTGGTGCTGATTAAATTGTATGAGCCGATCAATATCATCAACATCAAAAAGAAGACCTAGAGCATCTTCAATGGTGATCCTAGCTGCAAGCATAGGTTCCTGCTCCAGAGGCTTCTCTGTTTTCTGTTCAGAACCTCCATCAGCTGAGCCTAAGGGCGGATCTACTTCAAGCAAAGGTCGGGGTCTACGAATGGTAGGGAGGGGGAGCTTCCCAAGAGCATCAGCATGGAGATGCAAATGCTGCTCTCCACTTTTATGGGATCGCGAATGTGATTCCTTTAGGTGAGATGGGCAAAAATTATGTTTAGCCCTGGATCCAGAAGACCTTTTGGCAAGACAAGCTTGGTGGTAATAATCATCTACGTAAGGATCATTGCTATGCGTAGCAGCATGCTGCATCTTAAGAATGCTCTCTATCTCTTCAGCAGTCATATGCTTGGATCTGAATTGCACTAACCCACTCTCACATTTCTGGCTACCAGTATCAGAGCTTTGCTGAGGAAAACGCACACTCTGCCTGTTTCTTTGTGATGATTTCGTCCGTGGCAACATCATTTTATGTGATGGAGGATGGGCATTATAAAGCTGAGATTGCAAGGCAGTAAGATGTGCCAAAGATGGTTGAACTGAATGGTGCAACCTGTGCTGTTGCAACTGATGTTGTGGTGACATTAACCGCGGGGATATGAAGCCATTTTGATGAGGTATTTGATGTTGCAACATATGATGCAAAAGACCAGCATGATCTCCATGTAAAAGACCAGAGTGATTAACCCAATGATTTTGTGATTTGCTACTAAAAGAAAGGCCCGGAGATGTTAGCTGGGGTATATTACCACCATAATGCATTCCATGGGTCAGACCAGCCAGACGGAGACTGGAGTTGGACAATGGAGAGAGGCTTGATGCGGAAAAGGATTGCTGAGATCCACTAGCAAGACCAGGAATTTCTAGGTGGGCGGGTAAAGACTGCTCGCATCTGTTACCAGGAGGGGGGAAAGACGTGAAGGTTGATTTGGATCCGACAATCGGTTCACTTGAAAAGTGTAGTGGCTGTGGTTGCTGCCGGGGATATGTGGAAGTTCTATACAAAGGCTTCAATTCAGGAACAGGTGCTGGAGAAAGATGTGGCTGCGAGGACCATCTCTTGCCTTCTTGAGCATCTTCTGCATCAAACATATTCTGATCCATCCAGTTTAGGTAGTCTCCATCTTGAGCCCAGTCAATAGAAGATGAACCTGAAGAAATGTTCACAACTGTAACATAAGCAATTGAAAGTATAAAAGTTACCAAGCACCACTGAAAAGAATAAACTCCTACAAATTCAATACTCGAGTAATGATGAGTTTCTAATTAACAGTTGATATACATTTTACACAAATGACCTCTATGCTATTGTCTTCAAAGATGAGAACTGGGTTAAAGAAAAAAGGAACTCAAATTAGAATGGCATCCTCAAGTTGATTTATTAGTTTAACTGCCTTCACATAGAAAAAAAAATAAAGAAATGTTTGCGTGCATGAATACTGGCCTAATTCACCATGATGAAACCACCATGTTTGGAGAACAAAAATATGTCAGGTTGCACAGAGATGGGAAAAGTACAAATGGAATAAGCTTGAATGGTTGTAAAAAGAAAATGCAGAAGAAAGTAACTCAGCATATATCTAAGCATGTACATGAAACAAAAAATACAGAGATACGAAGGTCATCTGAAAGAGAGGGCAAACATTAATTAAAAGAAATTTTGAGATGAATAATTTAACCAAAGGGCAAGGCTAATTGCAGTACCACTAAAAGAAATTTTGAGATGAATAATTTAACCAAATTTTAAGATATAAACAGAGACCAAATTCATCTAGAAGATGGGGCATTGTTGCTTAAAAGCACATGCTTCAAAAGTTAAAACATAAAGTGGGCAAGGCTTGCAGCACTTTAGCAAGTAAAATTAGACACCAGTTTAACTAAATGTCATTATGATCCAAGAAAGAATAAAAAACAAATGGGAAAGCAGAAAAAGAACGAGATGATCAATGGCAGGCTTATTACTAATAATCCAAACATATGGTCCTAATTTGTGGACAAAGTTATGGTTACAAAACGAAGAATACCACATAATGAACTAGGAGCTTGATACCATCTTAAGCAATGAAAACAATAATGGAGAGATCCCTCTTACACTTAAGAATGAAATGTAGCCAAAATAACCAAAGGGAGAATCATCTATGGCCACTTAACAGAAACGAATTGTTGAGACCATTTATTTCTATGGCCACAACAAGGTTCTCTTACTCTGGTTTATCATACAAGAAAATTTTCAACGTAGTTTATGCCACTAAATTATGTAACAAGAGGTGAAGGGTGCAAGCCCTAGAGATTTTCAAGCAAAAAATTGAACAAAAAAATCACCATTTTCAAAATATCATTGGATATTATCTTGCTCATTCATTAATACAGATTATAACTTCAAAAAACTGGCATAAGATATGATTTAATTATACTCACTTTCCCTCGAAAAGGATCCGGACCTATCACCAATGATTCCCGGATTTCTTGGTCCTGTAACAACCCTATTCAACTGTGGAAGGAGAAATATATTAAAATCCAACAAACATGAAGGGCAATACACAAATAAACGAAACAAAAATAGTAGCAAGAGAAGACAAGTAAACAAATATGTGCATCCGGAGAATTACAAAATTACATGCAAGCCAAGGTATTCAATCTTCCAACATCATGGAAAAAATGGTCTGCAAGCGGATCTTTAGAAAACGGGGAGAAAAAGGAAAATGTCACCTTATTTAAAACAGAGATTATGAACTCCCTCTCCCTTCATACAAGGAGAAAAGAGCTAACATCTTAAACCCAAATTGTTGGGGAGAGGAAGGATTCCTTTAAAGTAGCCATGGTACATATACAACAGATAGAAGGAAGGAGCTATGGCTCGAAAGGAACAGGCCATCTAACTATGAGCCAGTAGTAAGGCCTTGCAGTCCTACCAAATCTTTCTATTATTCATATTTTAAAAAACAAAACAAAATATTCATAATTATAATTTTAAATCTTAGACATATTAAAGAAATAATCTTATAAGTAACTTTCCCTCATAAACCATAAAGCAAGATGGAATTCCTTATCCCGTAGGAGGTCTACATTGTAGCACGCTTTAAGCTTTTATGCCTACAGTCCTAATTAAAAGCAAAAAGCATAGTCTCCAAAAAGGAAAAAGGGTGAGCAATGACAAAATATATATAATGATCAGTTTATGGGTTAGAAACCAAATTGATCAGCACAGGGATGACAATAGTAACTGTCAAAAGCCATGAATTTTATTGTATTTTTCTCTTACATAACATACAAGAAACTTTCAAATAAATATACAAGCCTATGTCTTAACTTAGGTAACTTCTAAACTAGGAAAGAGACTAATTCTAGTAAAAACAATCCCTTAGAGATAGGGATCCTAACATATAAAAGATATTTACAAGTCTTACTCAATCTCCTTAATCTAGGAATCTAATCTCTGACACTCCCCCTCAAGCTGGGGCATGGATGTCTTCCATCCTCAGCTTGTCTGTTAACTCTCAAAACACTTACGGGTAGTCCCTTGGTAAGTATATATGCAACTTGATCTCCGGTGGTCACATAGGGAGTACAGATCAAGCCACCATCAAGTTTCTCTTTTATGAAATGTCTATCCACTCCAACATGTTTTTGTTGTCATGTTGAACTAGATTATGAGCAATGTTGATTCTTGACTTGTTATCACAATATAGCTTCATTGGTCCATTCCATTTTACCTTCAAGTCCTCTAAAATCATCTTGACCATAATAACTCACAAATTCCCAATGCCATGGCTCAAATTCAGCTTCTACACCTGGATCTAGCCACCACATTTTGTTTTTTGCTTCTCCAAGTAACTAAGTTTCCTCCAAAGAAAGTGCAGTAGCCTGAGGTTGACCTTCTATCACTTATGGATCCTGCATCTATGTATGCTTCTAGAGTCAAGTTCCCCCTCTTCTAAAAATGTAATTCCTTTGCACGGTGTGCCCTTCAAGTCATCTTGCAAAATTTGGACTACTGACCCTTATATGTGTGATTCCTTAGGATTGTGCATGAATTGGCTCACAACTCCAACAACATATGCTATGTCAGTCCGGTGTGTGACAAATAGATAAGCCTTCCCATGAGTCTCTGAAATGAACTTCTGTCAACTGCCATATCATCCTCCTTAGTCTCTCCAAGCTTGTGGTTGACTTCTATAGGAGTTTCATTTGGTTTACATCCTAATTTTCCAGTTTCCTTCAAACAAGTCCAAAGTATATCTTTGAGATATAAAAATTTCCTTCTTTGTGAGTGTGCCACCTCAATACCAAGGAAGTATTTTAATCTTCCAAGCTCCTTCACCTCAAACTCTTTTTATAAGACACTTCTTTAAACTATCAAGTCCTTGAGAATCGTTTCCTATAACAATTATATCATCCACATACACCAATAGTACAGTTACTCCTCCGAAGGAGAGTGTTTCTAAGCAGTATGGTCACCCCGACTTTGTTTGAAACCTTGTCTTAGCATTACTTTAGTAAACCTTCCAAACCAAGCTCTTGGAGACTGCTTTAGTCCATATAGAGCTTTCTTCTTCAAACCAAACTGTCCATCGATTCGAACCAAATCCGGTGGAATATCCATGTACACTTCCTCTTCAAGGTCCTCATGCAAGAAGGCATTCTTAATGTCAAATCATTGCAAACTCCATCCCTGAATAACTGCTAAGGAAAGTAGGACCCTCACTGTGTTCATCTTTGCAACCGGGGCAAATGTTTCAAGATAGTCGATTCCATAGGTTTGAGAGCACCCTTTTGCCACCAATCATGCTTTGTACATTTCCAAAGAACCATCTGACTTATACTTGACAGTAAACACCCATCTGCATCCTACTATTTGCTTCCCTTCTGGCAGCTTCACTAAATCCCATGTATTATTCTTCTCCAGTGCCTCCATTTCTTCTTTCATAGCCTTTTTCCAGTTCTCATTTTCTAATGCCTCGAATACTGTTTTAGGAGTAGTAATGTCATTTAGGCTAGTAAGAAAGGCTCTGTGATTAGGAGATAGATTTTTGTAGGTTATAAACAAATAGGAGGGGTGTTTGGTGGTGCAGGTTCTTTTTCCATTTCTAATAGCAATGGGAAATTCAAAATCAGAAGCAGATATAGCATTTTCAGCCTCATTTTGTTCAAAGGAGTTTCAGAATGTACCTCAAATTGTATAGGAGTAGGAGCAGGAGAAGGGGATGATTGAATCTGCATAGGTGCCTTCCTCCTCGAATAGGTCCTTAGGGGACAAGTAGTGCCTTGAATATTGGGTTGTGGGGTATTAATGTTTGTTTGAAGAGTTTGAGGAGTATTAGGTTCTGAGTGAGGAGAAGATGGAGTAAGATGTATAGGGGTAGGAGTATGAGTAGAAAGATCAATAAGGGGCTGAAGTAAAAACAAATCTGCATCCTTATCTTCCCTAAAAGATCTCCCCCTGAAGATAAGGGACTGTAAAATAACTCTCTTTTTCAACAAAAGTGACATCGGCAGAGGTGTAGTATTTCCTTGTAGGTGGGTGGTAGCACTTGTAGCCCTTTTGAGTTGAGGAATAGCCAATGAATATACATTTCACAGCCCTTGGATCAAGTTTACCTCGGCTTTGAGAATGGATGTGAACAAAAGCAACACACCCAAATACCCTCGATTTTAGGTTAAAAGATGGATTGGAATTGAGAAAGAAATTTGTAAGGGTTTGAAAGGGACTTTCGAATGCAAGGACTTTAGTGGGTAGTCTGTTTATTATGTAAGTGGCAGTTAACACAGCCTCCCCCAATACCTTTTAGGGACATTGTTTTGAAATAAAAGAGCTCTAGTCATGGCAAGAGGATTTACACAAGAGGATTCGTGGATTATACATTTTTCTAAGAAATAAGGGGATAGGACTTGGTTAAAGTAGTCCTTGGCATTGTCTGATCTGATTCTCTTTACTTCAGTCCCAAACTGAGTCTTAACCATGGTGTAGAAATTTTTAAAGGTAGAGGTAACATCTGATTTTTGGTTCAGTAGGTAAATCCAAGTAACCCTAGTACAATCATCTATAAAAGACACAAACCATCTAGCTCCAGTTATGTTAGGGATAGTAGAAGGCCCCCAAACATCACTGTGAATAAGAGTAAAGGGACTGTTGGTCTGGTTATTACTTGTTGGGAAAGAAGAACGTTTATGCTTTGCAAGTTCACAAACTTCACAATGAAATTCTTCAATATTTAAGGATTTACACAAGGAGGGAAACATAGTTTTTAAAAGTCTAAAAGGTGGGTGACCAAGGCGAAAATGATGTAGCCAGATTTGGTCTTTAATGGTTGTAGATTCGGATAAAAAAGACAATGGTTGAGTAGTTGGTCCACAAAGATCTTCAAGGTAGTATAGGCCATTTATTTCCCTAGCACGCCCAATCATCCTCTTCGTTTCTTGCTCCTGAAAAATGCATTGTTTAGGATGAAACAAAACACACTATGATTAGTATCTTTGATAAGCTTGAATAGAAATAAGGCTAGTAAATAGTTTTGGCACATGTAGGACATTTTAAGCAAAGTATGGTTTTACTAATGGCTATATCTCCTTGACCAAAGAATCTGTCACCATAGTACTATCGCAATCTGTGATTTTCTTGTTGCTAGCTAGCGGGGTGTGTAGGTGAGGAATTTTAGTGATGAATTAGTCATATGATCGGTGGCTCTGAGTCAATTACCCAGAGTTTTGGGTAGGTATATGGGTGGATGATTCCAAGGCATTAGAGTCCCGAGAAAAGAGGATATACGAAAAAAACCAGATTGCATGTATTGTAGAGGATGGTTTTTCTAAAGATTCCGATGAGGTTCTTCAATTTTTTCTACTTCTTCTCGGTTGAACTCAGCAGATTGTTCATCCGACTCCTTAGCTACTGTTTGATTGCATAAGCTCGCTCTGTCCCCTTGCAAAGCTTCCTTTCTCTGTGAAATTCTTACTTGCCGACCGAGGCTTCCCATGTAACCTCCAAAGCATTTTTCTTTGGTGTGGCGAGGTTTTTTGCAATAAGTACACCATAAAGAGTCCTTGTTGCTTCCGGGTCCGCCTTCAATATTTTGTTGTTCCGCACGTGTTGGTCCTTCAGAACCGCCCTAGTAACCAAGGTGAACTTTCTATCCGATTGTTTTCAACCACCATCACTCCTCTTCTTCCTTCTTCAAAGACAAATGATAGAAATAGTTTCATTTAATGAGGGCGGATCTTCTTTTCCTAGAATCTGGATTCTCACTTTGCATCAAATTCTATATTTAGTCCAAAGAAGAAAATCGTAAATCCTATCTTTTTCGACAAACCTCTTTAGAATTGTTGCATCCTCACCGCATTTCATCCGAATACATTGATAGTGGTCCATTTCTTGCCAAAGATTCTGCAAACATATTAGAATATTCTCGTAATTGATTTGTTTCCCTGTTTGGTGGTCAAATCTTGCTCTTGATTTCATAAAACTGGGCAGCATCTCGAACCTTCGAATAGGTTTGTTTTCTGACCTCCCATATCTCTGCGTTGTTCTAAGAAACATGCAGGTATCACTAATTTCAGGCACCATTGAATTCCATAACCAAGACATAACTAATGAGTCTTGTTCATCCCAAGCCTCGAATCAAGGATCTTCTTCTTTAGGACCCGTTCCAAGGAGACGACTGAGTTTACCCCTTCCTTTTAGGAAGGTTCGAACCAATTGTGACCACTTAAGATAGTTCTTACCATTTAATCTATAGGCAGCTTGTATGTTTTGTAAGTCACCTATCGGATTAGAGTGAGTTCCCTCACTCATTGTGCTTCCTTGAGCAGCGGTTTGAGATTCTTTGTAATCAACCCCATCGACCATATTTTGTCAATCAAATACCCTACTCTCTCAAGGGATGATACGGACTAAAAGAAACTGTTCAACAAGAGAATTAAGACCCAAAAACGAGTGGCTCTGATACCATGTCAAAAGCCATGAATTTTATTGTATTTTTCTTTTACATAACATACAAGAAACTTTCAAATAAATATACAAGCCTATGTCTTAACTTAGGTAACTTCTAAACTAGGAAAGAGACTAATTCTAGTAAAAACAATCCCTTAGAGATAGGGATCCTAACATATAAAAGATATTTACAAATCTTACTCAATCTCCTTAATTTAGGAATCTAATCTCTGACAGTAACAAATTTTATGCATTAATTTGCTCTACTTTGCTTGAATTTTGGGTTTATTACTTCTATTTCAACTCTTAGTTTACCTTCAAATTTTCTATTCTTTGCTTTTTATCAATCTCTCCCTCACTATCTCATATCACAAACCACTACCAAGCTGCTAGAAACTCAAGAAACAAGGATATCAAATCTTAAAATAAAATCTAAGAAAAATTGATATTTGACCACTCTGTAACATTTATAAATGAAAAACTGACCTTAGCAAAAGTACTAGCCAGATCATCCATGTCAGACAAAGATCCTGAACCTGGAACCTGAAAATTGAATACCAGAAAATAGAGCTGAAATACTCGTATTTCAAAATCCATATATATGTAAAATTGAAACCATGATTTGTGTTTAGTACATGACTGACTACTATACATAGGTCAAATGAAGGGCAACAACATCAACAAGCCAAAGTTAAATAGAAAAATAAAATCAATGTGCATAACTGCAGAAAACAATGGCACAATTTCCTTCAAAACATGAACAAAAATGAGGTAGAAAGCTAATATAATAACTGATTCGCTTGACACAATACAAGCATAGGAATAGAGCATTATTTTACAAGCACATCTTTCTTCCTTCCTTCAGATGTCCCTTGTCAACAGTTAAAGCAACCATTTCTTTTATCACATAGTAGTCTGCCAGGAATACATATTTGTAGAACATAAATACCAATAGTAAGACATCTTCACACGTGTCAAACTGATAACAAGTAACTAATTTTCAATTCAAAACTCCGTTCCACTTGGGCAACAATTTTGGAACATATGCCAACTGTAGAACATTGAAAGTTGAAATAGTCTGACTACATTAAACAAGTATCAGTTTTTGAAATTTCAAATTGAAAAGCATAATCTTCTTATTAAGCTTTATAAATTTTTTCCAAAATAACCAGGGAATGGAACTTCTTATTGCTCAACGATGGGGTATTCACATTTAAAATTTAAACTCACAAAGTAAGCTAGTAAGACCACAATTTTAGTTCTTCTTCAACACTTGTTAAACAAGAAAGACTACAGCTCAAGTGACACCTACAAAAACTGAAACCAGTTTTTCCAAAATAACCAGGGAATGGAACTTCTTATTGCTCAACAATGGGGTATTCACATTTAAATTTAAACTCACAAAGTAAGCTAATAAGACCACAATTTTAGATCTTCTTCAACACTTGTTAAACAAGAAAGACTACAGCTCAAGTGACACCTACAAAAACTGAAACCAGTTTTTCCAAAATAACCAGGGAATGGAACTTCTTATTGCTCATCGACGGGGTATTCACATTTAAATTTAAACTCACAAAGTAAGCTAATAAGACCACAATTTTAGTTCTTCTTCAACACTTGTTAAACAAGAAAGACTACAGCTCAAGTGACACCTACAAAAACTGAAACCACGAAAACTGGATGACAAAGTTCAAGGAATAAACAAAATCCAACGCAGATAACTTTTAAGCTAATAAAAAAAGGATAGGTACAAAGCGGGAGGATCAGTACAAAGCGTAACCAAAAGAAAGAAATTCCACCTCTCCTCTATCAAACAAATGGTACTCATCATCTTCAACGGATGCAAACACAGGAGAATCCTCTTCGCCATCTTCTAGACCCCCTAGGTCCACTTCTTCCATACCATTTCGACCGAAAAATTCGTACCGGGATGCATCAAAAAGCGCATTGTCTGAAAAAAGCATCAACTAATTAACAATTATACAATAGCATATAGGCCGATCAATCGATACAATATATTAACAAACCATCAACTCGCAGGAAACAAAACCTCCAATAGCAAACCCTAGAATCAAAGCTAACTAAAAGGAGAAGGAATAATAAGGGTACATCAGTAATCTAGAAAAGAAAATAAATATAGTGTTTGCTAGCTGAGAAAATAAGTAAAGATCCAAACTTTTTAAGGAAGTTAGTTTTCTTCCGCACCGTGGGAATTTTTTTATACAAAAAAAAAACTAAACAGATGAAAGAATTGAAACCAAAAAAAACCTGAAGAAGCTTGAGAGAAGTTGTTGGGAAGTTTGCTATCGGATCGCTCCATATTTACAAAAACAAACCTAGAAAGAAAACCCTAGAAACAGCAGCAACAGAAGAAGAAGAAGAAGAAGAAGAAGAAGAAGGAGAAGAGGAGGAGGAGGAGGAGGAAATTAGAGTTTAAAAAAAATGAAATTCGGGGGTTTTGTTTTAGAATCAAGTGGCGAGTGGTGTAAATAAAGGGGGAATAAGAGGGTTTTTCTAATTATGTAAGAGGAAAGAACGAAATCTCTCTCGGTCTCTATAGAGAGACGGAGGAGATGAAAAAGAAGATGGGATGGAAAAAGGTTTGATTTTGCTTCTGGTTTTTGCCTTCTTTATATATTTTTTTATTTTGTTAGCATTGTTAATATTTTTCTTAATTCTTTAACACGCGCATTTTACTAATGAATATTTTATAGATGAATTGTTTATATTTGAATCGAATAATTTTAAAATGTACTTTTACATTTAGATTGATATTCACTGCACAGTCGATAGAAATAAAAAATTCTTACAAGAGTCTTAATTTTCGAATATAATTATAATTTAAGTTTAAGAGTCATGGATTTATATTTAAGTTTAGGGATAATAATTTAAGTTTTAGAATTTAAAATTCATAGTATAGAGTTTGGGTATAAAATTTATGGTAATATAGTTAAAGATCTAAGTTTTAACCCATAAACCCCAAATGCATCTATTCTAAACTATTAAACCTAAATATATAACGCTAAAACTAATATGATTAGAATTTAGTATTTAGATGCGAGAGATTTATGTTTAGGGTTAGGAGTTATAATTTAAGGTTTAGAATTTAAAATTAATGGTATATAAGTTAAGATTTATAGTTTAAGATAATATGGTTAGGGATTTGAATTTTAACCGTAAAACCTTAAATTCTAACCACAACCCATCAATTCTAAACCACTAACCCTAAATCTCTAACATCTAACCCTAAACCCTAAAACTAATAGATTTTTAGATAATTTTAATTTTAACCACATGTGTATGGAGTACTTACCCTCATTTTATATTCTTTTATATTATAAATCTCTATATTTATTTTTCTTGTCAATATTCATATTCTATAATAGTTTGAACCACCACACAATTTATCGCAATCTACTGTTATAATGAATTATTAAATTAATAATCAAATTATATCTAAATTATAATCAGGATAATTATTCTTGATGAAAAAGCATACTTTAGTGTCATGTCCATGTCCATGTCCATATTCGTTTTTTATAATAATTGTGTTTAACTTATTATAATATTAATCAATATAATTATTAATAATATAAGATTGCCACGCAGAAACCACTGGCATTAAAGAAACAAACAAAAATATAAAAGAAAACAAATTACAAAACAGAAAGTTATATTCTTTGTTCTTTTGTCTCTCGTCAGTCGTCCACTTTTTTTTTTTTTTTTTAGTTATCAATTATATGAGAGAGTACCTCAAACTATTCGAATTTACATTTTTCGTGTAAAAATGGTATTGGGGGACAAGTTTTAACCCTAAATTTACATTTTTGTTATATTATATGTTAATTTAATTTCATATTTTATGTTAGCTTTATTTTTCCCTTATTTTTGTAAGCTGACTTTAGTAGTCTACAATTACATGGAGTTTTTTTTTTTTTTTACGAGTCAGATGGAATTATTGAAGAAATTTCAAACTTTAATCCTCATCGAAGTGTTAACAAGTACTGACATTAACACGCTCACTGAAATTTCAAGGAAAGTTTAACCACTCTGTTGAAACCACCGGAAACAAAATTTCAGTTCTAAACAGAATATGCTGATTGCATTAATCTATGATTAATCAAATAACTGATTATGGAAAATGACAGTTTATGTTTTTGTAATAATCCAAACAAGAAATCTCGGGGGGAAATTATGTCTTAGAAAATTCCAAACGAGAATACAGGAATGCATATCACCTCTTCAATGCTATGTTGCAGAAGTTCTTTTCTTTCGCATTGTCCAAAAGGCAGCATGGTAATGGTTCTGCAAAGACGGTCATAATGAGAAAGTGAAATTTTGGGACACACCACCATATGTAACTGTATAAATAGCATTATCTCAGACAGCACTAAGCGCGAAACTCGGGTTTAATGTTTCTTTGTCTTTGATTGACGTATAATCGACTGGCTAAAAGCACATGTAAACATAGGCAAATCAGGCATTGATGAGTAGTTTGATTATGAACATGAAAGCTTGATGTTTCATTACAAGAAGATTATGACAGTTATACCCGTTTTGATGGAGATCTAAGAATTGCAAAAATGCATTCATATTAACATGGCATCACTAAAGGAAGAAGAGCACCATTTCCATTTGGATTTAATAATAAGATAAAACCGGCAGAAATGGGAATTTACCAGGGAACCAAGGTTGGAAAACTTACTTGCATCATGGATTGAGGATTAACCGTATAGGTTGTTTCAACAGTCTGTTCTTTCTGTAGTCAAGAATATGTTATAGTATCAATCATAGTTATTCCGAGACTTGGGCAAAAATAACCGGACAAAGATTTATGGTAGAAATAAGAACAAACAGGCGTGTACAAAAGTTACCTCTAACTCAAATCAAATCCATAATGAAAAGCAATCTTCTTTACATCTTCCAAACTCAACTCAATTGACATCTCCTAAAAGGCGGAAAAGAGAGAAAAAGGTAAGGGAGGAAGGTAGAACAGTAGGGGTGTAAACGAGACATATGTGCTACTTGGGATTGACTTGAAACTCAAATTTGGCTTAGTCATTGACTCATTGCCAAGCTAAGCTCGAGTTATTAAGTGAACCAAGTTTGAGTATCCAAATGTCCACAACTTGAGTGGCTCACAAGCCTAATCAAGCATTTATTATTATTATTAAATACTTTTATTTTAATTAGTGATGAAAAGTCTAAATTTTAGCTCGTGCTCATGCAGAAACAATCAAGTTTGAGGCAGGACATGAGAATCAAGCTCGTGTTTTACTAAATAATTGAACGAATTGAACAAGCTCGAGTAGTTTGATTTATCTGAAATCAAACTCAAGTCAGAATTTCGAATTCCAACTCAACCTCAAATTCAAGCTTCTTACTGCTTAGACTAGGTTCAATTACACCCATAAAGCCAGGGTGAGTGGAGCAAGATTAAGATCAACCAATAAGCAGGCTTTGGCTGGCATAGAAGTGTTCATTATACAACTTACATCCTCCTGACCGTACATGTCTGCAAAGTGATACAGTAGAGGTCCAAAGTTTATCCAAACCTGCCATCCAACCAATTGTTTACAACTATAAACCAACTCAAAGCAACGTGAAAGATAAAATGAATAAAACTAAGCAAACTGAATACAAGAGAGTTTAGGTTAACTCACTCCCCCTTCCTTCAAAATTCTGGATATGATTTCAATGTACTCAATGATGTTGTGTGCTGTGTCAATAAAGAAACAAGTCACAACAGCATCCCAGACTCCTGCAGACAGCATAATTACGCTCCGTAAGGTTTTACAATCAGGTAAACATATACGGTCCATCTAATATGTGTGTATGTGTATAGACCGACAGCTTTACAAAATGCACTCCTAGTGTGGAATGTATTGTTGCCAATGCATGGAAACACCCTCCATTCAAGGATTTAGTGCCAATGCGGCATCATTGGATAAGCTATTAATTAATAAGTGCCGTATATTACAACATTCTTATACAATAGACAAATTTTGTAATATGTAGAGAACAAGGGAAAAGGATTCATAGGCATAAGTGCTTGTAGTTTTACCGATCTGGCTGGAATCATTATAAACTTCTACAAAATCCCCACCACACATAGAAAATCCTTCATTAATCCCTGCACTGCCAGGGACAAGAAAAGCCAATGGCAACTGAGCAATGAAATTCACATAAATATTATGACACATGGAACACCAATTGCAGCAACATAATTTTTATAGAGAATAAAAACTAAATTAACAATTGACCATCATAGCGGAGTCTACTTGGAAGACATATTGCACAGAACAGGTTCAAGACAGTAAAAAAACATAAACCTGTAAAGCTTTCACAGAAACGAACAGTGGTTTAATACCTTGCTGGAAGAATATCTGGTATTGAAACGGGACGAAGTTGATCATTGTCTGAACGTGAATTGCAATTGCTATGGATCCAAGGATATATTGTCCATTGTCCAGTTGTTTCAGTACTGGGAAATGAAATAGAACAAGTAAATTTTGAGCCCTCCTGGGAGAAAATAGGATAATGTAGCAGAACCTCCATCTGTAGCAAGAAGTTCTAGTATCCATAGATGCAGTACAGAGGTAAAGTTCTTACTTATTAAGAATAAAACTTGAACATATCATCATGTAGTATGAAAATTCGTTTCCTTGACTTATGAAACCTGTTTTATGAAAAGATAAATCTTAAAAGACAATAGAAATCTCCTTCAAGTCAAAGCAGTAACAATTTTGACGTAAAATACATACCAAGGCATGAAATCTCTAGGGCTAGCCGCCCAAGTCCAGCACCAGGAACTAAACATGCAGGAGGGCTGTACATCAAAATATATGGTTTTACTACACTAGTGAAAACAGAATAGAGTCACGTGCCACAAGTCACAGTTACAAAAAATAATAACATTTCTCATCAATCATTAGATTCTTATATGAGCAGAAAGCTAGCTGTCTATCATCAAGAAGCTACTCCCTAAAGTAACACAATATTAATGGTTTGCTATACTCAGAAAAGGGGGGATCGGATGCATTTTCATACCAAATTGTAAAATAATGCTATCACCGCAATCATTAGACAAGAAAAAAAAAAGTTAAGATTTTTCGCATTGTGTGAAAGGAAAAAGCCCAAAGTAACAAATAAAAGATTTGTACCTCTCTTTGGACCGATTGGGAAATAGAGCATCAAGTTCTTCAAGAATGGGCTTATAGCATTGATCACGTTCTTTCTTTCCCTACAATAAAGTAATAATTCTACATGTATCGAAAAAACTAAACAAAAAAGAATTATTTGCAAGTTTGCACTGAACCATCCAAAGTGACAAACTTGAAAATGAATTTAAATAAAATTTAAAAAGCAATACCTCTTCTGCCCAGTCTCTAACGATATTTCTTATTATGCAACGGACCTGAAGAAGTTAATGAATTAAACATGCATTACAACCCTTTTTGTGTAAATACAGTAAGTTTAAACAGCTGAACATACTTCATGTTGAAAATTCCAAACCAAATTTCTAAATATGGCAGCAAAATGCAAGTTAGAACAAGTCTGTTAAATGACCATAGCACAATATTTTAAGAGATAAAACTAATGGGTGTACCAGAGACTGCATAAAAATTCTTACGACTAACAATTCAATTCAACACACTTAGCAGCAAGAGCAAGAGCACCAACAAACCTTATCAACATCAACCAATGGAACATTCAACTGCAATGATGGATCCAACGAGTCATGTGGAGATGAAAACATCTGAATTAAAAACAAGATAGACAGTGATAGTTAGGATAGAATGGCAAAGAAAATAGTTTGAATATCACACTTGAACAAATTAGAGATATTGATGACAAAGAAAGTTCATGAAATGCTTGTTTCTAGATTAGCCAATACAAGAACTAGAAGGAAGTCAAATATCTTTATTTCTCTTGTGAGAAAGGGGCCATGGTGGCCGGAGAAGATGAACACCGGTGAACAATGAACAATAAAATATGAAAAGCTACAGTTTAACGATAGAACAAAAATAATATTTTAAACAGAGAACAATGTGTTTCTCTGTATTTTCTCTTATTCTTCTTATTTAAATGTGTATAAGGTGAGCCTTTAAATAGGCAATTACAGAGTTTTAGTATAGCTAAAACTATACTTTTATCTTTAATTTAAATAAGACTTTATCTCTAATTTAAAGAAGATAAATAAGACTTTATTTCTAATTTAAAGAGACTTCTTGTAAATTTAAACTACTAGTTATTGACTTAGAAATAAACTCTAATTACACGGTTACAATCCACACTCCCCCTCAAGCTGGTGAGTAAACGTAGTAGAGAACCAGCTTGGATCTTGGATGCGATGCCTTGTGCAAAAAAGAAGAAGAAGAAAAAACCAGCAATTTTATCTTTGCTGATTTTTTTTTACTGACAACTCAAACTTCACGAGCTTTTCCTTAGAAAAAAATGCTCCCCTTTCTTGAGAGTCTTTGATTTGATTGATGCATTAGTTGGAATATCAGGATTCTCCACTGGATGCTCCAGCATGCACTTCCTAACTGGATTTCTGATGCGAAAGATGTAGGCTATGATGACAGGAATCTACACTCCCCTCAAGCTGGTAGTTACACATACTAAAAACTCAGCTTGGATCTTTGATGTAAATTCCTTTCCCTATCTTTTACAATAGATGGCTAAGATATAACCAGATAGTTTTTAAGGCTAAACTATAACATTTCCCTATCTTTTACAACGGATGGCTAAGATAGAACCAGATAGTTTTTAAGGCTAAACTATAACCTTTCCCTATCTTTTACAATGGATGGCTAAGATAAAACCATTAAAAGAACACTACCAGGCATCTTGTGATTGAATGGAGGTGAATATCAGAGGAAGTAATTAGGCATTCTTCATCGGACAGATCCGATGATCTGTCAGTAGCGGAAGAAAAATAGTTTCATGACCTTCGACGGCAGCGGAAGAGAAGCGGCTTCAGGATCGTCTGTGGCTCTGATACCATGTGAGAAAGGGGCCATTGTGGCCGGAGAAGATGAACACCGGTGAGCAATGAACAATAAAATATGAAAAGCTACAGTTTAACGATAGAACAAAAATAATATTTTAAACAGAGAACAATGTGTTTCTCTGTATTTTCTCTTATTCTTCTTATTTAAATGTGTATAAGGTGAGCCTTTAAATAGGCAATTACAGAGTTTTAGTATAGCTAAAACTATACTTTTATCTTTAATTTAAATAAGACTTTATCTCTAATTTAAAGAAGATAAATAAGACTTTATTTCTAATTTAAAGAAGACTTATTGTAAATTTAAACTACTAGTTATTGACTTAGAAATAAACTCTAATTACACGGTTACAATCCACATCTCTTCCTTATATACAGCAACCTTAAAGAATCATGTGTTCCAGAAATTTCCAAGCAACCCGGCAAAATTACAAGAGAATGATAAGGAATAGCATTAAGAAAAGATAAAGACATATTTTCATATGATGTCCATGCAGCCCATATCACTCATATATCCAGCCTCAACTTGTGTCCAAATGGTAGTTAAGAAATTCTATTTTCTTAAATATTTACGTCACTCAAGAAAGGGAAACTTCCCAAGTCTCCAAAGTTGTGTCAGTATGAATACTTGTATGCATTACATACATTTTGATCAAACAGACAGTAACTATTCCAGACAAGAACTAGTTCACCAAGTTTATACACACATCTTAGAATAAAAGAAACTGAAAAAAAGGGATGAGGAACATGGATTAAAAATGACATGAAGTTCCCTAATCCTAAATAATATAGAAATATGTAACTATAAAAATCAGGGTAAAGCAACTGTTTTTTTCTTGTTTTGGGGTAGGGGGAGAGAGAGAGAGAATCCTACAATTAGAATGGGGAATCATGAACCAAATAATAGTTCAGAGAAAAAACTTGGCTGCTGAAAGAAATTGTGATACATTAGAAGACACCACCCCTAAGCTTCGTTATTTGGTAAAAATGTCACACCTAAGTTACTATTTACTTGATATCTATATGCACATTTTACAAACGAAAAGTAAAATTTTCATCCAGCCAACATCCAACATCTCATTTTTCTTGGCATAAGATAAACAGCATGTAAAGAATGAAAAAAAGTATTACATTTCCATTAGAATCAGTGACATCATTTCCACAACATTCAGATATCTCTTTGTTATTTTCCACTTCTCCTGCACTGCTTCCAAGGATGGACACAAGTTGATGTTCACTTTGCACCTCCTGCAGCTATCTACAAAAGTTAAATTTCTATATGAAAGAAATAAATCATGAACCAATCCAGTGGTGGAATTTTGATACTTAGTATACAATAAATTATATTTCAAAAAGATCCTGAGAGTGGTCACCTGTGCTGTTGGATTGTTCATTACACAGCTTCTTTCCTGAGAACAAGCTTGAGCATGGTTGGAACAACACATTCTTCCACTGGTTGATGCAGAGCAACAAGAGGATGCATTTCTCTCCTCAGAGTGACAATGTTCATGTCCGAAGTTTTCTAGGTGTGGATCGTCGCAACCATCCACATCCTGACTCATATCTAAAGGAGGTTCAAATGCCTGCCGAACAAATTCATAATTATAGCATTTTGAGTATGTTTTCTTCGAAATTACCTCACCTCTTGAGAGTGTAAAATAGTGGAGAAGATGTAGTCTGACACACCTGAAGCATGGAAAATATGAAATACGAATTCATAGAAATACACCTGCACCAATAAATGTGAGAAATTATAATTTCTCAATGTCAAAATCAAATAATTGAGATACACCACACAAAAGTTTTATTTTCCCTTAAAGGTTAAGTAGGAATATAGTTCTTGCACTCATACAAATTGTTTAAAAGAAGGGTATCTAGGCTTTGTACTTTGACAAAAGTTTCAGTTAGGTCAAACATAAGTCTGAAATTAAGATTTAGCAATTGTTCTCAATTAAGGCAGCATAAACTGAAACCAGATTTTTTTTTATCACCAGTAATGATTCTATTGGAAATAAAATCATGACGTGAATATTATCGCGTGCCTCGTTAAAAACCTGACTAAGCCTAAATGGAGGAAAAGAGTGCATCACGATAATATGAGAACAAGACCACCAAGAAAAATGCAAAGGATTAAACCAAAAAAAGAGCAAGTAAATAGAGAATTACCTTCTTAGATCTTGGAACTTTGAAGGATAGTGTGACAACAAAGCCTGAAAAAGTACAAAATAAATTGAGGACAGAATGTAACAAGGATAAGAAAAGTAACCATTTAAGAACAGAACAATTTTGCACAATAAGTTCCTATTCTACTGAAGACTTTGCAGCATCATTTTAGACAAGGCTGGTAGCCTGGTACAGTTCCAAGCAATGTTTATGTAAAGTATGATGAAGCGAATAGCAAAACACACATTGGAATACTGAGACAGACAAATAGACTTTATTCTCCAACAGCATGCCTGGCTGTTTTCTTACTCCGGTTAAGGAGATCACTCAAACATTTGTTTTTTTCCTTCTTGCTTTCACCACTTCTTTTTCTTAGAATTAGCATAGTTGCAAGACTCTTCCCCTAAAACGAAGACATCATTCGGGAGAACTGGAGAAGTATCCTAGTTTCCAGTTTTCTCTGGTTGGGTTCAAAAATACCTTTGCAGCAGCAGCAACTAAGAGGATTTAAATAAATTTCCCACTATGGTTTCCTTTAGATTCAAAGGAAAGGGTTATGCCTCCTTAACAACTAAAAGGACCCAATTTTTCGTATTGAGCGAAAAGTAAGGTCTAAATTAATATTGCTCTTTCTCTTCAAATATAAGGACCCAATCATAATCAACGTGTTCTTGAGCATGTTGTAGAGGTAAAACACAAATACCCGAGTACACGAATTTTTAGAGATCAGCTGCAGCAAAGTAGTAGTTTTTAACAATTAATCAAGCAAGAGAGAGCACCTTGTGAGCAGGTGAAAGCTTCTTAAATGATCTTTCGTATCTTCGGACATCCTCCTCTGCAGCATCTGGATAACTGCATACATTATTCCATGCAAGAAAGGAAAAACATCATTTATAAGTGAAAGGTTGGAACTTGGCATAGAACATTAAAAATGTCTATTTCTAAACATCATTACTAGCCGATGCAATATGGAATAATCGAACCCTCCTTGTCTTTTAAGATTAGATCATTCCTTTTAACAGCTTCGGAAATAAAAAATACAAAGTGCATTTCAAATATAAAAAGCAGAAAATATTTTAGAAAATAGAATTTCCATTCTAACACTTTTACTCTATGCATTGAAACAATTATATTTGAATGAGCAAACCAATAATATATCACACTCGCCTTCACTTCAAGCTCTTTAAGCACCAAAACTTAGTCGACATATACATTCTAATTATTTTTTAGTTTAAATTCAAATCAAAATCAAAAGTTAGTTTATACATCTGATTGGATTATATTTAACTATAGAGGAACTGTAGCCGAAATTGTTAAAAATATATATATAAAAAAATTAATCTACTCAAATTGATGGAGAGATAAAACATAGAAACAAAATTATAGTAATAAAATAAGGGAGAAACGTACTTGAGGTAGGCAGTGATAATACGGCGAAGGGATTTGACTTCAAGAGCTTCTTCAAGCTTCCTTTGACGGCGTCGTTCGTCGTCTTCTCCAATCTCCCCGCCGGACATTCTCGTCTCTTTCCTTTTCTCACTGATCGCAAAATTGAAATTAAAAAATATGCCTCCTTTTCAGAATAAAGCCCTAAAGCGTACTGAATGCGTACGACTGTTATTGTGCAAGTAAAATAAAGTTCTTTTCCCGTTTTTACCTAGATAAGTTTTTGGATAAAATACCTACGCGCGTCACTTTTTTTATATTTTTTTATGAGAAACAATTCTTTCTTCTAAAATAATAATTTAGTCATCTAAATAAAATTTTGTGAGAAACATATAATTGTCATTAAAAATAAAAACATGTTATGATATAATAACAGTTTTAGTCTTTAAAATCTATACATTCTATTAATTTAGTTTTAATTTAAAAAATAATAAAATTAATATTTTGTATTTTAAAATTTCGACATTGCACCCTCCAACCACTTGTGTCACTTGTACTATATGATTCAATCAGTCATATCGATATTTGACATATGAGATAGTTTTAAAAACACAACCACATTAGTACTAAACAACTAACAGATTAATGGAACAAACTTGTTATGACCTTAATGTCGTCTACTATTAGATATAATCACTTCACTAATAAAATTCTTAAATATGAAGAGTTAAAATTATTAAATTATTTCAAATTAAGACTAAATTAATAGAATATATAAGTTTTGCTGGACTAAAATTATAATTATATCAAATTATTCATTCTAATTTTAACGATATAGTGACATATTTGTCACAAAATTTTAATTAAATGACAAAATTATTGCTTTTAGGAGAAAAATGATTTTTTTTGTTACTAACACAGTTATATGATTTATGTTTTATATATTTACTTTAAATAAATTATTTTTAAAATTACTTGTCGAAATGGCATTCAAAAAAATTATTTATGAAAATAATATTGATTTGATTGAGAATAAATTTTGAATAATAATAGATTTGAGACAGACAATAAATTATTTTTATGGCCAATGTGATTAATTTTTTTCTATTTAGGTAAAATTAAAACTCAAACTTTGACCAACAACAATGCTGCTAACTGAATATCCCTTTGCTTCTAATTCCTTTGCACCAAAAACGAAAATAGTTTTTTTGGTCCTAGCATAAATCCGTTTATGCATTCACAACCACAGTGTCAACAAATTGCTCTAGCTTCTGTGCTCAACCGCTGCTAACAATAACATCAGGATGAATTTACAGCATAAGGCTTAAGAATCATGGATCCTAAAACAAAACCAAATCATCTGTTTGTTCCTATAAATTTTTAAAAATTATGTCAGGCTGTGGTGATTAAGAAACAGGGTCATTTGAATCTGGAATGCACCGATTAGTTCTGCCAACGGCGATGCTGAATCGCAAAATCTCTATCCCCTTTTCATACATGCAGCCAGACCAGGAGAGAAACATGGTCGTCTGTTTTGTTGTTGTTTGGTTATACATGCTTAAATTGGACTTGCTCTTGACACCTGCAATATAAAAGTAAAACCGGGTTTCGGGTTTGTCATCCATCATCCAAACCTTAAGAATGATCAGACTCGGAAAAAATGGCATACGACAGTGACAGTCATTGGTAAGCAGATGAGTGGAGAGCTTGCTGCTTGCGTTACTCAGACTCAGGAATGAGAATCGCGTTATAAAAACCACCATATCTAATATAGCATGGTGGAAAAAAGGCTCACGAATGACTGCTAAAGTTTAAACAATGATAAAATTGGACTTGGCAATCCATGTCCCAAACATGTTCGGGCATGGAAGAAATAAATCATACAGACATTAGACACACTCGTGTCCGATATTAACAGAAAATGGAAATAGACATAGATACCTGATTTTCCAAACTTGTTGCAGTAGCCCAGTACTGATGATGACGAGGCCTTCCTGCCGGTCCGTAAGTAATAAAAGTTGTTACTCTTGGCTCCACTTGCCTATCACTTGTAGATGGAGCCGGCAGCTTTCTCATGAACCATAGTCCAAAAGCGAAGGGGACCGATGAACCTGCCGATAGACCTTAAAGATTAACTTTTTATAATTCAAAACTAAAAATGATTTGAACTGTTCTATAACCTTAAGTACGTAATATAAACCCAGTCTTCACACACTGAATGACATACCTAAAACATGGTGCAAAA
This sequence comes from Hibiscus mutabilis, assembly GCA_019671005.1. Taxonomy (NCBI): domain Eukaryota; kingdom Viridiplantae; phylum Streptophyta; class Magnoliopsida; order Malvales; family Malvaceae; genus Hibiscus; species Hibiscus mutabilis. Next base: position 4,803,969 of record CM033712.1, on the reverse strand, counting down.
TAAGAAGAATAGGAGCTTCTACGCCGTTAATCTCCTTTGGATTCCAATGATGAAAAAGCTGCCAATAGAAAGAAAAGCTTAACCCCACGGAAAAGACTGCATGCCTAGTTCAGGAAAACAAAACGAAATCTTAACATCATATTGAGGTCTTAAGTTATCAAGTACTTACAGGGACATCCGTAAGAAGACCTATCAAAGAACTCGATGTGAAACACAAAACCGAGACAACTGCTAAACCAACCACCTGAAAAATGTGACAAGCTTCTAGAGTCATTTGAAATTATAAAATTTGAGAATATGTTTCACCCCTGAAAGATGCATACAAAAGAAGGCTATATGAAGAAAAGGTAGCAAGTGCAAACCTTACGCAGTTCAGATGAAGCTTTCTCGGACCGAACTCTCCTCAATTTAGAAAATAGAAGGAAACCTGAAAACGATTAAAGAAAAACATTCAAGACACAAACAAAACAGCTAAAGAGGACAATTGTAGATCCTGTCTCGTTAGTATACTTTGTTATCAGTGTATGTTGTATGTTACTCGGACTCGAGTGTGAATATTGAATGTGGGTATGCTTACTTTTTTTCTAAGTTTTCTGTGTATTTGGATAGTTCTTAGAGGGCCATATAATAAACGTTGAAAAGCTCGAATCTATGCATATCATTAACAAAAATTAGAAAGAAGTCATCTCACCATAACAACCAAAAGCTCCACCAATTAAAAGCACTGATGTGGCAAGAAAATCTACATATACCTGCACAAGAATTGCAGTTAAGGACCAATAACTACTAGTCACCCGGAAAAATATAACATGTTATCTTCTCTGGATATAGAACTTTGTTCCAATGAATAATAACAACTTGAGAAATTTGGCATTCACAATTTCAATCTTGAGTAAACACCATTCTCCATTTGCTCCGATGCTATTGAAAGCACCAAGATCAACGCATGCTTAAAGAACGTTAACATTGCATATCTTAACATGCTGAAACCTCATTGTTTGTTCAAATAAACACACATATCAAGGATATTGAGATGTTGTAATCACCATATCATAATTTGGGAGTAATATGATCCATACCCGAGCGACTACTAAAGAATGACTAGGATTCTTCCCTACACCAATCCTGATTATTGCAGCAAAGGCAATCATTAAGAAGACATTGAGCATAATGACCCGGTGGAAGAAGGAAAAGAAAAAAATAATAATTAAACCACCGATGATAAGATTGCATCGTAAATAGAGATTATCCGTACACATACCACAATAACAAATTTTGTCTGCTACCAACACGAATGCCTTGGAATGAGCAACATTTCCGACGAATATCAATGTTTGACAAGCCTGCTTTGCTCTTTGAACTTTCCAATAAAAGCTGTTGACTACTACGTTCTTCATCTCTGTCCTCTTCATCATTTGCCTGATGGCAAAGGTCGGCCCTATATAATCATTGCCCATAAAAGCATATATGTACTTTATAAATTACACTACACTATTTCCTGGCAAAATGTCTCATATGTAAAAATGCAATTATTCGCATATCCTTCAAAAACTTTCGAAGATTGCAGAAATATGGTTCACAATATACCATTGACAATAACATGATATTTCCCTCATGCAAATTCAACACGGTGTCTTACTCAAAAAATCATTAGGACATGGTCTGACTTACCAGAAAGATAGGAGAAGAAGAAATGCAGCCAAAAACAGAATCTTGGGCAAGGCTGCAGCAACGTTTACACTGTTAAAAACGGCTCTAGAAACAAGTACTAAAGGTATATATCAGTTGTTGTCACTCGAGAGAAATATACCCATGAGGACAAAACCACACACATTAGACCAGCAAAGCCACCTTTTGCAAGTGGCAACAACCATGCACAAAAAATAAATAAAATAACCTGTCAGAAGACAAAAGAAATCCAAAGATAAATTATCTGATACAGAAAAAAAAAGCATTTAGACACTACCGAACATTATAGCTTTGTATTTCAGGACCAAGGAACTGGTTTAGAATTTCTTCAACACCACATTGAAGGTAACAAAATTTTCAAGAATGGTTCGACGTGAAAATATAGGATAAAGTTTCTTTCCGGGATTGAAGAGATTGAGGCAGAAACAATTTGAGAGGCCTACACTGTAATTGAATGGTGGTAGCGCATGACAATAAGAAGGCATAAAGAGGACCAAGGAGCTTGGGACTTGAGAAATTGTTCGGTTGGCCAGCATAGATTAGCTCTTCAATTTTCACATTTTTGGCATAAGATTGTTAGATTAGCTAATAAATTAAAGTTATTCATAATTTCATATTAATCATCCTGTAAATTCATGTTCTTCATCTTAGAAGAACTCCTACATATCTCAATTGATAGGCCATTTCATGTAAATTTATTGTGGCTTCAAAACGATGAATGCAATATCATTTCTAAACGTCTGGATATAGATTCCAATAAAATCCATGCTACTTTATTAATTTGATAAATAATCAGTAAGATAACAAAAAAAGCTCTCATTATACAGACCAAAGATTCTCAACATCTTAGTTAAAATCTTACCACAATTAGAGGAGCCTATCATGAGATGAAGAACCTGCAATTAACATTATGTTCCATCAATACGGTCCCATTAAAAGAAGAAAAATGAAAAACAGTATTGAATTCTTTCTAAACTATTTTAGGTCATCAATATACACAAAATTAGAATCATAAACACGGCATACAAAGTAAATTATGTGCTTTTATACAACAATCTTAAGTCAAAAGATGTGAAAATTGAAGTGAAGTTCCTGGTTTCTATTATGAATATGGGAAGCCAGAAAAAAGAAACAACTTGGTACAAATGAGTTATGTTACTAGGACTTTAGGTATAAAGACACATCATGAAATACTATGACATCACGTACATTTATCACATCTGCCTCTTGCATTAAAGAACAACATGAACAAGCATACGCAATGATCAACCACGAAAGACCAGGGAAATAATTAGAAGGTTTTGCTTACCTTTTGACGTGTCCACCCAACCCGTTGGTTCTGCAGGTGAATCCTACAAAGCTGATTAAACAAAGCTACAATATGTCAGGAAAAGAATGATACACATTGTAACAGAAACGAACTCAATACTGTTATAAGGCTTTTTAAGGCATGTAACGAAATTAAATCAAGTATAACCATCAGCTGTTATTATCAAATTGTGTAATATGATTCTTCAAAACTCTACAACCGTTTGAGCGTTCGAAACAGATATGTATCCAACATGGTTACCCTCCATTTTTCTAAGTAGTTCTATATTCGATAGTCGGACCTCCATATCCATTGCCGTCAAATATGTACAGGACAACGGTTGCTTCGAAGAAAATGAAGAATCAAAAGTTTAATTTCATCCCATTTTTTATATTGGCTCAAGATTTTTACTCCTTAACATTAGAAACAATTCATTCAATGCCAACAAAAGCTTAGATTCAGAAGTCAACAGAGAAAAAAGTCATAAAATTTTCAACAGAATATATTAGCACAGAAGTAGCCATTCAATTGATTCAAAAGCAGAAATACATTATACACTGAAAGCAAATTCAGAATTACCTTTCATAACCAACATTTTTTTCAAGCAATGCCTGTACGATTCTAGAGGTTTATATGTGTACTTTTTCCTAACATTTTCTCAGTAACCAAGCAAGACCCAGATTTCCCAACCGAAGAAAATAACTAAACACCCGTTAATTACAGAAATCAAAGCCCATATTAACCAAGTACAAACCAAATGCATTAGCAAAACAAAGAACAGAAAACGAACCTGAAAGAAGGCAATGAATGCAAGAAGAACATCAAGGCAAAACAGAAGGATATTTACAAAGAAAAGGTTGAGAGGGTAAAACTTAACCATTGCTTTGATACACAAAGAAATGATTTTTTTTCTCTTTCTTTCTTTGTCTTTCCCCAAAGGAAAGGAAGTTAGAAAGCAAAGGAGGAGAAGATATGTAGGAAACTGAATCCAAAAAAGAGATTTTGACTTTGTGAATAATGTTGTGGCTTTTGTTCTTGTGTTTTTTCACAGCCTTTGACCTTTGGGAGAACTCTCCTAGAAATAAATGCGGCGATAATCATATGTACGGACATATTAGGACGGGATTATGTTCTGTTTCTGATCGGATCTGATTTTCGGTCCTTTTGACTGTTTGATTGTTTTTTTTGTGGCTAATTATAATCAATGTACGCTAAACATTAGGGGTGTGAAAAGAAACAAATATGTTCCGACCGATTCGATCCGTTAATTTAATTGAAAAAATTTCATATTCGATCTATTTTTCATTTTTTTGGATAATTCTGATTAGATATTCTAAAATTTTCGAATTGGATATTCAATTATTTAAAATTGAAAAAATTAAATTTTTTATAGATATAAATTTTGTTATATTTGATATTTTTACTTGTTATAATGAAAAATTGAAAATTTCATAGATACAAATTTTATTATATTCAATAATTTGTTGATTGTTATATTCGATTACCCAAAAATTTCATAGATATGTGATGAATGCTCAAAACTAAATATATTTTATTCAATTATTATTCCTTGTTGTAGATTTATTACTAATGATTTAGTTCTGTTTTGCTTGTTTTTGGTGCAAGAACCTATTTTCCAGAACTAGCAGTAAGAAAGGCGTGTTATGTATATTCTTTTTTATTTTAGGATCGTGGCTGGAGTCATGGGCACGACATGAGGAACAACGTTTTCTGACTTGGCAGATTTGAATCGTCCAGTCAGTAGCAGCTTTAGCTTCCGATCAGCATCTTCTGAAAAGTAGACAGATAAAATTATCTTTAGGAGTTACCTTAGGATTTGAAATTTGAAAATCCTTTGAATAATATTATTAGGATATTTTATTTTAAATATTTATTCTATCTTTAGATTTTGAGATGACTATAAATACTCCCTTAAGGGTAAAGCTTAAGATGTATTATTTTTTTTATTTTTCTCTTGATTTATAAAATTCTCTCAGATTTTATTTTTCAACTTTTATTTATTTTAAATTTTTTATTCTCTTTTCAAAAAATGCTAAATTATTTTGTGAGAATTAAAAAGTACTTAAAATCAATTGGCATTCGAATATCCAAGTCATTTTATTTGACAATTACGTCGTTTGTCAATATGACCGCCAAATTAAAAAAATACTTAAACCAAGTCATAAATTCGAATATCCGATCTAAATATTCAAATATCCAAAAAATCGAATCCGATCAAATACGAATCACAGAATTGTCGATTTAAAAATTCAGATCGGATATCTGAGATGCTAATCCTTGCTAAACATGGTCTAGTCGAGTATTTCAAATTAAAATTTTAATTGGATTTTTTATCTTTTAAGTTTATTATTTATTATTTTAAAGATCTCGGGATCGTTTTTAATCTATTTTTTTCATTAGATTCGTTCAAAAGGGAAGTGTTTTTAATCAATTCTGTCAAAACAGGGCATATGATTTCGATTAATCAGTAAATTTAAGTTGTTTAATTTTTTATTTTAAATCGTATCAATTAAAATAGATAATTAATCAATCGATTATTTGGAATATTCAGTTTGATTCGAATAATGATTCCTTTATTTCACGTGTTGAAAATAATGAATTTAATAATATTCTAAATTTAATAATGGTTCAGCTGCAAGAAAAGTCTAAAAATAATTAAAATAAAAAAATGAGAGTTCAATTTTTTGATAATTGAACCTATAACTAAAAAATCTTTAGAAAATCTAAGGATATCAAAATAATTGCGTTAGATGATATTCTAATACATAAAATTTATAAATATTATAGATAATTAGTTGGATTAGTTACTCAATTTTGCCTAAAACTATGAATAATAATCGAAATGAAATAATTGTTTTATAAAAACATACAGAAATCATTTTTTCAGCCTGATTGACCAAATTTCCAAATTCTTTTAGATTATGAGTTTGATTTCGGTTTGTCTAAATTTTTGCACAACCTTAATGACATTTTAAAAATCAATACGCCGGACATGGTTGTCTTTGTGGAACCCCAGGTTAGTGGTCGACGGGCCTATAATGTAATAGCCTCCCTTGGGTTCCCTAACTCTCACCGTGTTGAAGCTGTTGGCTTCTCTGGCGGGATATGAGTTGCCTGGTATAATTTTATTTCTATTGATATTATCTCCGATCACTTCCAGTTTGTACATAGTCGTGTTACAAATAAGCGAGATGGAAACTTTGTTCTTGCGATGGTTGTATATGCTAGTCCGACTGCTTCCAAGCGAAAACTCCTTTGGCCCCATTTGCGGAGACTCGCTTCTTCTATTCGGTCCCCTTGGGATTCTCTTCGGAGATTTCAACGCTACCATTAGTGAATCTGAAAGGAAGGGTTGTGCTGCTTCTACCAATCCAAGTCAAGATTTTCAAAATCTTGTGGTTGATTATGGATTGCGCGACATGGGTTATCAGGGGCCTAACTTTACATGGTCTCGGGGACTCGCTTACGCCAGGCTTGATCGTTTTATTTGTAATTGCTATTGAGATGAATCTTTTCCCGAATCGACTGTGCACTATCTTCTTCGTCTCCGTTCCGACCATCGACCAGTTTTACTTCAAGTCGGGCATTTCCCATCGCGCAAATCGTCAAGCATGTTTCGTTATTTTTTAGGTTGGCTTGCTCATGATGATTTTAATCGCATGGTTACGGATAACTGGCATCTTTATCATAGTATGACAGATGCGCTTCTCAAATTTACAGAAGTTGCCGATAGCTGGAATAAGCTAGTTTTTGGGTACATTGATACTAAGAAACGGACCCTTATGGCGTGTACCTGTGGCTGCCAGAAAGCTCTTGCGTCTCGCCACTCTATCTTCCTTCTTCGCCTCGAGGCTAACCTTTTAATTGAGCTCGAAAAGCTTCTTGATGAGGAGGAATTATTATGGCGTCAGAAGTCCCGTACTGTGACTGGATAACTGAGGGTGACAGGAATACACACTACTTCCATCGTCGTGCAATCGGACAGAAGCAGCGAAATAGAATTTTCGTACTTAAAGTTCACAATGATGAATGGTGTGATGATGATCAAACTTTGCAGGAAGAAGTTGTACTGTATTTTGCTGGTTTATTCTCTGTTAATAGCGTCACTCCTCGCCCTTTCCCAATCCTGGGTGTTTTTCCATCTATTTCAACCGACTACATGCATGCTCTTGATTCTGTTCCTTCTAATCAGGAGATCTATGATGCTATTAAGGAAATGGCGCCACTTAAATCCCATGGCTGGAAAGGACTTCAGGGCGAATGTTTGGAACGATCTCTGAATCGAACTATTCTTGTGCTTATACCCAAGGGTAAGGCACCCGAGACGTTCGTTGATTTCCATCCGATAAGTCTATGCACAGTGCTTTATAAACTGCTCACCAAGGTTATTGTTCGACGGTTAAAGCCAATATACCCTCGTTTGATTGGAGCAAACCAAACTAGCTTCATCTCTGGTCGCTCTATTCAAGAAAATATCATTGTAAACCAAGAAGCGATTCACTCCATGATGTCTTCCAAATTAAAACTGGGGTGGATGGAGATCAAAGTTGATTTGGAGAAGGCATTTGATAGGCTTCATTGGCAGTTTATTTCAGATACACTCATTGATGCTGGATTCCCATCAGGCATACGGCAAATTATTATGGATTGTGTCACCTCTTCTAGTATGCAAGTTCAATGAAATGGCCAATTGTCTCCAATTTTCCAACCTGCTCGTGGTATTCGCCAAGGAGATCCTTTATCGCCGTATCTATTTGTTCTCGCTATGGAGCGCCTTGGTCACTTAATTAATCACTCAGTTTCTAACGCAGCCTGGGAACCTTTCCGTTTCAGCAAGAATGACACTCCCCTATCCCACCTGTTCTTCGTAGACGATCTAATTCTTTATGCGAGAGCGGATATGCTTCAAGCCAAATGTATCAAAGACGTAATCACAATCTTTGGCAACTCCTCCGGCCATCGTGTAAGTGCGTGCAAGACAACTATCTATTTTTCGCCAAATATTGATCCTATCTTGCAATCGGAAATAAGCTCCTTTTTTGGATTCCAAATGGTGGATTGTTTGGGGAAATACTTAGGAGTCCTAGTTTTGCACAGACGGGCTCGCTGCTCTGACTATGATTTTATTCTCGAAAAAATGCGCGCTCGCCTCAATGGATGGGCTGCCTGTACTTTGTCCATGGCTGGGCGTATCACCCTAACCAAAACAACCCATTCCGCTATACCGGTCTATTTCATGCAATCGACACTGTTACCAAAAAAGGTATGCCTAGACATTAAAAAATTAATCAGGAAATTCATTTGGGGCTCAACTGCTGTAGAAGACAAGATGTCTATCATTAATTGGGAGGCTATTTGTCAACCTCTTGATTGTGGGGTCTTGGACTAAGAATAATTCATGACTTTAATGTGGAGTTCATTTTGAAAATTGGCTTCTCCTTGCTCACGGACCTTGACACACTTTGGGTTCGTCTCTTGCGTGAAAAGTATAGAGTCCATGAGTTATGTACCGACTCGATTACAAGCTTGCATTGTACCCCACTTTGGCGTGCTCTGGCGTTATATTAGAATGAGCTCAAGTTGGGCGTTGCATAGTCCATAGAAAATAGAGAATCTATTCACTCTTTGGATGATACTTGAGTTCCATCTTTAGGGTCGTTGCGAGATCATTTGGTTCATGCTGATCTGCTCTTACCAGATTGTCCCTTTACGGACTTGATTGATGAAAATGGTGATTAGGACCTTGCTAAACTCTCGCTATATTTCACATCTGATGCCATTCCTCATATTCTGGCCGTTAAGAGTCCTGATCCTCTTGATCGTGAGGATCGTATAATTTGGAGGTGGACAACAAAGCATGCTTTTGAAGTCCGATCGGCTTTTGCACATTTGTCTGCGCATACTTGGGAGCCACGGAATGTGATCTGGAACAAAATTTGGAAGATACATGTGCCGCAACGCTTGCATTTATTCTTGTGGTTAACCTATAGAAATCGGCTACTGACCAATTTGGAGAGATGTCGACGTTCAAATGGCCAGCAACCTTTCTGCCCAGCTTGTGATGCTGTCGAGGAATCCACACTACATGTCCTCCGTGATTGTCATGAAGCTACTGCGGTCTGGAACAATTTCCAAGTGTGGTCTCGGTCATCAGACTTCTTTAATATGGACCTTCAAGATTGGATCCGATATAACATCGATTCCCTGCTCGTGGTTACTGAATGGAACATTCCATGGCCTACGTTATTTGTTTCAGTTCTATGGCAGATTTGGAAAGTTAGGAATGATTTTATTTTCTATAATGTCTCCCAGTTTGAGGTCAATACTTCACAAAAAGGATACATTTGGGCTCGTTACTATGCTGAGAGTTTACAGGAAACTCCAACGGCTGCCGTTCCTCATCGTACGGTTCACCATTGGCATGAACCAGACTTGGGGTGGGTTTCTTTGAATGCTGATGTTGTTGTCTCATCCATCTCTGGTTTTGGTTCGATAGGAGGTCTCTTGCGAGATCACGCCAGTTCTTGGATATCCGGATTTCAGAAGGCTATTAGTGTTTTACAACCGCTCCATGCTGAATTGTGGGCGATATTCCATGGTCTTCGTTTCGCCTGAGAGCAAGGTATTGAGATCCTTCAAGTTCAATCTGACTGTGCTGAAGTTGTCAAGCTTTTGAATGATCCAGCGGCAGCCGATAGTTGTGTTTCCCTTGTCCGAGCTATTGCTAGTGTCCGAAACCGTGGTTGGGTCACTGAGATTACATGGATTCCACGAGAAAAGCAACAAGCCGGTTGATGCAGTTGCCCAAAGCGTTGATCTTGCCCATTTCGATTTAGTCTCTCTTGTGTCAACACCGGCTATCCTGCTGCCACTATAAGATTATGATGCTTTGCATCTCCTTCATGTAGCACATTAGTCATGTTTTTCTCCCTTTCAATTAAAAAAAAAAATCAATACCATGACAATTTTTTAACTATCTTTTATTTCATATACATGTAGTGTCCAAAATTAACCAATGTCTATAGAATGGATATTTGGTACTAAAGAGTAATCAATATTAGCCCGTAGAAATTTAAATACGATAAAAATAAAATTGAAATTAAGAAAAGTCCTCTTACAATAAAATAAAATACAAAATTTTATTGATTATTTGATATCATTTAAAGAAAAATCTCAGCCACTAACAAGGGTTGGATGCAATGGTAATACATATTGCTCTCACAAGTATAGAACCCGGGTGAGCAAGTATATTTGGCCGGTTAGCCAAGCTGCTCATCTTTGTTCCCTCATTTTCCGTAGGTCATAGGTTCTAAACCCACTAGGAACACCCTCTTCCTTCCTCTAGAGTCCCTCATTATCCTCTTCTTTAGGTAGGATTAGGATTAGATAAAATTTGTCAAAAAAATGTAGAACTCAAGTTCAAACTTTGAAAACAATAATATTGTTGAGAGAAAGAGCGCGCCACAAATTCCAAACATAAATTATAAAATAGACACATACTGCCAAAAGAGAAAATAAAAATTTTCGTCATTTTAAGTGTTCATGAGACCTAAAATTTTATAAAAAGGCCAAAAAGTAATAAAAACTAAAGGTATAATTATATAAATTTATTTAACTTTCTTTTATTTTAAACGTTAACCTTCTATTGATCATGCAAACTAAGGGACTTAGGTTATTGTTTGTATGGTAATGTTTTTTCTCCATAAAATTTGATGACGTGTCTTTATTCTACTGGTGTCCAAAACATAAGGTTTTTAGGATCATCCTAATACAAATTATTCCAATTATTTTATTATTACTTGTCATGTGGACTTGTATACCTGTAAACAGAGCTTAGCATATATAATATATAATATACTGATTGCTAATCCTTTTAATGCAAAGTACAAAGCTTGGAATATATTGATTGCTAATATGATATTCCATGACTTTTCAAGGTTGGTGACGAGAGAAGAAAATCTAACATGAAAAATAAAGGTTTGGTCATTGGTCTTGGTTGGTAAGAATTCCTATTAATCTGGTTTTGGGGGGAAAAATATCATTTTCAGCATATTTTCATGATGTCTTGAGACTAGGTTCTTGTCCATAACCTCCAAACATCTAAATCCAATTCATTGGAATGGAAACTTCATATATATATATATATATATATATCATTGAGCGTGTAACCAAACCCCATCTAAGGTTTTCCTGAATCAATAATAATGGGGAAGAAGAAGGTAAGTCGGGCATTGCCGAAAACATGTACGAAACAACTCCACAGCCTGATGAATGTCTTGAGGCCCAAGGTTTACATTACAGACAGCACAAGCTTCAAACAGCTTGTTCAACAGCTAACCGGATATCAGAGCCGAATTACTGATATACCTGAAGAAGTTGAAATGATCCCGATCATGGAAAATATCGAAATAGCCTCCCCTTCCATCACCGTGGCATCTTTGGATTCATCGTTCTGTACATTCGAGTCGTCTGAGCAAGCATTTCAGTTGGAAGAAATAAATCAAGAAGGCGGCCTGATGCAGATGGCTGACCAGGACATGTCGATGTTCAATCACGTTCCTTTTCGGGTGAGCCAAGGGCTTACGGATTGGTCAGCATACCAGAATATTGAGTCCTGGCTTTTAGATACTGATGATCATGAGCCATATTCTTGGAGGTGTTTGTTTGAACAAGAGACCAGCCTATCTGACTATGAATTATTATACTAATGCTAATATGGAGGTGTTTGTTTCAATACACCACCATTGATTGCTGCATGTTTAAACATTTTAGATCAAATGTAAACAACAATGGAAGTATAATTATGTTTATATTTCGGGAAATTGGTATACATTTTCTGATATAAATAAACGAGAGAAAGCGGACAAGCCAACACAACGAAAACATGCACACATTATTTCGACAGACCAGGACGGATCTTTGGATACCGAGTCATTCGATGAAAGAAATTTATTTTCCTTTTGTTATCTTGGCCTTCTCTGAACCTGTGTAGCTGGGAGGCTGTACAAGGACTTCAACTGCCTGCTTATCAACTTGCTCTTACTTAGAGCAAGCTGGAGATCCAAGTCATCTGACCACCACTGCTCCAATCCGTGAGCCTCAAGAAACTTTTGTTTCCCTTTCGACATAACGAACAACTTCGCCCCAACTTGTCCGTTCGAAGGTCCAACATTCTCCTTGTCTGCATCATTATCCTCTGTTCCATCGGGGTCAGTATAGTGGCAACAAATATAATCACTATTATTCACGTACAAGTGAGGCACCCATTGTTTCGATCCAACAGAAGCTTTCTCACCATAAATATGGCCTAACCAATTCTTTAGGCCTAAAGGGTTATCCTTGATTCCTTCATCACCCCTGGACTGAGCTTCACTGCTTGAAGGAAGCATCGACTTGAGTCTCTTCCAAGCAAACCCCGCCTTTTCCCCGATATTTCTTAAACTCATAGCTAGAGAAATAGAGGGTGGGTTAAACAAATGAGCATCCACATAAATACCATCTTTAGCCAATGCTTTTCCCACTTGTAAAGCAAAACCAGCCCACAAGGAATGGCCTGCAATACATACATTGCTACTTCCATACCTTTCGGCGACCGCTTTTAAGGCCTCAAATGCTCCTTCGAACCTCACAGAACCTTTCAAGCTTTCCCAAGCTAGAAAGCGGAGATCATCCTCGATATCTCTTCTGATAGTTGGACCTTTGAGTAAAGTACCTCGAAGCACTAAAACAGCTTTTGGTGCTCCACTAGGTCTAATGAGGACGAAGTCGGTCAGCGCAGCCGATTGATCCCATTCTAATACTGCTCCAAATATGGATCCATCCCTTTCATCAATCAAAGTTTGGGTCAACTTGTACTTGAAGGTCACCCACCACTTTGGAGCAAGAGCATTTTCAACTGTTCTGTTCTCTTGTCTGTCCAATTCGAGCAAATATACCGCTTGTATGAAACATGCGATTACAGATCTCTTATAGTTTGCATCTTTCCTGAAATTGTGAGTCAAAATACTTCTTTTAAGGAAAGAATGATCATAATAATTATAATTCCATATCATAATTATATGGTATTCCCTAATAACTCTAACCATAACAAAAACCCTAAACCATAGACTCTAAAACCCTAAACCACATCCAACAAACCCTAAGCACTAAACAGCAAACAACAAACCACAAACCATAAACAATAAACAACAAACCCTAGACCACATAAAAACCCTAAACCCTACAACCCAAACTATAAACCACAAATTTTTTAGGGTAGGGACATATATAGGGACACCGAAAAAAATGAAGGATTTCTATTCCTCTAACAAGATTTGAGTGTTCTGGTTACATTTAAGTCTGCCATGGGTCAAGCATAAAATCCTAAGATAAATCATTAAAATCAATGAACCAAAACAGTGACAAAAGCCTGCAGATTTGAAGCCTCGTGATCAACTAGACCTCAAATTTCAAATAACCCTTTCCTAACTTCGAAATGTTATTGAAAAATTCAAAGTCCTGACTCAGAAGTTTTGCACCCAAATCCAGTATTGTAATGCATTTGAAATCATTCTTTAATCAAGAATGACTAAAGATATCTTCTCTGCTCATAAACGCTCAATTTTACCAATGGAGTCTAATACTATCATTAAAACAAAAGAAAGAGAAATGGGTATCCTAATTCTTAAAGTAAGCGTTAAACTCATTTTTTCTACCGAAATAGCATGTTAGCAAATGATCAAAGCACAAAGATTTGGAGCAAAAAAAGGAAATGGGTATCTTTAAATTGAGCATTTAAACTAATGATGAACGATGAAGTTACTGACCAACTAGAGTTGATGAGGTCTCTCCAATTAGGTCTAGCCACATTGCGAGGTCCAGACACGTGAAATGCATACGGGTGTGCTTCTTCTTGTTCTTCCACCACCGCCATTGCTCCTCCTCCTCCCAATTCCTGCACCACCTCCTCCTCTGCTCCACGCTTCGCCGCCATTGATCTCAAACAAAAGACTTCCAAAAGAACACACAAACTAAATCTATTACTTCTTCGTTGTTATATATCAGACTGAATTCTTTTGCATGCCTGAGAACAACAAGAAAGAGAAAGCTTTGGCTATTGGGTTTTCTTTTCTTTTCTTTTCTTTCCTTTTTTGGTTGTGTGAAGCCTTCTGCTTGGAATCTGAATTTTGAAGGGTTATTATAATAATAATTATTAAAACAGGAGTTTTGAGTAAATTGAAACGCCTGGATTTGTAGAATCTATAACGGTCATATTTCTTTCGTGATGTCGGTTTCCACCTGGATTGACCATAATGACCTTATACCTTCGACTGAAGAAAAAAATGTGAGGTTATTTTTTACTTTTTGAATTACAGTTGGATAATAATTTTGTGTGAAAAATTAAAGTACTTCAGAAATAGAATTGTATGCGTTTTTAATTATATTAAAAATATAAGTTTAAAGTTATTTATGGCTAGTTTACAATTATTTTTTAAAAACGCAGTGAAATGTGTGTTTTAAGATTTAAATATCTATTGTTGCTATAAAAATGTGTTTTTAAAAAGATAAATGACGGATCATATATGTTTTTGAGTAATCACTTTAAGATGGTAAAAAAATTAAATGACCGTTAAAATATATTTTTGAGAATAGGTATGGGTGTAAACGAGCCGAGTTGAGCCCGGCCCGAGTCTCGTTAAGCTTGACTCGAACTCGAATAATCAAGGCTAAGCTCGGCTCGGCTTGAAAGGTCATGAGCTTAAAATTATCAAGATCGAGCTCGATCCGAAAGCTCGCTAGCTCAAAATTATCAAGCTCGAATTGAACTTGAAAACAAAAATTGAAGCTCGAGCTCGAAAAGATCGAACTAAACCCTAATTTTCTAACCCTTATTTCCCAAAAACCTATTAACCATTGCTAAGCTAACCTAACCTTAAATCTCAAACCAAGCTCAAACCTTAAATTAACTCAAAATCCCAAAATTAAACCCTAATTAACTAATGTGATATAATATATTATATATTTGAGTAGCTCACGAGCTTCTCGAGTCGGATATCGAATAGCTCTTTAAGAACTCGAGTCAAGTTTGAGCTTAAGACGAGTTTAATCAAGTCGAGCTTTGACCGAGTCAAAATTGAGCAGCTCGTGATCTGTTTGGTCTCATTTACAGCCCTAGCCATGAGGTTGTAATTTAAAAATATATACATATTTATTTTCATCCAAATATATATTTGAATTATAAGTGAATTCTTCGATCAAAAATAATAATAATAATTGAATTCTTTAACATTATAATATATTAAACACGTCAACTTTTGATAATCTTTTGAAAAGATAAATGATCATCCTAGACATAATATTACAAGTTGAATA
The DNA here is from genome assembly GCA_019671005.1 of Hibiscus mutabilis. Lineage (NCBI taxonomy): Eukaryota > Viridiplantae > Streptophyta > Magnoliopsida > Malvales > Malvaceae > Hibiscus > Hibiscus mutabilis. The sequence continues at coordinate 4,788,599 of CM033712.1, read as the reverse complement.
TATATATATATATATATATTTCGACTTAAATTTAATAACTATTGTATGTTTCCATGAAAATATATAAATTTCATCAACAACTAGTTGGTCTAGTGAGATGAGGTACTAGATCTATTGCAAGATTACAAATTCAAGTGCTGACATTATGAATGAAGTAATTGGGATCACTCTTATAATGAACCTTTGCGGTACCCAATCCGTATTAATCAACCAAATGAATTGTATATTTAATGCACTTTGGTTTGAAAAAGTTTGGGGTATTGATACCATGTTAAAATCAGGAATTGGAGAGTATTTCATCATTCTTTCCTATATGAAATTGTTAATTTACATCTAATATATTTATATTACAATAACCGTTTAACTAACAAGCTATTAACAAACTAACTAATTAACCGTAAAACTAACAGACTAAAACTAATTATTTACAACTTCTTCAATTCAACAGGGACACAATAAAGAGTGAAAATTCGATCAAAATGTCAATGGAACTGCAGTCCCTTGTACATCGAAAAAAAAGGATGAAAAGAACAATCGCAATTATCAGTAATCAAAGTTTCTTTTCAACAATTCTCACTTGCTGATTCCTTTTGTTTCATCTCATCAGTACATGAAATGTGTTCTTCAGTAGCTCTAACTGGTTCATGTCCCAAAATCACACCTTGCTTCTGTATCTGCACCCATTTGTCTTGAAACAAGTAAATGAAAACAATCACAGACATCTCAGCCGTAAAAGCTATGGCCCAAACCTTAGTGCTTCTTGATGTCTTTTCCTGATATGCTCCGAACCCAGTATAGATGCTGATTACACCCAAAATACACACCACAATTCCTAGAAGCTAGTGTGCAAAAAACCAGCCACTTCTCCCCTTGCATCCCCTGCAGAAAAAAAGGGTCTTTCGTGTCGTAAAACCTGTGTAATTCGATATCGGTGCAGAAATCGTTAAATTACAGTTTACCTCCATGGACGTAAAACTCCAGTCAAAGCTTGTAACCATATGACACCATATAAAGCTACCCCTAGCCTTTGATGATGATTGTTGAAGGCATTATTGAAGTTTTTGATTGAGATTACTGCCCCTGCTGTTGCAAGAAGTGCAGAAAGCATCTGCCATCAACAAAAATTAATTGTTCAACAATGAAACATACTTAACAATCATGCACTAAATAAACTATCATAATTAATTATTCGGTCAAAAAAATAATAGGGACCAGAGTGACCATTTAGTCGAACGTTAGAGAAAGATGCGTTAATGAAACAATAAAAGTAATAAGATGGACTTGCCTGTGAAACTGCATGAACATAGAAAAGAATTTGAAGTCTTGTTCCACATTTTTCTGTATTCGTCATTCTGATAGCAAGAACCCCAACAGGCATTAGAAACTCCATTGAAGCCCAAAGGAGGAATCCATGCAGTGTAATCTCAAGCATCAGTTTATGACTCACCTGTTTATAAGAACCAAAGTCAGGAAAAAGAAGAAAAGAAAAACTTTAGATCTGTAATGGAAAAAAAAACAATGTAATAAACTCCATTCAACATAAGCAGCTAAAGACACGAATCGATCCAATACCTTTTGAATATTGTGATTATCGATTGTATCGCTGCCGATAGATTTCGGGTGTCCATCATCAGATGAGCTTACAAATGGTGGAACAAGTATGGTTATAAGACCTATAAACATAATGAAAGAAACCAGTTTCCCTGCTAGAACTTGCATTGTTCTTCAACTAGCTGAAAAGCTCTTGAAAGCTCAAAATTTGCCTGTAAGGTGGTGTTAAAGCAGCAATAAGGAGTGTTGTCACAGGGACAGGCATACTCAAATGCATAGACTCAATTCTTTTTCTGAGAATTATCAGCAACTTTTTTCTTGCTTTTCCTACAAACATAAGCACCCACCTCAAAAGTAAAAAGGTCTTTTTTATTTTGATAAATTACATGTCCATTTTATAGTTTATGTTTGAAATTCAGTAAAAATGTATTTTTAAAAACATACATACATTGCAGATGAGTGGGATGTTTTGAATATGATTCAATGCAATGCAAGTTGTACACTTGCAGATGAGAGGAATTTAAGGGCAAAATGGCAGGCTACACTATCCTCTGCTTCCCACTACTTGGAATGCATCAAATAGTTTATGCCAAAAAATTCTACTGTTACACCAACTCCAAAGAGTATATACATAGGGTTAATTTGTTCAACGATTTGGTTTACTTTAAAAAATTGGGTAAATGGAGCGTTTAGTCACTGAACTTTTAGTGTTTCTCTTTTGGTCACTAAACTATAAAATTTTTAAGGGTAAACAACACCATTGGTCACTAAGCTATTTTCACTTTCCTGTTTTGGTCACCAAACTATTGTTTTTGACAAAAGCGGCGAGAATAGTTTAGTGACTAATAGTATGATTTACCCAATTTTTAATTTATTACTAACGTTTTTGATTTTTTTAATATGCTGGTGTGATTACAATGTAATATTTGTTCAATTTTCTTAGCCCTTTAATAACGCACACACACCGTGCACACATAGTGATCGAACCCAAATTATTTGGATGAAATACATCTTTTTTTACCACTGAGACCACTCCACATGTTCTTCGAATTCTTTTTTAACCACCCAATCATTAATTTTTTTAATATTGCGATGACATGTCATTTTCTTTTATTTTTTACACAAACTCTAAAATTCCTTCTGGCAGCCAACAATTGGCTGTCGTCTGCGACATAATTTACACAAAATATTAGTGTTTTTTTAGTTTTTCTTGAAACTCACTTGAAACCAATGGAATTCAAGTCGAAGCTTCAAATTTCTCTTGGTCTGAACTTTGTCAACTATCGTTCGATGAGATTGGTTTCGAAATATGTCTTGGATGAATGTTTTTTACCCTTATAATTGCCTAACGGACACGCCTAACACATAAAATCCGACAAACCTTAAAAAAAAACTATCTATTTCGGACTCTCTTAATTTTCTTACAAATTCAATGGGAGACAAGTTGAGAAAGACAGCTTAGGTGCTGGCAGGCTTTTTTGTTTTTCTTTTTAGAAATCTTTAAGGCACAATTGTAGAAAAGCTGCATGTGGATTGTGGCTCTGTTCATCCCGTCAAAACACAGCACTCGATTCTCAACTCCTTTTTTTTTTTAGATAAGCTGCGGTGTTTATTATCCAAGACAACAGTGTAAAACTGCAAACAGCATACTTACAAAATAATCCCTTAGGAAGCATTCCCATTAAGGAATTCCCCAAGTAGAGCATAGCTGTCTATTTACATCATTCATGAGTGTATATTTGTTTTGCACACGTATTTGTATAGTTTCCCTAACACAGTCAAGTAAGCTAGCAGCATCACGAGAAATACTTCTAAATTTCCTTCTATTCCTCTCCTCCCAAACATGGTAGACATACGAGCTCCACGCTAGCTTAAGCAAGAAGACCAGTAAAGATTTCCCTTTCAAGTTTGCACTAAGCCATCGCAATTCAGCGTCTCAGTCACATGCACTCCTCTTTATGTTGCACATTTGCAGAATGGAAGTCCAGCTCAACTCCTTTTATTATTGTTTGGACCCTGCTATTTTCTTGGTCATCTATTGGATTTTGAATACTTTTGAGGAATAGAAATTCTTCTTATACTAAAAATTTAAATTTAGGGTAAGGTTTAAGGTTAAGGTTTAAAATTAGGGTTATAAAATTGGGGTATAGTGTTTTTTGAGTTTAAGGTTTATGAGTTAGAATTTAATGTTTGAACTTATATTTATTTTTTTAATATTGAGATATAGAAAGGGGACCGAAAAGGGGCTATGATTTTTGTTCACTTTTGATCTCTTTTACGAGAACATAAATCCCCTTTACCTTTTCGGTGTCTTTTTTATGCTCCAACATTAAAAATTTAAATTCTAAGCTTTAACTCTAAATTTTAAATCATAAATAGGGTTTATGGTTTGGGCTCTAGGATTTAGGGCTTAGGGTATAAGTTTTTAAAAATATTATATAAAAGTATAAAAATAATATATTTTTATTTATATATCTATATATGGTGAAATTACCCAAATATTGTTGTTGATTTTTCTCCCAACAATATGGTCCTCATCACTTTATTTCCGAGTATATGGTGATTCACTGTTCAAAATTAGAAATCGGATGGAGCACTATCCGACTTCACTGTTCATTCACTTTTCTGGGTGTTTTTTAAGTTAAAATATTGAATATGGTGGGAGATGAGTCCGACTTTAGTGTAAAATACTGTTCAAAGTCGGAGGGAGAACAATCCGACTTTATTTGTTTATTAATTTCTCGACAAAACACTGTTCAAAGTCAGAGGGAGAGCAGTCCGACTTCTGACTTGAACAACAAATAACCATAGTTCTGGAAATAATCTGTCATGGACCACATTTTGAGAAAAAAATTTCAACCACAATATTGTGGTCTTTTTACCATATATATATATGTAAATAATATATTTTATAGTATTAATATTATTTATAATATTATTTATTTCATAGAATAATTTGAATTGAAATCAAATGTAGTTTGACATATATAATATTTGTGGTAAAATATTTTATAATCTCATGTATGTTTAGTCATTAAAGTTTAGGCTTTGCATTTGAAGGTCCTTGGTTCAAACTCTTTTAATAATATTTTTATTATTTTTCCTTCATTAAGTCGACGCCGTTTTGGTAAAGTATTTTATAATCTCATGTTTGTTTAGTCATTAAAGTTTAGGCTTTGCATTTGAAGGTCCTTGGTTCAAACCCTTTTAATAATATTTTTATTATTTTCCTTCATTAAAACGACGCCGTTTTGGGTCATATTAGGCTTTGAAAAACAGTCGCACCAAAACGATGTTCTTTTAGTGCATCCTCCAGACGGACTGTCGTTAGCCACATCACTGTCCCGTTAAGAGTTAAGGACGGAGTAATATTTTCGAGTCTGAAAATATTTTTGAAGTTCGGTGACATTTTCCAGTCAACGACTATAGTTTAGTGGTATCTAGTGTAGTTTATTTTTTATATAATTTATTTATTTTCTAAAAATTTACTATAATTAATTAATATATTAGAAAACATGCTTTCAGATATGATGAATAGGACCAACTTCGACAAGGTATTTTTTTTTCTATTTAAACCTCACCTAATTAGGCTTAATTCGAAGATAAATTATGGATCTAAATAAATATATGTGACAAAGAAAAGTAGAATGATTTTATTAGTATTACAAGTCTACAAGTAATGTCTTGTTAGCTTTCATTTTTTTTTTATCAAAAAGAGCTTTCTTTTTCATCGCTTAATTTTGGATCATCCTTTTTATTTTCCTTTTCAGTTTTATGATCAAACATGATGAGGCTTTTTTTCTTATGATTACCACTTTTCCCCTTTAATATTTTTTTGAAAATTTTTATAAAGGTTTTAATCGTTCAATGAATATTAAATTTTGCAACTGGATGCTATTTTGTAACAAAACATGTACATTTATTAATATTTTTATTTAATTTTATGTAAATTATGTTTTTATTTTTTTAGTTAGAGCTTGTTTAACCATGTTTCTTTTGAGGACATTAGACTATCGAGCGGAGAAACAATACCAAACAATCATTTTCAGTGTAGCTTATGAACAATTTTCAGCTGATTTACATCCCAAACGAACGTTTCGCAGCTCCTCAAATGAGCTTCTCATCCAAACCAGCGTTCGACAATCATTACCAGCCTTAGTCGAGTTTGTTGATGTAAAAGTTCTGTAGTTGATTTTGGTCTACCCTAGTGATTGAGTCAGTGTCCACTGTGTGGAAACATTGATATGAGCAATTTAACCACAAACTTTTGAATTGATTTTGTTCAAATTAAGCTATGATTTTTTAAGAGATTATTTCATATTAGATGATGTAGTTTAAAGAAATATAAAGTTTATTTCATACTATTCTCATTAGTTTGGAAATAGAAAAACTCTAGGTTGGTCAATCATAAAGGTTCCTTATTTAAGTACCTTGTTTCTCAAGTAATTTTATTTGATTAATCCAAGTTTTGCCTTGTGAAATTTACTTGTTCATGAAGTAAGAACTTTATGAAAGTTTTATTGTTCGAAAATAAATATATGATATGCTAGTTTATAGGAAAATTCAAAACAATTGAAGAGATCTAATTAAAGAAGACTTGCGCCCCAAGCCTTTTAAAAATGTGTGATATCTATTTAAAGATTGTTTGTGTCTAGTTTCGACTAATGCCTATTCAAAGTATTATTTGAGAGAGTTTTATTGTCGAAACACATATTAGTTTATTGTGAAATGTTATGAGTGTGCAATTGTTAGTTTGTAGACAGTGTTTACAAGAGTGTAACTAGAATAATATTGTATGAGGAGCGCCTACAACCGGCATGTATAGTTAGGTTGAGGATTTGTGCACTTGTATTAAGAATATTATAGTAGACTTCTCTATGAGCAAGGCTCCATAGAGGTAGGATCGTTGCTCGATCTGAATTGCATAAGAAACTCTTATATTCTTGTTTACGTTTGATTTTTTTTCAATAGTTCACTCTAATTGTAACTGACTTAACCATTGTCTGACATAACTACATTTGCATAGTTTTTTGAACATATTAAAGGATATTGAACACCTAAGTATACTCGATCATACATCCTCATGTGTATTATACTAGTTGACTTGATTTAGTTGATTCAATTGTTGAATTAGTTATTATTCAATTCAATGTTTATGGTATTGTAATTGATGCTATAATTGAATGTTATAACTTAAAAAAAATTACAGTACAACTTAAAAACTTCGTAAATTTGTCTTTATCCCCCCTCATTTTTTAAAGTTTTCATATGGAATCATTAAGCTCAGGATGAAAGAAAATAATTATCATCTGCATATAATTCATCTTCAACTTGTCTGAGATCCACTGATTAACTTAGCGCTAAGGATATTTATATTATTTTATTTTGTATAAGTTCGAATCTTAACGTAAAATTTAATAACTCCCTATTTAATAAAAAAATGTTCAACTTGTTTCAGTAGATTAATCATAGTAACGATGACTTTAAGTGGTGATTGTAAGTTATAACTATATTCTAATTAAAATTGATTATGAGTTGCTTATGCATGGCTTGATTGAAGGGAAATTAATTTCAATCTCAGTATATTCATTTCTGGGCTCATCATAACTATTTTCTAACATTTCTTGGCTCTCCCATGTGAGACTCAACAACAAGGTTCTTTTTTGTCCAACCCATAATCATCAACTTTAATGAAAATCATGGTGCATTTTTAAAGGGTATATGTATACACATACATCTATATATAGTTAAATTAAAATTAATAAAAATAGTAATGTATTGTAAATGAATAAAGCATTCGATGAATAGTTCGTAAATGTAGTTTATGTTCATAATGATTTCTTAACCTTTTTCCGTGGACAAATTTGTCTTTGAAGCATAATCTAGTGCAAAAATGGTTTAGGGATTTTCATTTTTTTATTGGACTCACCAACTGTCCTTTCTTTTTTCTCTAAGGAATGTCTTGATTTGATTCAAGAATTATCATAATATGTAATCAAATGAAGAAAAAATAGTAGTACAATGCCAGCATATTTGTTGAGACACTTTCTACCTTTAAAGTGAGTTGGAAGAGATGTAAAAGCCAAAATGGGAATTTATAGGCTTTTGACCCCGAAAAAGGTAAGCCCAAGCCTTTGGGCTTCTAAACTAAATTTTGTTGGTGACGTTGGGCTGTTCTTAAGGTGAGAGTTCAAATCACGACGTTGTAGATAGAGCAAATGAGGTTAGAATGATCGTCCCTATAATGGACCTTTATAATATCTGATCCGAATTAGTCAACATATGAGTTTGTTATCAATGGTTATAAAAAAGGCATAATGCCCAAAAATACCTCTTAACGTTTGACTGAATAGTCACTTTGACCTTTATTATTTTTTTGAAGCTGTAGCGAAGGTCTCGCTAAATAAAAACGAGGATTTTTGAACGGTGTTTTTGAAAGGTATTTGTGATATTTAAAAATATTTATTCCACAGGGTTTACAAAAAACCTCATAAAAATGGAGTCGCCACCGGCCATTTAGGTAGGCCGGACACCACAAAACCAGAGATTCAAAAAGACAGGGTTCGGGAGTCGGTTACGGATGGGGAAGGATTAGCACCCCACACCGCCCAAAAAATTGGTACTTTAATAATTACCGCTTTATTAATATTGGATTTTTCGGATCAGAGTGACAATTATTTTAAATTTCGGTCATAATTGCGAATATATTTTAAGGGTCCCGTTATCCGAGAATAAACGCCCAACCACTATCACTACGCTTGATACTGGCCCCGTTTACGCTCGGATAAAAGGACACCACATTAACAATTTATATCTCGATATGCAATCTTAATGGCAAAAATATAAAACATGGTAAAATGTTTAAATGTAGTAAATATTGTCATAACAGAATATTAATTTAACATGAATGATATTTTAGACTAAAACATGTATATATATACATATTATTCTAAATAATAGATAAAACAATTATAATATGTCAAAAAAACAAGGCAGGAACAAGTATATATATAGACGAACAGATATAAAAAAAATGCATATTAGCAATAAAACATATTTCAACATATACGGGTCAACATATCGTATAAAAAGGGGTAAATATACTAACATGTAGCTCTAAAAAATAAGAAAGCACACACATATAAAATACAAAACGCCATGTACGAACCAATTAAAACATAACATGCTTGATATGAATAACCAGACAAAAAACGAATATCATACTTGACACATATATACATATAAACATAAAACGAGTCATATACGGGAGACATAAAATAAAATAATATCAACATATACGATGATAATACGAACAATAATATTTACAAAGAAAACAGGACTGAAATGAAAGGAAAACGAAAATCAGTGGCGGAAATTAAAGAACAATAATATGTAATTTAGGGACGAAATTGCAAAACAGACAAAAACTAAAAGGACCAGGATTGTAATTATACCAAGGGGCAGACCCAAAGTGAAAAATTCAAAAACGCGGGATGGTTAAAGGCGTAATTTTACCATTCGGAAACTGATTCGGTGTAATTTAGTGACTAAATTGTGACTTTTTGAAAACTCAGGGGGACTGGGACTGTGATTATACCATGCGACAAGACAAAAATGAAAATATTGAAAACGTGATGGGATTAAGTGTGTAATTTACCCATTTCAAAAATAATAATAACTATAAAAGGGCCATTTTTAGACCGAAACCCATTTTCCCTTTCTTTGTTTCATTTTTCGGTTTTTCAGAGTTTTTGTTCATTCGTTTTCTCTCAAATGTTCTTGAGAAACCCAGAATCCGGAGGCCGGCCGCCGTATTCTCCGCCGCCGGCCGCCGCTAACCGGCGCCGGTAGGCTCCCAAAATACACCAAAACATTCCCCTTGTCGTCCTCAACATGAATCCGTGGTTGGATTCAGAGGATCCCCTTTTATTTACCCTAGATCTAAGAAATACGAACCTAAAAATATATTTTTTTTAGACCAAAACGAAACCACAAGGGGTCTTCCCCTCCTTTTGTTCACGGATCTCGGCTTGTAGGAGCCGAAAGGCTTGTCACACAGAGGAAGGAAGACCATGACAACGCCTGTAAGACTTCTTTACTTGTTTCTTTTTTTTTTTTTTTTTTTGTGTCAGAGTATATGCATGCAAAGAAAACATGTAAGAAAAAGAGACAAAAATTACCACTGGATGCCTTTTTGATTATCTTATTTGGTTACAAATTTTTTTGGTTTCACAAGCTCTCTCTTTTTTTTGTTACTACCTCTCTTTTTTTTTGCTAATCTTTTTTTTGCTCGCTAAAAAAAATTATCATTACAACAACCCCGTTTCATATATATCACTTCGCCTCTGTATTTTGGTTGCAACTTATATCTTCTTTTCCAGATCGACATTTGCTTGTTGTCTTTGGCATAATCGAACGCGGGGACTGAATATCGGCGCGGTGGCGGTGTGGTCATTCTGCCAGAGGCCAGACGCATTTTCGGCCGTTAGATCAGATCTGATATAACGGTCGAGATGGCTTGAAGAACGATCGGCCTGGATGAAGCCTCGATCTGATGAGATGGCTTGAGATTTCGCCACGTGGAGCTCCGCGCGGTCGAGTCGAACGCGTGGATCTTACGCGCGCGTGGGACATTAAAGCGTCCGCGCGTGATCCACACGCGCGCGTGGCACTCGAACGGTCCATACGTGTGGAGCACGCGCCTGGCAGATATTTTCGACTTTGGTTGCATCGTGGCCGTTGGATCAGATCTTGATCCAACGGCCCACAGTTACCTGCACATTGTAATTAAATGGGATTCAGATTTGGGCCAAACGGGCCTTGTAATTGAACTTGTAATTGGACTGTAATTCCTATTTGTTTAATATATATTTAATTTTTCATTTTACCAGCCCAATAGTATTAATAATAATAATAATAATAATTATAACAGCAATACATGTATATACGAAAATGTCTACTTATATGATATAATCATTAATTAATATAATATTCTAGTATACGTACGTATAATCATACATATAATTAACATACCGTCTATATACGCTTATACCCTAGATACATACGTGACATACATACACCCCTAATACGTATACATAGCTTATACATGCACACATCACCTTATATTAGTAACATTCATATAATAAATATACATGCAATATTAATATATTTATAAGTAAAAATGAGTGATTCTGATTTGCCCTCTTTGCTTGTGTTCGTGGAATGGGAAACAAAGCAAAGATTCATAAGCACTCATTTTTATCAGACTTCCCTGTTTGTAGCCTTGGAAAAACAAATTCTTTTGGACATTTCCGCTCTTCCTTGGCTGAATCTTCAGGCTCGTAAGTTCTTCCTATATAGAGCTTCGTCACCTTCCGATCTTGGAGCTAAGGTGCTCTTTCGACATTGAACCCTTCGCTCTCGATTTTTATCAGACTTCCTGTTTGTAGCTTTGGAAAACGAATTCTTTTGGACATCTCCGCTCTTCCTTGGCTGAATCTTGGGCTCGTAAGTTCTTCCTATATAGAGCTTTCGTCACCTTCCGATCTTGGAGCTACTGTGCTCTTTCGACATTGAACCCTTCGCTTTGATTTTTATCAGACTTCCCTGTTTGTAGCTTTGGAAAAACGAATTCTTTTGGACATCTCCGCTCTTCCTTGGCTGAATCTTTAGGCTCGTAAGTTCTTCCTATATAGAGCTTTCGTCACCTTCCGATCTTGGAGCTACAGGCTCTTTCGACATTGAACCCTTCGCTCTGATTTTTATCAGACTTCCCATTTGTAGCTTTGGAAAAACGAATTCTTTTGGACATCTCCGCTCTTCCTTGGCTGAATCTTCAGGCTCATAAGTTCTTCCTATATAGAGCTTTCGTCACCTTCCGATCTTGGAGCTACAGGCTCTTTCGACATTGAACCTTTCGCTCTGATTTTTATCAGACTTTCCTGTTTGTAGCTTTGGAAAAACGAATTCTTTTGGACATCTCCGCTCTTCCTTGGCTGAATCTTCAGGCTCGTAAGTTCTTCCTATATAGAGCTTTCGTCACCTTCCGATCTTGGAGCTACAGGCTCTTTCGACATTGAACCATTCGCTCTGATTTTTATCAGACTTCCCTGTTTGTAGCTTTGGAAAAACGAATTCTTTTGGACATCTCCGCTCTTCCTTGGCTGAATCTTCAGGCTTGTAAGTTCTTCCTATATAGAGCTTTCATCACCTTCCAATCTTGGAGCTACAGGCTCTTTCGACATTGAACCCTTCGCTCTGATTTTTATCAGACTTCCCTGTTTGTAGCTTTGGAAAAAACGAATTTTTTTGGACATCTCCGCTCTTCCTTGGCTGAATCTTCAGGCTCGTAAGTTCTTCCTATATAGAGCTTTCGTCACCTTCCGATCTTGGAGCTACAGGCTCTTTCGACATTGAACCCTTCGCTCTGATTTTTTATCGGACTTCCACATTTGTAGCTTTGGAAAAACGAATTCTTTTGGACATCTCCGCTCTTCCTTGGATGAATCTTCAGGCTCGTAAGTTCTTCCTATATAGAGCTTTCGTCACCTTCCGATCTTGGAGCTACAGGCTCTTTCGACATTGAACCCTTCGCTCTGATTTTTATCAGACTTCCCTGTTTGTAGCTTTGGAAAAAACGAATTTTTTTGGACATCTCCGCTCTTCCTTGGCTGAATCTTCAGGCTCGTAAGTTCTTCCTATATAGAACTTCGTCACCTTCCGATCTTGGAGCTACAGGCTCTTTTCGACATAGAACCCTTCACTCTAAGACAATGAAGCTCGGAGTCTTTCCTATATAAGACTCTTTGCTTTCGACACAACAGGTTTCCTATATAACCCTGTGTCATAGGTGAATTGCTTTGACTGGGAGTTCTTCCTATATAGAACTGCGAGTCTTCACCTTGGAGCCATCAGTCCATCCTATATAGAACTTTTTGGCGTCTGGAATCTCAGAGCTACAGGTTCTTCCTATATAGAACATTTTACTCTAAGATAATAAAGCTCAAAGCCCTTCCTATATAGAACTCTTTGCTTTCGACACAGCAGGATTTCCTATATAATCTTGCGTGCCATGGGTGAATTGCTTTGACCGTGAGTCCTTCCTATATAGAACTGCTAGTCTTCACCCTGGAACTGTCAGTCCTTCCTATATAGAACTTTCAGCTTCTGAAGCTTCGGAGAGGAGGATTCTTCCTATATAGAACCTCTCTCCAGAGCTTGAAAACATGTGCCTTTATGTAAAAACAATGTCTTCTCCTTTGGGATTCACATCGTGATGACCCTCGATGTCTCTTTGGATCTGCAGATACCTGTCCGAGATGAAAACAAAATGCTATGACAAATGAATGAATTGACATGCTCCTAGTCCTAGCGATGTCTGACTATTCATGATGCATGAGATTCGATATCTTGGTGGGCTTGTTTTGGTCCTTATTTGGTCTTGACGTTCGCTTTATCCTTTCTTACGGGCATCGATACTCCGCCTTACTATCAGGTTCAACCATCTCGATCTTTCTCTTTTCTCAATTCCGACTTGGAATTCTAGAGTGCCCTTTCGGGTTTTCACTTTAGAGATTTTTTTTGAGGGGTGCCCTTCTGGTTTTCACCCAAAAGATTTTTTTGTTATCTCGTACGCCTTTCTTGAACAGATAGGACATGTGCCATTGGTTATCCTACCAGGTTGTTTGAAGCTTCCCGCCTTCCCTATCGATAGCCATTAGGGAACTAGAGGATTTGAGCTAACATCGTTTTCTTTGATTACCTGCATTTTCAAGGTTAAATCATAGTAATGCTTCGAAATCTCTTGTTTCATTATAAGCCTATGTTATCTTATTTGACTGAAATTGACAAGAAGGCCAGGAATGGATGCTCAAAAACACGGTTTTATTATGATTAAGGGCTTTGAGATATCTTAAAAAGAAAGGTATGACACGTATAGGTTGAATACAAGATCTCTCATTATCTTCGATATGAATGATACATGATCCTATCAACTGGTGTAGAATTTTTTTGCCTGAAGCCTCCTCTTTATGATGTTCATGGGGATACCCTTCTCCTCAGATATTCAACTTTTCAATTTACCCGAGCCGCCCTTTGCGGGTTTTCAACTTGAGTCCTTCTTTTGCTTCAAGACGCCCGATTTCGGGTTTTCGCCCTGAGCTCTCCATTTTTTTAGAGATAGTATTTCTTGACGGCATCAGAATTTACGGGATTTTTAAGCTCGTCCCCGTCCATTTCTGTTAGGATCAGGGCTTCTCCTGAGAAGGCCTTTTTTACGACGTACGGTCCTTCCCAGTTGGGCATCCATTTTCCTTGAGAATCTTTTTGGATAGGGAGGATTCTTTTGAGTACCAGATCCCCTTCTTTGAATTCTCTTGGGCGCACCTTTTTGTTGTAAGCCTGCACCATCCGCTTTTGGTACATCTGACCATGACAAATGGCTTTTAGTCTTTTTTCGTCAATAAGATTTAGCTGGTCGAATCTGGCCTGCACCCATTCAGCTTCTTCCAGTTTTACTTCGTTTAAGACTCGGAGAGACGGAATCTCTACCTCAATTGGGAGTACTGCTTCGGTACCATACACCAAGGAGTAAGGCGTTGCCCCCGTTAATGTGCGGATGGACGTTCTATAGGCGAAAAGGGCAAAAGGCAACTTCTCATGCCAATCCTTGTAGGTATCCGTAGTCTTTGCTATGATCTTCTTTATATTTTTGTTTGCCGCTTCCACTGCTCCATTCATTTTAGGACGATAGACTGTGGAATTATGGTGTGTTATTTTGAATTGAGTGCACACGTCCTTTATCATTTTGTTGTTCAGATTGGAAGCATTATCGGTGATGATCCTCTCTGGCAATCCGTATCGACAAATAATTTCCTTCTTTAAGAACTTACAAACTGTAGTCTTGGTGATATTGGCGTAAGATGCTGCCTCTACCCATTTAGTGAAGTAGTCTATGGTGACCAAAATGAATCGGTGCCCATTGGAAGCTTTCGGATGGATCTGCCCGATAACGTCCATGCCCCATGCTGCGAAAGGCCACAGAGAATTCATGGTGTGTAGAGGCGATGGTGGTGCATGAATTTTGTCAGCGTAAATTTGGCATTTGTGGCATTTCCTGGCGTAATCGATGCAATCTCCCTCCATGGTCAACCGAAATAATCAGTATCTCATAATTTTTCGGGCTATAGACAGCCCGTTGGCGTGCGTTCCACAGATCCCATCATGTACTTCGGCTAAGATTTCCTTCGCCTCCCGGGCATCCACACATCTCAGCAATGTTTGATCATGACTTTTCCTATATAGGATTTCCCCATCTAGGACATATTTTGTTGCCATTTTTCTGAGTGCTTTTCTGTCATTGTCGTTCGCCCCTTCTGGATACTTTCAAAGCTTGACATATTGCAGGATATCATAGTACCATGGATTCCCGTCAATCTCTTCCTGTACATTACAACAATGAGCAGGTTTTTCAAATGTCTGCATCTCAATGGGTTTCATTTCTGCCCAGGTGTTTGTTTTAAACATGGATGCCAAGGTTTCCAATGCATCTGCCATCTGATTTTCTTCTCGGGGCAGGTAATTGAAGCTGACCTTTTCGAACTCTTTGACTAGCTCTTGGATCTATTCACGATATTTGACCAACTTCGGGTCTCTGGTTTCCCACTCCCCGCGCAATTGGTAAATGACTAGGGACGAATCTCCGAACACTCGAAGTTCCTTAACCTTTCTTTCGATGGCTGAGTTCAGTCCCATGATGCAAGCTTCGTATTCAGCTATATTGTTTGTGCAGAAGAATTCCAATCTGCTGGTGAAAGGATAATAGACGTCCTCGGTGAAATTAGCACGCCCTATCCCATGTCCGAGGGCGTTGGAGGCTCCATCAAGTAAAGTTTCCATGACTTATCATCCAAATCTCTTCTTCGGTTGTAATGCACATCAAGTCTTCGTCGGGAAACTAAAGTTCAATGCCTCATAGTCATCCGAAGCACGACTAGCCGGAAATCTGCTATGGCACTCCCTTTACTGACTTTTCGATTAACATATACGATGTCGAATTCGGATAAGAGCATCCGCCATCGGGCCATCCTTTCCGTTAGCGCCGGGCGCTTCCATTAAGAACTTTAATGGGTCTAGCTTGGATATCAACATGGTAGTATGGTATAACATATACTGTCTCGAGCCGCTTGGTAGCCCAAACTAGAGCACAACACACTTCTTGTCTTGGCGGGTACCGTGTTTCGCAATCATTGAATTTCTCGCTTAGGTAATAGATGGCTGCTCCTTTTTCTTGACTCATCGTGTTGCCCCAGCACACATCCCATTGAATTCTCGAAGACTGTTAAATAGAGAATTAGTGGTCGACCAGGCGCTGGTGCGACTAAAATTGGAGCATTTGTCAGGTACTTTTTGATCTTTTCTAGGGCTTTTTGACATTCTTCATCCCACACGCCAGGATTATTCTTTCTAAGAAGTCTGAAGACCGGGTCGCATTGATTGGTTAATTGGGAAATGAAACGAGAGATATAATTCAGCCTCCCCAGGAAACCGCGAACTTCTTTTTGCGTGCAGGGTGGTGAAAGGTCCTGGATGGCTTTCACTTTATCGGGATCAATCTCAATCCCTCTTCTGCGTACTACGAACCCTAGGAGTTTTCCAGAAGTAACGACGAAGGTACACTTGGCAGGATTGAGCCTCAGTTGGTACTTCCGTAGTCTTTGGAATAGTTTTCTCAAGTTCTGTAGGTGCTCTTCCTCTGTTCGAGACTTGGCAATCATATCGTCCACATATACTTCTATTTCTTTGTGCATCATGTCGTAGAAAAGAGTCACCATTGCCCTTTGGTATGTTGCCCCTGCGTTCTTTAGCCCAAACGGCATCACTTGATAACAAAAAGTGCCCCACATGGTTATGAATGTGGTTTTCTCCATGTCGCTAGGATCCATCTTTATCTGGTTGTACCCTGAGAAGTCGTCCATGAAGGAAAACCATGAATGTCCTGCAGTGTTGTCAACCAGCGTGTCAATATGTGGCAAAGGGAAGTTGTCTTTTGGGCTAGCTCGATTCAGATCCCTGTAATCTACACACATACGAACTTTCCCCGTCTTTCTTTGGTACTGGTACAATGTTTGCAACCCACTCGGGGTATTTGGCTACCTCCAAGAATCCAGCATCAAATTGCTTTTTCACTTCTTCTCGGATTTTTAACAACATCTCTGGCCTCATTCTCCGGAGTTTTTGCTGTACTGGTTTGCACTCCGATTTTGTTGGCAATTTGTGCATCACTATGTCTGTGTTCAATCCTGGCATATCTTGATAAGTCCAGGCGAAGACATCCTTGAATTCCTGAAGTAGGGCTATCAGTTCATGCTTGGTTTTTGAGGAAATAGTCGTTCCTATTTTTATTTCTTTTCTCGCTTCTTCAGTCCCCAAGTTGATAATTTCTGTTTCTTCTTGGTGGGGCATAATCTGCCTTTCTTCGTCGTCCACCATTCTCTTTAACTCTTCCGGGACCTCAATTTCTATTTCATCATATCCTCCCTCACTTTCCTCTGAGACCTCAGGGCATTCGAAATTTACTCCAGGATCGAATCCGGTATCATTCATATCGTCAATCATGAGCGACCTGCATTAAAGGAGAATGAATTGTATTGGGAAATAGACGGTTTTACATGAAGGGAATGAATATGAAGAATGCATGAATGAGACTTTGGTCATTTTTAAGAAAGTGGGGATATTTTCATTTCAATCAAAAAGTTAACATAGGTGCCCCATACAAGAGATCCCAATTGTCTATGGGCAAAAACAAAAGGTTGATTCGGAGCATTACTCTGATCTATTCCTAAAAACTACAGGTAGATCAATGCAGCTCCAGTTATCAAGTGTTTCCCCGGGATGGCAAGGGCAGATGTTGGTTAACATTTTGCTACCTCGGTCCTTTTCAGCTATCATGTTGATGTACATCCCTTCAAATGTTTTACTGAGTATTTCCTCCTGGTTAAATTCATCATTTTTCATCATTGCCTCTCCAATATCTTGACCTGGCTGGTAGAACCCTCCGGAGATGAAAGTTGCTTTCAGACTAGGAAAGGACATCGACCTCCACGGAATGTCTTCTCCTTTAGATCTGGCTTTTCTTTGCTCCTACTTTCTCTTATATTCCTCTTTCTTCTGTTGGACACTTGGTTGATAACCCAGCCCGAAACGATCCTTCTTGGTTGTGATATTCTTGGGTCTCAGGTTTCCTTGTAATTTCTTCCCCAACCCTTTTCCTACTTTAGCTCCTCGGCCCAGAGTTTCTGCGACGGTCATCTTGGTACAATTAGATAACCTGGGGTAAGGGATCCGGCTTCCCTCTGAAACGAATGTGGCATTTACTAGTTCTAATGCTCGGAACGAGCATTCTGCAGCATCTTCATCATTTTGAATGTAGGGGGTGTCTGATGTCACGGAAGCAACAAATTCATGCTCTGCTTCTACGGTGACCAATTTGCCTTCAACTACAAATTTTAATTTCTGATGCAATGATGATGGGACAACTCCTGCGGAGTGGATCCACGGTCTTCCCAATAAGCAGTTGTAAGATGGTTTTATGTCTATCACCACAAAATCGATCACATATTCGGTTGGTCCGATCAATAGGGGCACCTCAATTTTCCCCATCGTTCCTTTTTGCGTACCATCAAAGGCTCTTACCGAGTTGTAGCAAGGCTTTAGGTGCGAACCATCTATTGGCAATTTTTGCAGGGTTACCATAGGCAAGACATTCAACGCTGACCCGTTGTCGATCAGTACGCCTGGTAGTACATACCCTTTGCAATGGGTAGTGATGTTAAGAGCTTTGGTAGACCCCATTCCTCCCTCTGGGATCTCATCATCACTGAACGTGATATGATTATAGGCAGTAATATGCCCCACTATCCTGTCCAGGTTTGTTACAGAAATGTCCTGGGGCACAAAAGTTTGATTCAGCACTTTCAATAGCGTCTCCCGATGCTTCTCTGAACTCAAGAGTAATTCCAAAGATCGTGATCCTGGCCGGTTGTTTCCGTAGTTGTTCCACTACGCTGTACTCGCTATGCCTCAAGAACTTTAGAAATTCTTTGGCCTGGGCCTCAGTTACCGGTTCATTTATCTTTTGGGAAGGTTCTTCTCCGAATATCTACGTAGGGCTAACTGCTGTATTCTTCCCCCTATCTTTTTCAGCTGCTCTCAAAGCCTCGGAGGAATAACACCGGCCGCTCCTTGTGAAATGGCCTGCTTCACCAACGTTCACATTATTCTGGCTTTGTTGGTCTTCCAGCGTAGGCTCTTTTACCTGTTTATGTTCTGATTCTTCTGGCATGGTCATATTCGCGGCATAATTCCAGGGAATTTGTCGCATGTCTTTGAATGGGAATGGAGATGGTGCTGAAATGACGATCTTGGGATTCATCTTGCTGGTTTCTCCTTGGGAGACACCTGCATTCCCTATCATGGGAGAGATAATAAAAGGTCTATCCTTCCCGTATCTAATTTTGGGGCTATCTGTCATGTGCACGTCTGATCCCTTCCCCATGGGTTCCTCGAAGAATTCAATTTGTTTTTCATTCATCAATTTCTGCACCAATTTCTTGAACTTTTCGCATTCTTGGATATCATGCTCTTCAGTCTGATGGAATTCGCAATACTTTCCACATTCCTTCTGCCTTATTATCATGCCTTTGTTGATCATACGAGCCATGCATAACTGTTGAAATACCCACCGTAAAGGAGACTTGACTTCTGACACGTCATCCTTTATCCTCATGGTAAAGCATTCTTCTATGGCGTTTACCCCTCTGCTCCCATGATTGGGCAGCGGGTTGTTGGCTACGCTTGGCTCTTCAAACTTCAATATCCCAGAATCGATTAAGTTTTGTACGAGCTTTTTGAAGGCAAGACAGTTTTCAGTGGGATGTCCAGGGGTACCGCCGTGATAGTCGCAATGCACGCTTGGATTATACCAAGGCGGGAAGGGTGGATTGACAGGATTAACGATGTATGGTCGGACCAAGTCCGCTTCATACAATTGAGAATAAAGCTCTGAGTATGAAACAGGTAGGGGAGTGAAAGTTCTCCCCTCTTTATCCTTTCTGGTGACTCTCTCATCTCTTTGATTTGAATTTTGTGTTTTTCCCACGTGTGCTTGTGGCTGTGAGACTGTGAAGTTCTTCGGGGCGGTATAGGTACTGGTGGTGTTTACTTCATTTCTCTTGTTATACTTTCGAGACCTTTCCCCACCATCTATTCTGTCGCTCTTGATTGCCAGTTCGAGAGACTCCCCAGTCCTGATTAAGTCGGCGAAACACTGTGTTGTGTTATTAATGAGGCGGTCAAAGAGTGCCCCCTTCAGAGTATTGACAAATAATGGCGTGATTTCATGCTCCGAGATAGGTGGCTGGATTTGGGCGGCCACTTCTCTCCACCTCTGGGCATATTGTCGCAAGCTTTCATTGGACTTCTGCCCCATATTTTCTAACATGATTCTGCTAGGGATCATGTCTGTTACATGTTTGTATTGCTCGGAAAATGCTTTAGACAAATCTTTCCATGTCTTGACATTTGCTTTGCTTAACTGAGTATACCAACGTAACGCCGCTCCAGTTAGACTATCCTGGAAACAGTGGATCAGTAGCTTTTCATCTTTATGGTAAGCCGCCGTTTTTCTACAATACATCGTTATGTGTGCAGAAGGGCATGTGGTTCCGTCATATTTATCGAACTCTGGTGTTTTGAATTTTGGCGGCAAGACAAGATCAGACACCAAACTTAGATCACTAGCGTCGTTTCTTGATTCTTCATTTGATTGTAACGCTTTAAATTTTTCTTCCATGAGGCGAAATCTTTCTTCCCACTTTCTTTCTACCTCATTCCGGATCCTTTCGACCATGTTTAGGTCCGGCACTTCTTCTTCATAAAGTGCTTCGGTATCAAGGGGTTGAGTCTCAGGTGCCCCTACTTGAAAGCTGGAAGACATTCCTGTAGGGTCAATATACACCTTCCTAGCCTGGTTTGGTGCAGTTGGTTGAACCTTGTAGTGAGCCGGGGTACCTTCTGGCTCTGGGATATTTTCTTCTTCTACTCGTTTTCCAAGACTTTTTGCCAGCAATGCCGTTATGTCAGATACTATTGATGTTTGTGACTGTACAATCTGATCACTAAGGCTTCTCTGGGCCTCTTCAAGCCTTGTCTCTAGCTCTCTTTGCCCTCTTTCTAGACTGATTATTCTTTCTTCCATGAGCTTTCTTTGTAGCCGGGTAAAGTATAGGTGATGAATGATTGCGGGTTAACACTACATACAATGCCACAATATTGTTAATATGGTTGAAAAAAATAAATGTATGTACAATGATGCAAATGTTATGATGCAAATGCAAGAATGCATGCAGACAAGGTACTGATTCCGCTGGTAATCACCCTTTTGAATTACTTCCACGGGAATTAAAGGGTCTTGATTACAACAAAATTCGTGTTACAAAGTAAAGATCCCTAGTACAAAAGATCTAATTATAACACAGAGTCCTACAAATAGATTCTAGCTCTATCTCCTAACTTTCCAATTGCCTTGAGCAGCTTGAGGAACCTAGGAGCTTCTTCCATTCCCGGGGCTATAAAAGGTCAGAGTGTCTCAGCCTCGACAGCTAAATCATTTACGTGTCTGGCGACTCGCTGTATGTCCACCATTAGATTTGTGTAGTACTGGTCTCTGTCCTATACCATTCGAGCAGCGTCGCGTAATCTCTTCTGCCAATAGGTGTCCCCTCCGGCTGCAGCTTCTTCGAACACGTTAATTCTTTCCTTGTAATCCTCCACAACTGCTTCGAGGGACCCGATTCGTGCTTGTAACACACCTACTTCGCGTTCTCTTTCTTGCAGCTCAGTGAAATTATTCCTGTGGCAGTACATTCGAAGTGAGTGTTCGACTTCCGCCATCTTTCCTTTTAATTCATCATTTTGACTTTGGCTTTGCCCCAAACTTTGAATAGTGTCATTGTACAGTTTCTGCATCTCTAATAGTCTATTTCGGCTATTCATGGATTTTCTTTTCCATGCGGCGACACTTTCTCTCTCATGATGGAGAGCTTGTTTCCCCTTGCTGATTTCTTGTCTGAATCTTTCTTTCTCTTGATCAATGGCCTTCTTGGCGGACTGTTTTTCTTTCTCCATAGCCAAACGGTAGCTTTCAATCTCTTTCTCGATCGCTCTTTTGTTAATTTCTCGTTCTTCTTCCACCAAACGGATGCCGTTCATTCTTTCTCTTTCCACAGCTATGAACTGACTCCGGCCGGCCTTTTGTATTTTCGCCTGTAATAGGAGGGCATCTTTTTGATAAAGAGTATTTTTGTCACTCAAATCTGCATTTAATTTCTTCAGTTGCCTGATGATTCCATCCCGCTCGTCAACTTCTAAGCTTGCTTTATAGAGCTCGCTCGCATGTTGGGTCTGTTGGATATCCATTTTCTTTTTAACTTCCTCGAGTTCACTCCTTAAGATATCGCTTTGGACGGTACCACCCTTGTAAGCTCTTTGAGTGACCTTTGTTGGTCCTTGATCGATTCGGGAATCACATTATTAACCCTCAAACGTCTCCAAAGATCGTAATCCGGGGTAGTCATGTGCTCGGTATCTCCTTCCACCCCGATCCGGTAACAATGATCCCGTGCCCTCATGATGGTGCGAATTTTTCCTTTGAACTCTCCTTTGAAAAGAAATTCAGTTTGGCTTAATCCAGCCGGTATTGGGAATGAACTGTCGTGATCCGAATCTGCCGAGACACTAAAAGTGGAGCACAAGCGATCCTCCATGTAATCCTAACATCATCACCCCGGTTGAAGTCGCCACAATTTGTATAGAAAATAATTAACTTTACCGAGCCATGAGACTCTCCATGCTATGTCTTCATCTTGAATGTTCTCAAGAAACGGGTCCACATTTTTGTTTTCAAATCTTCTCGCCATTCCTTTGCTAAGTATTCTCATAAAGGCGAAAAACCTTGGAAGGATATCTCGACAGGACCAGCGTCGGCGTCTTCCACATGTGACTGGATCCATACTTGCAATAGCTGTGCGCGAGCCTCAAAACGTCATTCTTCATGTTTCGGCTAGCGTTTAAGGAAATGAAAGTCTCGACCAAGATTGCTGGTACGGGTTTGCTTTCCGTTTCACTCGCTCAAACAAATCCGAATGGCTATGTCAATGTTCGAGTAGTATTCGGGAAAGATCACCAAGCCATATATTCCTAAAGCGAATAAGTCCATTTTCTTTTGCCTCGTCTGCGGATGTGTTGATATGATGTCCCGAATACTTTCCCATGCAAAGACGTATTATCTCCTCGGATTTGAAAGAGGCCACTAACCCAATCGTCACTCATTCCCGCAAAGGTTTTGAGTTTAGCGGTGTAATTCCGATTCCTTGAGGCTTCGTGATAGATCCAATCTTCTGGATATTTCTTTGGTTAAGTAAAGCAGTGTATTCTTCTACCGTAGGCATCATGTCCTGCCCATTAAAGGTGAAGCAGCAAAAAGCCGGATTCCAGAACTGGACTATAGCTCGGAGTAGGGGCTGGTTAATCCGAATATATAATAGCTGCGCGATGTCGCCATAACTATCACTAAATAAGTCTTGTAGCCTTCAGTCCCATCTTTCCCAAATGCTTTGAAGATCCCACAAGTCGTTCTGTTGGAGACTCACATAGGTGTATCCAGCTATTACGCGTTCGCTAGGCAGGCTGTTCCCTTGGATTTTCTGGTTGACCTCTGACCAATGTCTGACTGACAAATTAAGCTCTTCTTTCCTAAGACACCTTTTTTCCATGGTGAAGGACTTTCTGATCAGGCAAACCACTTGATCCAGTACCTTTATGTGATGCAAATGCAATGATGTATGAAAAAAGAACAAAAGCGAAAAGAAAACAAGTCAGTACCAGATAAAATTGATAAATATATAAATAAAATGACAAAATTAAACAGAAATAAACACACAAAACAACCCTATTTATCCCGTCTAAAACCTAAGGTTATCCGCATGGCTCTAACAGGGTGGGTTTCTATGTTCTCTACATGCAGTTTTGGTTCTAGGAGGTACCCGAACTGTCCTTGCTGTCCCCTACTAAGGGTAGCAAGGCCCCCGATCATCACCCATTATAGGCTCCTTTCAACCGGGTTAAATTCAGGGGGACCCATTCGCTTATGCCCGTACGAAGGAACAATATCCTTACGAAAGCATAAGGTACTCGAGCCCCGAAGGTACTTGCTAGGCCCATACGGGAGAACGATATCTCCACGAAAGCATTAGCGTTTTCCCCCACTTAAAAAGACGGGTTTATATGCCATATTTTAAATGCGTTAAAATAAACGCGCAATTATGACCGAATGTTAATATAATAGTCACTTTAATCCGGAACTTCCAATATTAGTAAAGCGGTAATTATTTTAAAAGCTTGACTCTCATTTGTTTTTTTTTAAAAAAAAAACAAAAAAAATTCCCCAGCGGAGTCGCCATCTGTAGCGAAGGTCTCGCTAAATAAAAACGAGGATTTTTGAACGGTGTTTTTGAAAGGTATTTGTGATATTTAAAAATATTTATTCCGCATGGTTTACAAAAAACCTCATAAAAATGGAGTCGCCACCGGCCACTTAGGTAGGCCGGACACCACAAAACCAGAGATTCAAAAAGACAGGGTTCGGGAGTCGGTTACGGATGGGGAAGGATTAGCATCCCCACACCGCCCAAAAAATTGGTACTTTAATAATTACCGCTTTATTAATATTAGATTTTCCGGATCAGAGTGACAATTATTTTAAATTTCGGTCATAATTGCGAATATATTTTAAGGGTCCCGTTATCCGAGAATAAACGCCCAACCACTATCACTACGCTTGATACTGGCCCCGTTTACGCTCGGATAAAAGGACACCGCATTAACAATTTATATCTCGATATGCAATCTTAATGGCAAAAATATAAAACATGGTAAAATGTTTAAATGTAGTAAATATTGTCATAACAAAATATTAATTTAACATGAATGATATTTTAGACTAAAACATGTATATATATACATATTATTCTAAATAATAGATAAAACAATTATAATATGTCAAAAAAAACAAGGCAGGAACAAGTATATATATAGACGAACAGATATAAAAAAAATGCATACTAGCAATAAAACATATTTCAACATATACGGGTCAACATATTGTATAAAAAGGGGTAAATATACTAACATGTAGCTCTAAAAAAATAAGAAAGCACGCACATATAAAATACAAAACGCCATGTACGAACCAATTAAAACATAACATGCTTGATATGAATAACCAGACAAAAAACGAATATCATACTTGACACATATATACATATAAACATAAAACGAGTCATATACGGGAGACATAAAATAAAATAATATCAACATATACGATGATGATAATACGAACAATAATATTTACAAAGAAAACAGATCAAAATGAAAGGAAAACGAAAATCGGTGGCGGAAATTAAAGAACAATAATATGTAATTTAGGGACGAAATTGCAAAACAGACAAAAACTAAAAGGACCAGGATTGTAATTATACCAAGGGGCAGACCCAAAGTGAAAAATTCAAAAACGCGGGATGGTTAAAGGCGTAATTTTACCATTCGGAAACTGATTCGGTGTAATTTAGTGACTAAATTGTGACTTTTTGAAAACTCGGGGACTGGGATGTGATTATACCATGCGGCAAGACAAAAATGAAAATATTAAAAACGCGGTGGGATTAAGTGTGTAATTTACCCATTTCAAAAATAATAATAACTATAAAAGGGCCATTTTTAGACCGAAACCCATTTTCCCTTTCTTTGTTTCATTTTTTGGTTTTTCAGAGTTTTTGTTCATTCGTTTTCTCTCAAATGTTCTTGAGAAACCCAGAATCCGTGGCACGGCCAGATTGTATTCTCCCGCCGGGCGGCGCTAACCGTGCCGTAGGCTCCCAAAATACACCAACACATTCCCCTTGTCGTCCTCAACATGAATCCGTGGTTGGATTCAGAGGATCCCCTTTTATTTACCCTAGATCTAAGAAATACGAACCCAAAAATATATTTTTTAGACCAAAACGAAACCACAAGGGGTCTTCCCCTCCCTTTTGTTCACCAGATCTAGCTTGTAGGAGCCGAAAGGCTTGTCACAGAGGAAGGGAAGACCCACAGACAACGCCGGTAAGACTTCTTTACTTGTTTCTTTTTTTTATTTCTTTTTGTGTTTCGTATATGCATGCAAAGAAAACAGGTAAGAAAAAGAGACAAAAAATTACCACTGGACTGCCTTTTTGATTATCTTGACTGGTTACAAATTTTTTTGGTTTCACAAGCTCTCTGTTTTTTTGTTACTACCCTCTCTGTTTTTTTTGCTAATCTTTTTTTTGCTTGCTAAAAATTATCCCGTTACAACAGCCCCGTTTCATATATATCACTGCCTCTGTATTTTGGTTGCAACTTGTATCTTCTTTTCCGGATCGACATTTGCTTGTTGTCTTTGGCATAATCAACGCGGGGACTGAATATCGGCGCGGTGGTGGCGTGTGGTCATTCGCGAGAGGCCAGACGCATTTTCGGCCGTTAGATCAGATCTGATCTAACGGTCGAGATGGCTTGAAGAATGATCGGCCTAGATGAAGCCTCGATCTGATGAGACGGCTTGAGATTTCGCCACGTGGAGCTCCGCGATCGAGGAGTCGAACGCGTGGATCTTTACGCGCGTGGGACATTAAAGCGCCCGCGTGCGTGATCCACACGCGCGCGTGGCACTCGAAGCGATCCATACGTGGAGCACGCGCACCGCGATATTTTCGACTTTGGTTGCATCGTGGCCGTTGGATCGGATCTTGATCCGGTGCCCACGCTGATTCCCCCCGCACATTGTAATTAAATGGGATTCAGATTTGGGCCAAACGGGCCTTGTAATTGAACTTGTAATTGGACTGTAATTCCTATTTGTTTAATATATATTTAATTTTTCATTTTACCAGCCCAATAGTATTAATAATAATAATAATAATAATAATAATTATAACAGCAATACATGTATATACGAAAATGTCTACTTATATGATATAATCATTAATTAATATAATATTCTAGTATACGTACGTATAATCATACATATAATTAACATACCGCCTATATACGCTTATACCCTAGATACATACGTGACATACATACACCCCTAATACGTATACATAGCTTATACATGCACACATCACCTTATATTAGTAACATTCATATAATAAATATACATGCAATATTAATATATTTATAAGTAAAAATGAGTGATTACAGAAGCAATTTATCCATTAACGTTTTATTTTGAGTCAAAATGACCTCCTTTGAGGTTGAAATTTGTTAGTCAACTAACGATAAGTAGATTGAAATGACTTGACAAGATGACACGTCAGTAGAAAAATAATTTTATATTTTATATAATTTTATAAAATTAATTTTTGACTGATATTACATCGTTTTAAGTTAGCACATTTGTCTATATGACATCGCCATGTTAATGTGCACTATCATATAGGTTTGTCATGTTATTTCAAGTCATTTAATAGTTTTTATTCGCAAAGAGGCTATTTTGACACAAAAATGAAACATTAAAGATTAAATTACTTAAAGAAAATAATAAAAACCAAAATAATCATTCAATCAATCAAATGTTGGGGGCATTGTTTTTATGCCTTACAAAAAATGAGAGGATAAAGAGAAATATCAATGGGTGAAGAGGAAGATATTGAGAACTAACATTACAAAGCTTAAACTTAGGTTTTCAAATTTCATTACTTCTAACTGTGTAGTGATTTATGAGAGTTCTCCTTGCATATTTATGAGAATTTTACATCATTGGTTCAACTTGTTTAAGCTTTTACAGTAATAACACAAGAAACTTTAAATTTTACCGATGATAAAATATAATTATGGGGTGGAAACTAAAAATATTAATAAAAATTAAAAATACTATACAAAACATGACATAACATGAATGAATAATACAACATGATAAAAAAAAATTATGGGGTGGAAAAAAGAATCCTTGCAGCGTTTGAGTTTGAGTTTGAGTTTGAGTTTGAATTTGAAAATACTTTTTTTCCTCCATTTTTGCATAAATGCAAATTTGGTGGTGAAGCAATAAGCAATGCTTGAACTTTGACCCTTGACCCTTGAATTCCAAGTTGGGGATGGGATGTACCCAATGCCCTTTCCCACAAGGCAGCCGATGACTCTTTTTATTATTATTTTTATTAAGTAAAGAAATAATTATATTATAAAATAAATATCACGATTTAAATATATATAAGATGTGACAATATACGCATCTTAATCACCAGGTTAATTAATGATTTTTTTTATGATAAAGTACTAATGTTTTGGTTCAGTTTCAAAATTCTAAATTTTTTAATGTGGACTGTTTAATTGTTTTATAAATAAAATCAAATACAATCTATAAATTTTTCGGTTGGTTTGTTTATATTTTTAAACAAAAAATGGTATCTTGAAAAATTCACTAATTCAAAAATAAATATAAATTTTTAACTAGAACCGAATTAAACTTTACTATCAAATTTCAATTTTATTATATGGCAAATGAGATACGACAAGAATTTGAAACTGCCTTTGTTGAATAGCGTGGATCGATGACTCATGGTTCACCATTCATTCGTTTCGTAACGTATAGCCACCATAATGTATTTGTATAAAAAATATCTATTAATAAATATAATTTTTTAAAAATATTTTTCTAGACATGTTTGACTACTATGGTACAATTACGATGTATTTTTTTCATGTTTAATAGTACAAATTATAATTATAATTATAAGTTATATAAGTTTAAATTTTGAAATAATATTAACTATAAAATTGAAGGGTGTAACTACACATATAATTACATAAGCTTTTACCCTCCTTCTAAGAATTGAAGAGTGTAATTGATGAATTTAAATCATCTACTACTTTTAGTGCTCTTATGTATGTCCTAATAATAAAAAAATGGAGTCAAGGTTTAAGTTTGGGGTTTAAAATTAGGATTTAGATATTAGGGTTTAGAGTTTAGGATCTATGTTTAAGATTTAGGGTTAGAGTGTATGGTTTAATTTTTTTAATGTTGTAACATATATTAAAGCACTAAAAAGAGACAAAAGATTTTTGTTCGTAATTAAAAATCTCTATTTACAATCAATTAAGCATGATTCAAAAGTTACAATAATTGTTCAAACACCACACAATTATGTAGTTACACCTAAATTCAATTACAATGTAACTTTCCGAATGCACCTTTAGATGATATAATAAGACTGATATTGTTTTTATTATTTTTCACTTATATTACACCAAATATTGTGCTTTAATGAGAGATTTTGGTTCAAAGTTAAATTTTAAGTTTATGTAACGGTAGAGCAAGCACATTTGGCCAGTTGGTTAAGCTGCTTATTTTTGTTCCCTCATATTCCTTTAAGTCATGGATTCTAGACTCACTAGAAACATTCACTTCCTTCCTTTCCCTTCTAAGTAGAATTTGGATTATAATTAAGATTTGACAAAAAAAATTATGCAATAGTAAACTTTGTATTGGCCTCTAAAATAATAAAAATTCAGTTTAATTCTTTAAAATTATAAAGTTATAATCTAATATAAAGGTGAAGTTGCATTTTTATTCTCCAAATTTCATAATCTAATTTTGGCTCCTCCAAATAATATTCTACCTTCGTCCATAGTTGAGACCTTGGAAACTTTAATTTTCTATATTCAAGTTTCATTATGTGTGAATTCTCAACTCATGTTTTTTTTTTTGTTTATCCACCGGTTTCCAACCTATCAGTTGATTAATCTGTATCGAGTATTGTAGAAGCCCATTATGGGGACAACCCTCCCAATCCAATTGTTCCATTTATAATGTTATGATCTGAACCCCGGACCTTATTTAAGGGATAAGAGAAAATGCTGTCGAATTTGTTGAAATAATGCTATTAAAATGTTGAAATAATGACTTAATCTTCTAAAAGTTGCTTTATAAAAGTTTAATATTTTTAAATAATCAGATAAGAGAATAATGTTTTCGAATTTTTTCAAAGAAAGACATGGGGTGTTTGACAAACGGCTGATACCTGATTTTAGTGGCTGATTTGACCAACTAATTTTATTAGCTGATTTGAGAAACTGATTTGATTAACTGTTTATACAAAATTGTTTGGTAAAACTTAGCTGATAGCTGATATGGATAAAATGATAAATAAGGGTATGATTCATTGAGCTGTTAAGTACATATATGCTTTATAATACTTTAGTCTTTATTGGGGTGAAATTATTCAAATAAAATGCTTTTGACAATGAATTAATTTTTTTAAGAAAATTAGTGAATGTTTTTAAATTTTTTGATTTTTTTAAAATTTAATATTTATAAATATTAACCTTATGGATATTGATACATAATATTAACCTTGTATAAGATATCAACACTATAATTTTTTGTCTTCATTTTCATGTTTTGCTATATTTTCTTAATTAAAATATACTTGAGAATATACAATTAAAAAAATAGAATAATAAAATATACTTGAGATTCAAGTGGATTAGATTGGAGGCTATTTCATTATATTATGTTTTATGCCAAGGACGTAATTATGGAAATAACAAGGTCATGTATGTCATTTAGCATCTTATTTTGCAAATCAGATCTTCCAATCCGCTGAATTTTTCAGCGTTTTCTCTTTTAGCTTATTTTGCACAATCAATTCTTTTAAAAAGGTATTTACCAAACACTAGAAATGAAAGATTTGACTACCAATCATCTATTTGTGCCCAAATAAGCTAAAAGCTCTCCAAAAAGCTGTTTACCAAACACCCCATACAAATTTTAAAATGGAAAAAATAAGAGTCAACACTTTTTAGTTTGATCAAATACAAATTTATTGTTTTCTAATCTACTCAAACGAGACTTCTTATTTGAAATCATTTTCAAAAGAATAGGCCTCTTGTTTGAACATATTTAAAAATGTTAGATTCTTATTCGATCTTTTCGAAAGATTATACTTTTAATGGAGTATATACGAAAACATTAGACTTTTATTTGACTTTTTGAAATATTATACTCTTTTTTTGGGTGAAAGGGTATGATCGCATTCATGATCAATCATACACAGAGAATATTAGTATAGGCCTCGTTAAAAACCTCTCTAATACTAAATGGGGGAAAAGAGTATCCATACTAATATTTAAAATAAAATGTTCAACGGGATCTCCCGGCACAACTAAAAACAACTTAAACAACAACTAGACGTGAGCAACAACTAAAGATGCGCAATATCATCAAACAACAAAGAGTTGATCCAACCAGGCGGTGACACATAATAAGTAGTCTCTAAACTATCCAAAGTCGCACTCCTAGCCAACACATCAGCCACTTTATTCCCTGAATGCCTCGTATGTTGAATACGCACAAGCCAATCACGTCCTCGGAGCTCATCCAAATGCCATTTAAGCAAATGAAACCCACTGAAATCATCCTTGAGAACTTGTATCGCCTCCAAACTATCCAACTCGAGCACAGTTTGGCAATACAAAACATTATACTCTTATTTAAAGAATTTCTAAAAAAGTAAGCCTTTATTTGAACATTTAACCAAAAATAAAGATGAATGGTACGAGTTTTGTTAAAACCAACGAGTTATTTGAGGATAAAAATTCTATTGAACTTTCCAGTGCTCCTTTCTATGCCCAAACATTAAAATCACTAAAAAATTAAATTTTAAGCCCTAACCTTAAATTTTAAATCATAAACCCTACACCCATTACCCTAAAAACTACACCTTACCCCAAATTTCCTAAATCCTAACTTTAAACCCTAAACTCTAAATCTATTTTTAGTGTGGGGTATATCACCGAAAAGGGTAGAGGATTTCTATTCGTTATTTGACTAATACTTTAAGTTAAGAAATTTGAACTTTAAATTAGATTTTGTAAATTAAACTTAGTAGATTCTATAATTTATATTTAATTCATGCACTGCATGGTTAATTTTTATTATTTTTTTAATATTAAAAAATGTTTTTTACTAACAACTTGGTGCAGTGGGACTAAACATTATATTCCTTACACTAATATCAGAAGTTCGAATCATGACGTTATCAATGAAATAAACTGAGTTAGGAGGGTCTCCCTATAATGGATCTTTATAGTACCCGGTCCAGATTAGTTAGCCAGAAAATTAAAATCTGTTGTCTATACGAAAAAGAATTACTATTATTTTTCATTTCATACCATTTTAAACGTTCTATCAATATTAGAGTTTTTTATGGTAGGTTAATCGTACCGTTTAACCTAAATAGTCGATGAACCGTTACAACGGTTATTGAATCGTAACCTAACCGTTAAGAAATGGTTAATCGTTTTAACCACTAATGGTTAACCATTATTAATGGTCCGATCACAAGTTAACTTGTAACCTATTACAATTTTTTCACATGTTCGCTGCTTCTTTTGAGAATAATAAAATTATCTCTTCGATAAATATTATATTAATATTATACTATAAGAGGCGTAGCCAATTTTGTGAACAAAATATATTTATAAATAATTTAATCATTCATTTTTAGTGGTCCAGTTAACCTAAAATGTTTAAACTTAATAGTTCGGTTAATTAACCTGTAAAATGTAACTATCATATTGATTAACGGTTAAGGTTACGATTAAATATGTACACCCTAACCAATATCACACATTAATTAAATTATCATTAATTTGATAAAAGAATCATGTTATTATTTTTTTGAACAGTGACAATTGAATTTTGTTAAACACTATGAAAACATTACAAATACAATCATCAAAAAGATAGAAAAAATAGACTAGTCTACTAAAAATCCATATATAAATGTGCAAAGAAAAGAAAACATTTCCATTGAGATTAGATTAAAGAAATACCTCAAGGTTTTTAATCGTATATATTTATTTTTTAACCTAGTTTTTCTCTTCTCTAAATATCCTTGCGCCACAACTTTCCCTTCTTTCGATTCCCTGGCCGAAGGTCGACAACCAGTCTTAGTATTGGTTGTCGACCACTGATATTCATGAAAATATGAGAGAGTGCCTTCAAGGGGTTTTGAACTTATAACCCCACACTTAGTAAGCCTATGCCTTAGCCATATGAGCTAAGGCCATCTTTAGTTTTAACTCACCTTGGATTTTTAATTCGTTATGTTTCATATATACCCAATATTAAATAAAGGTCTGACTCACCAGCTACCATCATTAATGCATTGGGTTTGAAAATATTTAAGGTTGGTTATACCAAAAGGCTCTCCACCTTCCCAAATCCAACCACCGTTCGATCTCCGTCACCGCTTTGCCGTGGCCTTCACCACCACCTTCACCGTGTCTGCCATTGCACCCAGACCCCAGCCCCGTGCTCCACTCGCGGTGAACAACCGTCGTTCACCGTGGAGATATAGTTATAGTTTCATCGAAACCTCCCCCGAAACCATTGTTATTCTCCTTCGATTCCGTCCATCTTCGTCATCGACAGGGCACGTCGACGGTTTTGGCATGATCAGCGTGAGGAGGAGTACAAAACCTTCTAACTGATCGCCATTCTGACACTGGGAAAGGCTTCATTGGAGCTACGATTTTTCCTGCCGATTTCTTCTTCGTTTTGGTAAGTTCAGTAAGGTTCTATCTCAATCTCAGTTGTTTGATTCCAGTAGTTGTTGAGCGGGTTGTTTTTGTTACTTTTCTGGCCAAAATAAGACATTTGGTGTCTCTGATGAATTTTCTGACAAGCTTCTGATGGCCTGGGTTTTGGGGTAAGTGGATCGGTTTAGGTTTGGCCTAAAGGCCTAAGCCGGCCTAAACCGTCTAATTCGGTCTGAGCGCACCATCGTCCAAGCCCAAGCTCAAGCCCATGATATCTGACTCGACCCGAGCCTGACCCGTCCAACTCGACTAACCCGAACCCGGTCCGATTCAACCCGTCCAAGTTAACCCATCCGAGTCAACAGTTAGAGTCAAATCAATTGACTTTGACCGTTGACTTTGACCAAAAAGTCAATTTTTTGAAATCTCTTATTTCATGTTTTTCGACGTTCTAAGTCCAATTTTAAAGTCTGTTCCGTTAATTCTAACCCAAAAGCCTCCGAATCTAACCTTGAACCCAATCATGCATATGTATTAAGTTATTTATTTCAAGAGAGTTTAAATTGAATAAATGACTGATGTAAATTATTATATGTTTAAAGGTACTCGAGTTTTACCTGACCATTCGTCTGCTCAGCCCATCTCTTCCCGTTTCGCTTACCCGCGCTCACCTATAGTTACTCGTAAGATCTTAGAACTCAGTGAAATTATCAAGTTAGAGTAGTTCTCTTGTAGTAACCTTGTTCTATTATAATATAAGATCTAGCATCGTTGTAGCGAGGCGGGTGCCCAATAGGCCTTCTGACCAGCTTTTGAGTTATGTTCCTTGTGTGAAAATTTTCGGTTTTAAATATATTTTATTAAATGATCATGTGCACATGAATATTTTTCTCTGATTGAAAGCATGAATAATTTTATATAATTTGAATACCTTATCTGCTTTGGAAACTTATCTTTGTTTTGGGAAACATGATTTAGTTATCTGATTTAAATGAATGAATACTTCATCTGCGTAATAGAATGCCCATATGATATATATAAACATGATCTCTTGCTACTGTTTATCGATATAAACATGTCTGCCCATGGTTCCTGATATTAATGTCTGCTGTAAAAACTCTGATCTATATCTGGGGTATACTATTGGGATATGTTATGAAGCCTATGTAGGTTCAAGTATGCTTATTCTTTATTTTTTTTATAAATATATGCTCACTGTTTCTTTTTTAGATAAATATATGTTCACTGTTTTATTAGTTTATAAAGCCTAAAATTTAGGTTTCAAGTATGCGTACTGTTTAATTAGTTTACAAAGTCTAAAATTTAGGTTAAATATTTTATACATTATTTGTGTATCATAAGTCATGATTACAAGTTTAATTATAGATAATATTTTATTATTCTTAGAAAAAATTCAACAATCATCATCAAAATCTCTTTGTCTATATTCAACTAGACACTTAAGTCGTAATGTGAAAATGATGATTAACATAATTAATCTTGCATACTTCTCCATTAATAATTTTGAATGCAATATACAACACATTTCTTTCTTTGGTAAACTCAACACGACAAATCTTCCATGATTCTAGAAACTATGGAAACATACCTATGTTTGTCGATTGAAGGACTGTTGAGGCCGTCACTTGTGTCAAGAATCAAGGGAAATATGGTAAGTCTTTTTGATATTAGAGTTTTGATTGTTACATTGAGATTGTGGTGTTTAGTTTGGCTATAGGTTGCTGTTGGGCAATGTTTGTTGTAGCAGCAATTGAATCAGCACACCAGATAGCAAGGAACGAGCTACTAAACCTTTGAGTGTAAAAGATTTTGGATTGTAACATGTACAATCGGCATGGTGATGTGAGTGAAGATGAGTATGATGCTTTTTCCCATGTAAAGCAATATGACATCGTGGAGGAGAAGTATTACCCATACAATGGCAAGATCGGACAATGCAAGCCAATGACGGGTATAAATCACATTTGGATAGAAGGTATTAAACGTCTTTGATCATGAAATGATCTAAAATTAATAGAATTAATATCGCATCAGCCGGTCGTAGTTGGTATATATGCAGATACTAAACTTGAACAGTATAAATGAGGCATATTCAGAGGGTCGTGTGTAAGATAGTCCACGGATCATTCGGTACTAGTGGTCAGATATGGGTTTGTTCATTGAGAAGTAGTATGGGTAATCAAAACCTCATGGGAAAAGCATTTGGGAGTTAAAAGATATGTGTATATGGAGAAGAATGTTCAAGCATCGTATGAAATTATTGGACCTGATACCTGTCCAATTTATTCACTCATCACTCCTATCAACAAGACCATCATCACGCCCATCAATAAGACCATCATCAAACCCATCATCAAGGTTTATACCTATCATCAGTTTGCATTTTTCGACCCTATTAGTGTAGGCTTAATATCTTTCTCTACAATCTCATATTTTATTACACCGTCGACATGATTGATCTAACTCCTTGGCATATTTGCTTGATTCTAGCTTTAGTTTTCGAAACATTTGCTCTAAATACCAAATGTTACATAATTAATTTTTCTTACCCGTGCAGCACTTGGATACTCTTTTTACTGACTATGTTAGCCTAAACTCTTTAAAGATGCAAGCTAAGCATAATGGAAAAAATAAGACAATTATGATTCAAGTAGGAAAAAAAAGGAACTCGCGTATTGAATATTTGAAAAAAATAATTTTATTGGATTTCTTAGCTTTCTTGGTTACCTTGTCACAGCCTTTACAAGATGTTAGGATTCTTAGCTTTATTGGTTACCTTACCAAATGACCAAGACCAGCTATTTATAATCTTTAATATTCTCAATGGATGGAGATTAATCTAATCCTACGGTTAATGTTTTACTTCTAGAGAAATCTATACAACATAGACAAATCTTAAATCTCCTAGAACTTTCTACACAATCTTAGAATTGTATAGCCTTGGAGAATTCCACAAGCTTTTAGAACATTCCATAATCTTTCATCATACTCTCTTTAATGTACTAGAATATTCTTGACATTTTTCTTTAATCTAATAATAAGATATGTATATATTTGTTCGTAAATTGTTTACACTAAAAACACTTTAATGTATATATTTGGTTAAAGGTTTTTAAATATTAACGTTTGGTGGAAAAAATTGTCTACTAGAGTAACCAAAATCTATCTATTACTATTAGCATGGCTTATACAAAATCCACCATTTTAGAATCTGCAAGAATACTTCACAAGTCCTCCACAAGTATTATACGACACTTGGACATTTCTCTCTACATACGCATATCTTTTAACTCTTCAATCCTCTGCCCATGAGTTTTTTATAATCTAGACTGCTACACCACAGACAAACCCATATACGACTCTTGATAATGAGTTTGTTGGTGTGATTGATGATGGGATAAATTGGGTAGGTATCAGGTCTAACAATCTCATACGATGCTTAGACATTCTTCTCCAAATACACATATCTTTTGAATCACAAACTCTCACCCACAAGTTTTTCGTAATCCAGACTACTACTTTACAGACAAACCCATATCCGACCACTAATACTAAATGATTTGTGTGCAATCTTTTACATGACTCTCTGAATATTCTTTTTCTATACCTTTCAAACTCATCATCTACATATATACCAACTACGATCGGCTAATGCGGTACTGCTTCCATTAATTTTAGCTTATTCCAAGATTGAACTCACTTAACACTGTGTATTCATATGTGTTTTATACTTGTAATCGGTTTGCATTTTTTGACCTTACCGTTGTAGGGATAATATTTTTCCTCTAAAATCCAATATTTAATTACATGGGCAAAATCATCGTTCTCATTTCAATCCAAACTATCACATTGATTGTATCTGTTGTAATCCAAAACTTGTTGAATGCACGAATTCTATTGCCGCTACCGTAGCCATCGCCCAACAACAACATACGTATAACCAAAATAAATCTTAAAAGTGACACTCAAAACACTAATATCAGTGAAATAAAACTTACCCGATTTTTCTTGATGCTTGATGCGGGTGACCGCCCTAGTAGTCCTCTAGTCGAAAAATGTAGATAACCTTCCATAGGTTCTAAAATCAAATAAGATTTTTCGTGTAGAATTTTTAATGTTAACCAAAGAACGAAGCATATTGTAGCCTACATTATAAAATAATATATTAGTAATAAGAACCAATTCTAAGAAGTTTGGCTTACCACCCAAAAATTAAAAGCTTATATTTTGTCATTTGAATTAATTTTTTTTCATCATCTCCAGTAAGTAAAACACCATAGAATTACCTTTATACAACTTTATGGTGAAATATCCTAAGTTAAATGCAAGACATGAAAAACAAAACAATGATGCAATACCACCAAGCCCTAGCTCTAGGAAGTTTGCTTAAGCTTAATCCTTAAAAAAATAAAGACTTCTACTTTGTCATTTGAATTAAAAACTTTTTTCACCATCTTCAGTAAGTAAAACACCATAGAATTACCTTTTTTCAACTTTTATGGTGATATATCCTAGGTTAAAGGCAATGTATGAAAAAGTAAACACAAAACGATAACATAAATATGCAATACCACCAAGCCTTAGCTTTAGGAAGTTTAGAGCTTATTCTAAAAAAATCAAAGGCTTTGGTTCTGACATTTGAATGAAAATTTTTCTATTATCTTTAATAAGTAAAACACCAAAAATTTACTCTTTTCCAGATTTTATGGTGATATACCTTGAGCTACAATTTCCCTCAATTGGATAAATGTTAAAAGCAACCTAGCCTTACAAAGAAATAAAGCTCATTTAATTAGGTTTTTATAAAATAAAGTGATTTTTGTTTGGGTTTAACCTAGGAGCTAGGATATATCACCATAAAAGGTGGAAAAAAAAAGGTAATTATATGATTTTTACTTACTAAAGATGAATCAAAAAGTTTTTAATGTAAATGACATAATAGAAGCCTTTAATTTTTTTAGGATGAAGCTTAAGTATACTTCATAGAGCTATTGTATCTAAGAAAACTTGAAGAATTCTTCTTTTCCAAAAATATAAAAATCGAAAAGTTCATTTGCATCAATCTTGTAAAACCTACATTTGATTTTGATATAACAAAGAGTTTAAGGACCAATTTGTAAACTTGAATAAATTTTTAAGCTAAAAAATTCTCACAAAATGAAAAGGATTCGAACTTAAAATGTTTCTAAGTAAAAAACGTAAACCCCAAAATATTTTTTAAGTATTTTGATACTCAAATATCCAAAATCGTGCAGGCGTATCAATACGCCCTTAGGTATTTCGATACGACTTTTGGCTACTGGAAACTGGTTTTAACTTAATAGCCAAAACGTACTGCTACGGGTGTGCCCATTTCGATACGGCCTTCAACCTGGGAATTTTATTCAAGCAATAAGTATTGGTACAGGTGAACAGATTCACTTGTACTGATCTGGGTGTTAAGATTTTCAAATCTTTGTATTTAATATATGACCATTACCTTGTCAGTGATTGGAATCACCAAACTTCAATTTTTAGTTACACTGTATCGATAAGCCCCCTAGGCATACCGATGCAATTTTTCTTAGACTTTTTCCTCAGATTCTAGTGAGCAAAAACCGTACCGATATGGCCTATCCGTTTTAATACGGCTATGTTTTTATACTATACTTGTTTCGATACGCCCTCAGGAGTATCAATACTCTTATGTACAATGTCTATTTCTTCTTATGGCGGGTACCGATACAGCTCCTCGTGTACCGATACAGTATGTCACCAAACAACATTTATTGCGGGAAGAAAGCAACCCAACAGCTCTATTGATGATCCCAACCACCCAAACGGTTAGAAATCAATGAGGGGATATAAAATCAAGTCTCCAAAGCTTTAACAACAACAATTGAACAAGTCAAAAGCAATCAAAAACAAATCCAACACCTTTGAGCCTATTAGAGCCATATCTTTTAACCCACTTGAGTTATTTTCATTGTATTCATTTTTATTCAAGTTTGGGGTTTTGAGTGCACTTGTATTCGACAAACAAACACCTTTGAGAGGATATTTTCTGTTTGCATTCCACTTCTTGTAAAGAAAGTGAACTTGATCAAGCTTTGAGTAAAAAACTTTGATCAATTGTAACGGTTGTCTCTTTAGCCTAGAAAAGGGGAAGAATTCTTAGTGAATTGTTTGAAATCCTTAGTGGGGAGTGAAGATAGTGGATGTAGATCTTGTTAGATGCTTGAACCACTATAATTCATTGTGTCCAACTTTTTCTATCTTTCAATTACTTCCACCAAAATTTTTATTTGCCAATTCACCCTTTTTTGGCCTTCCACAACCGATTGATTATCTCAACAATTGGTATTAGAGTTACACTCATTGGAAGGATTAACACCCACTTGAGTTGATCCGAAGGAGATACATCAATCTACAATCAAGGTCATGGCATATACTTTTGGAAACAACTTGTACGAGTCTCAATCAATCACTAAACTACCATTCTTCAATGGGGGGATAACTATCCTTATTGGAAGAATTGAATGAGGCTCTTCATCAAATCCAACGATTACCTCTTTTGAGATGTAATCGAAGAATGACTAATTATTCTGATGAAGCAAGAAAGAGAAAGGTGAGTTCCAAAGTCCAAGCAAGAAATGACCAATAATGAACTAAGGAAGTTGCAAATAAACAACAAGGCATTGCACATGCTCTTTTGTGCACTTGAACCGGATGAGTACTCCAAGATATCTCCTTACACGAGTGCAAATGAGATATGGGATAAGCTCTAGACCATCTATGAAGGGACAAACAATGTCAAGGAGACCAAGATTGGACTCCTCAACTTGAGCTACGAAAATTTCAAGATGGAGCCCGATAAGAGCGTCACCAAGATGTTCGATCGTTTCTCCATCATTGTCAATGGTCTCAAAGGCTTCGAAGAGGTCTTCCCTGAGGAAAAGCTAGTCCGAAAGCTCATTTACTCCTTTAATGAGTCATGGGATGGAAAGAGGACCACCATCATCGAGGTTAAAGACCTCAAAACCTTGAAGCTCGATGCTCTTATGGGTTCTCTCCTTACTCACGAGATCATGAAAAAAGGAAGAGAAGAATAGAGAAGAGAATAAGGTCAAAAAAGGAAGTAGAAAAGAAGAAAATAGGAATTACTCTCAAAGCTTCACTTGAGGAAAATGATTCTAGTGAGGAGAAAGATGAAGAAATGGCTATGCTAGCCAAACGGTTCACTCGGTTCATGAAATCCAATCGGGGAAGAAAGTTTCATCGAAGAGGAGATTTCAAGAACAAGAACAATGAGAAAGATAATGAATAACTTATTTGCTTTGAGTGTAAGAAGTCAGGGTACATAAGAACCGATTACCTCCAACTCAAAAGGAAGAGTTTTGGGAAGAAGAAGAAGCTCAAGGCAAACGTTGCTACTTGGAGTAATAAGGAATCATCTGATGAAGAAGAGCAATAAGTTGTCAATCTTTTCCTCATGGCACTCGAAGATGATCCTAAGGTAATCTCTAACGCATCTACATTTTATTTCACTTTCGATGAGCTTCAAGAAGCTTACGATGAGTTACAAGAGGTTTATGATGAGTTGGTAGAAAATATAAGGAATCAATTTTGAAAAATAAGAAAACAATTTCTGATTTGAAAAACCAAAACAATTCTCTATCCAAAACCAACTCCAAACTTGAAAAGAAGGTTTTTGATTTACAACAAAAAAAATTATTTTGAAAAGAAAAATCATGATTTAAACAACCTTCTTTCCAAAGTTCATGATGATCACCAAAAGGAGGTTGGTGATCTCAAAGCTTCTCTAAGCATAGTTGGAAACTAAGTTTTGAAAAAGCAAGTTCTTCAAAACCCATCTATGTAAAGAGAAACTTTGGTGGCTACAAACAAAGAGGCTTCCAAAGGCTCTCTAAAGGTAAAATGATTAGGAGTGTTTGGGTTCCTAAGGAACTAATCACTTCTAATGATGTTAGTGCTATTGCTTCTTGGATTCTCAAAGGAACCAAGATTTTGGGAGCTAATAATCATGGACCCAAAATGATTTGGGTACCAAAAATCAAGACTTCATCTTTGTTTGTAGGGGGAGCATTGCTACAAGGCCAAAGCTACATGCGCAAATTCGTGGTACCTTGATAGTGGATGCTCGAGACACATGACCGGTGACAAGAGTCAGCTATTGGAGCTAAAACCAAAGAGTGGAGGAGTAGTGACTTTCGGTGATAACTCCAAAGGCCACATTGAAGCAATTGGTTCCATTGGTAATCACTCTTCCATTCTTATTGACAATGTTTTGTATGTCAACGGTCTAAAACATAATCTTTTGAGCATAAGCCAACTTTGTGACAAAGGTTTCAATGTTCTTTTTGATTTAAATGGTTGCAAAATTATCAACACTGAAACTAACAAAATTGTGCTTATTGATCATTGCATAGAAAATATATACATGGTGCATTTAGATGACATTCATATTTCAAATGCATTTTTTGTTGCAAAAGATAAACATGACTCATGGTTATGGCATAGAAAACTAGGGCATGCAAGAATGAGTGTTTTAGAAAAATTGGTTTCTAATGATCTTGTAAGAGATTTGCCAAAAATAAAGTTTTCTTTTGACAAAATTTGTGATGCTTGTGCAAAAAGCAAACACAAAAGAGTTTTTTTTAATCCTATTAATGATGTTTCTACAAGTAGAGTTCTACAATTGATCCACATGGATCTTTTTGGCCCTATTAGGACTATGAGCTTGGGTAGAAAATCATATGCATTTGTTTTAGTTGATGATTACTCTAGATTTACTTGGGTTCTATTTTTAAGCACTAAGGATGAGGCTTTAGAAAATTTTATCACTTTTTCAAAAATTACTTAAAATGATATTGGTCATTCTATTTCTCCATTAGAAGTGACCATAGAACCGAATTTCAAATTTTAGGTTTTGAGGATTTTTTCAACTCAAATGGTATAAGCCATGATTTTCCACTCCTCGCACTCCTCAACAAAATAAGGTTGTTGAGAGGAAAAATCGTACTTTAGAAGAAATGGCTAGAACCATGCTTTGTGAAAACAATTTGACAAAGTATTTTCGGGCGGAAGCCACTAATACGGTTTGCTATATTGTTAATAGAGTAATGATTATGCCTTTTTCAAAGAAAATATCTTATGAGATTTTAAAATCCAAATAGCCTAACATTAGCTATTTTCATTCTTTTGGATGTAAATGTTTTGTTTTAAATAATGAAAAAGTCAATTTGGGTAAATTTGATGCTAAAAGTGATGAAAATATTTCTTAGGGTATTCTTTAAACTCTAAAGTCTATTGAGTATTTAGTAAGAGAACTTTGGTGGTTCAAGAGTTTATTCATGTGGTTTTTTATGATAACTCCCTTCCAAGGAAGGATTCTTGTGATGACGATGATATAGGAAATTTTGAAGCCAATGATGGTGGGAAATCATCAAAGGTAGATGAAATTCCATCCAAAGAAGAAAAAGCACAAGATCCACCTCTAGAAGCATTGAAGGACATAACTCTAGAGGAAAAGAAAGTGAGCTACCCAAGGGAGTTCAACTATGTCAAAGGCGGTGAGATTTTGGGTGATCCATCCAAAGGGGTAACCACTAGATCTTCTCATAGAAATATTTGTAAGGTTGCATTTATCTCATGCATGGAGAATAAAAATAACAAAGAAGTATTAAATAATGAGTATTGGTTATTGGCTATGCAAGAAAAGTTAAATCAATTTGAGAGAAGTCAAGTATAGACATTTGTTGATAGGCCTAGTAATAAGTCTACCATAGGAACTAAATTGGCTTTTAGAAATAAACTAGATGAGAGTGGTAACATAGTGAGAAACAAGGCTAGACTTGTTACTCAAGGTTACACTCAAGAAGAATGAATCAATTTTGACAAAACCTATGCACCCGTAGCTAGAATGGAAGCTATTAGGATGCTTCTTGCATTTGCATGTTATCATGAATTCAAGATTTTTCAAATGGATGTAAAAAGTTCTTTTCTAAATGGTTTTATTAATGAGGAAGTGTATGCAGAACAACCACCCAGTTTTGAAGATCCAAAATATCCAAACCATGTTTTCAAACTTTCAAAAGCTTTATATGGTTTGAAACAAGCTCCTAGAGCTTGGTATGAAAGATTATCAAACTTTTTTAATTGAAAAAGGTTTTAACAAAAGAAAGGTAGATACTACACTCTTCATTAAAAGAAAAGGCAAAGACATCTTAGTAGTTCAAATCTATGTTGATGATATCTTTTTTGGTTCTACTAATGAATTACTTTGCCAAGATTTTGCTAAGTTGATGCAAGGTGAATTTGAGATGAACATGATGGGGGGCTCTCATTCTTTTTGGGACTCCAAATCAAACAAAGGAATGATGGCATCTTCATTAATCAAGCTAAGTACATCAAGGAAATGCTCAAGAAGTTTGGCTTGGAGAATATGAAACCTCAAGCCATGCCAATGAGCTCTTCTAAAACGCTTGACAAAGATGAAAGAGGTAAGTGTGTTGATTTAAAGCTTTATAGATCAATGATAGGATGTTTGCTTTATCTAACCGCAAGTAAACCAGATATCATGTTTAGTGTTTTCTTGTGTGCTAGATTTCAAGCTAGTCCTAAAGAATCACACCTTATAATCGTTAAGAGAATCTTTAGATACCTTAGAGACACACCTTGTTTAGGCCTTTGGTATCCTAGAGATTTCTTCTTTAGTTTGCATGCTTATTCGGATGCAGATTATGGAGGTTGTAAGATAGATAAAAAAAGTACCTCCGATACTTGTCAATTCCTAGGTAGTATGCTAATATCGTGGTTTTTAAAGAAATAAAATAGTGTAGCATTATCTACCACCGAAGCGGAATATATATCGGCCGAAAGTTGTTGTGCTCAAGTCCTTTGGATGAAGCAATAACTTTTAGATTATGGAATTGATGTAGATGTCATACCTCTTAAGTGTGACAACACTAGTGCCATATGTCTCACTAAGAATCCCATTACACAATCTAGAACAAAGCATATAGAGATAAGACATCATTTCATTAGAGATCATGTCTTGAAAA
This sequence comes from Hibiscus mutabilis, assembly GCA_019671005.1. Lineage (NCBI taxonomy): Eukaryota > Viridiplantae > Streptophyta > Magnoliopsida > Malvales > Malvaceae > Hibiscus > Hibiscus mutabilis. Next base: position 4,744,284 of record CM033712.1, on the reverse strand, counting down.
ATGAGGTAGTTCTAGATTATGTAGACACCTTGAACCAATTAGCAGACATGTTAACCAAACTTTTAGATTAAGAGCACTTTTGGTCTCTTGGGAGAGATTTAGGTTTAACTAGCCTTTCTTGAACCTTAGAGCCTTTTTGGTGTGAAAACTTGCTTGAATTTGGTTGAATTCATTGCTTATGTGTTTTTGCTCATATATGCATCTATGTTTGTTGCTAGGGGAGTATGCATCTGTTTTTGCTCATACATAATGTTCTTATATCATTTACATGCATTTCGATTTGAGTAAAATCGAATATTTGAGCACCTTGCATTCAAAAATGACATTTTTGCCTCAGGGGTACTGATACGAGATAACGTGTATCAGTACGGGTATCACGAGACAACTTCGGTACAGGTTGAATTGTACCGGTACGGGGTCATGTATCGAAACGGCTAAAAACTATTTTGTACGCTGTTTTGATACGCCACGTATATGTATCGGTACGCGTAGTCTCTGGAGAGTTAAATGGGCATTAAAATAGGGTTTCCAACTTTAAGTCAAATTCTAACTTTCTCTCAAACCCTAGATACGAAAATCCCCTATATAATCCCCTCAAAACCCTTTGTTTTTCACACAAATCATAAAATCTTTTGAGGACTTTTGGTTTTCTTATCAAACTCAAGCAAAATTATCAAGTTTTGTGCATCATCATCTCTTCATTTATCCACAATCCTCATTCAAGGTATAAACCTTATTTTCTTTATTTTTCAATTTCGTTCTTATTTATATATTGTTTGTGTTTTAAAAATATATATTTAGTATGTATATAACATAGTTTTCAAAGATTTTACAAAAATTCTTTCAAAACTGAAATTTTTTTGTTTGAATATAAAATTATACTCGTATATTTTCAACACTTTTTTCAGTTTTATTTTACCATGAATTATTTTTATACTTGTATATGATTTTAAACTATATGATATATGTTTTTTACTATACCTTGATCATTGGATTAATTATTGGATTGAATGTGATGTTTATGCATACATTGTTTTTGTGGTTTGATTTTTGATTTCAGGGTTTAACCATGGCACCTAAGAAACGAGCAAGAAAAGAAATCAGGTTTAGTTCCTCAAATCCAAATCCCAATTCCATCAACGATGGTACTAAACCCAACCTCACCTATATTTTTCAAAATTGTTTTAATGAACCTAGATATCCAAATGTCATGGATCGTTTTAAACATTATCAAAGTGTTAAAATCCACCGTGAGCGTGTGGTTTCTATACCTTTCATGACTTCCGAACAATTTAATTTTAGATATCTTGATTTAATGAATCAATGGAAGTTCATGCACTTTTTAAGCATTATACCGAAACTTTGCCCTTATTTTTACTCAAATGCCTGGTGTATTTGTAACCAAGATAAATCTGAAGTTGTTGCTATTGAATCATATCTCGTGGGAAAGAAATATCAAATTGATTCTTTAGTTTTAGCAAACTTTTTGGATTTTGAGGATGTGGGAATAAATGATGAGGACTCTTTGGGACATGTTCAATGTGGCTCCGTGACCATGCTTGATGCTTCTAATCGCTTCCTTCACCTTCTCACCACTTAGAGGTTTCGACCATCCAGTGGTTAATTCTCCATGATCCGCCAAGTCGACGACTTTTGGCTTCGTTGCTTTCGTGAGGGTAAGCGTCCCAACCTTGCTCAAATTATGTTTTTCGAGATTGTCTTCACCGTGAAAAATTTCCATACAACTCTTGTCTCATCTTTCACTTATGGAACTGCTTTGAGCTACTTGTTTCACAAGATTGGTATTGATTGCTCATATGATCTTGTTGAACCTCTCACCGATCCTATTGATGAGCGTTCTCTTCATCGATCTAAGTTCACCATCTATAACGGATAATGGATCCGTATTGCGGATCTTCCTCAAAATGCTCAACTTGATCCGGTGGTGGCTCCTCAAGCGGTTCCTCAAGTTTCGGTTGCTCAACCTTCCCTTGACGCGCTTATGGCCTATCTTGATGGGACGTTTGCCTCTTTGGATATGAGTATGAACTCGAGTTTCACTACTCTTGATACTCGTACGACATCTCTTGACACTAGTATGGCATCCTTGGAGGAGAGAGTTACCTCGATCAAGAATCGCCAAGCTTCTATGGATTTATCTCTCACCGTTTTTCATGGAGAGTGGCTACCATCTCTTGGAACACATGCTATGGATGAAGATGAATAGGATGAAGAAGAAGATAACGATGAAGACGCCCCTTAGGCTCTTGCATCTCATGACATATCATATCATATTAGGTTTTATGTTTTATGCACCTATGTCTTTGATTTATGAACTCAAATGCTTCGGTTTATTTGTTTTGGTTTATGTTTTTAGGAATTAAATTGGATTTTAATGTTGTTTTGAATATTATGCTTTAAATTTTAATGATATTTATGTTGTTTCCTTAATGCTCGGAGTACCTTTAATGTTTATATCTTGCTTTATATCCTACTGATTTTGATCTAACAAAATGGGGGAGAAGTAAAAAGAGCTAAAAGTTTTCAAAATCAAATCTTTTAGCCTTAAAGAAAGTGAGAGTATTTTCAAACTTACTTAAAAATTTATTATGGTTTTGTTATATCAAAAGGGGGAAGATTGTAAAACCTACATTTGATTTTGATATAACAAAGAGTTTAAGGACCAATTTGTAAACTTGAATAAATTTTTAAGTAATCAAAAAGTCTCACAAAATGACAAGGATTAGAACTTAAAATGTTTCTAAGTCAAAAAAGTAAACCCCAAAATATTTTCTAAGTATTTTGATACTCAATTATCCAAAATTGCCCAGGCGTATCGATACGCCCTTAGGTGTTTTGATAAGAATTTCAGCTACTGGAAACTTGTTGGGCTCGTTGCATGCTCGAATCGATCTTTGAAAATTGTCAAGAGGGTTGAAATTGCTTCCCGAATTAATTGGCTAAAACCATAAAATAGTAGACAATTGTGCACAATAATTTTAGAGTGGTTCAACTCTCTCAATGGAGTCTACATCCACTACCTTAGCACACCACTAAGTATTTCCCAATTCACTACTATGAATTCTTCCTTTTGAGGTCAAAGGGATAACCTTACAACCCTATCTTTTCAATGGCTAAGATAAAACCACTCTAGTTTTTTGTCTAAGGCTAAACTATAACCTCTCATTTTACTAGGGATTTGTGTAAACTCTAAAACCTCACTTAGGTGGGTGTTTACAAGAATTTAAGCTCACAAGAGTACAAAGGATTTAAGATTAAGCACTCTCTCAAACACTATATACAAGAGAAATGAAAGAAATAAGAATTGGACTAAAATTCTCTTGATCATGTTGCTTGGATGTGTTATCTTGTCTTCTTCAAGTATTCCAAGGCTTGTATTTCTGTTTGGAATGAGTTTCTAGCCGTTTATGGTCGTTGGGGATGAGTCATGGCCATTGAGGATGCAAAATAGTCGTTACCTACAAAAATTTCAGCATTTATAACTAAAGGGATCGATCCTTTTTCTAAAGGGATCAATCCTTTTTTTAAATATATGACCGTTAAACGGACAAGGGATCAATCCTTTTTTCCAGGGGATCAATCCTTTTACACTAAATAGCTAGAGCAAAAAAACAAATGTTTACTGTCCAAAAAAGGATCGTTCCTTTTACATAAGGGATCGATCCTTTTTGCCTTAAACCTTGAAAAACATTATTTTTAAGTGCAAAAACGATCATACTAATTTTGAAAAAGTTCGGCTAAGTTGGAAAATATTCAAAACAAAATTTTCAAATTTGTTTGGACTTTGAATTATTTTTGAAATATTTGAACAAGTCCAAAACATTTCTCACTTAATTTGTTATATCAAAATATTAGTTCAACATTCTCCCCTTTTTGATATAACAAAACTCTTTGAAAAATTGTTTTTAACAAATGCTCCCCCTTAGAAAATAATATTTGAAAAAGATAATATTTTGTAAAAATATTAAAGCTCCCCCTTTTTCTTTTTGAAATTAAAATTTTCAAACCTATCTCTCCCCCTTTTTGTTATGTCAAAAATAATTCAAACAAAGTTTGAAATCACTCATTAGTACAAAATAACAAAAGTGAGTAAGATAATTTAAAAAAAAAATCAAAAGCTCCCCCTTAATCAAAGCATTCCATTAAAAATTTGGTTCAAATTTTGACAATTAAGAGATTGAATTTCACCATTGAATCAAATCAATTTAAAACATATGAAATTCAATTTATCCAAGACTTTAAAATAAAAGAATAGATAACCAAATAAATAAATAATTAGCATAGAGGTTACCCATCTTCTTCACTTGTGTGATTTGAGCATTCTTTGATCTTTGTTATCATCACAATTGCTCTCACACACCTACAAAAAAACATTTACTTGATTTTTGGCATCCAAATTGCTTTGGATCCATTAACATTAGCCACAATGTCTTTAGTTCCCCTAGGAACCCATACTTGTCTAATCCTATAAGTTTTTCTTTTCTTTATAGGACAAGTATGCAAGGAATGACCATGGTAATGGCAATGTGAGCATTTTGCCATTATGTGACAAGATGAATTATTGAAAATAATTTCTTTTTCTTTTGTTAAACTTTCAAGCTTAACTTTCAAATCAAGATTTTCTTTTTCTAAAACATCTTTGCTTGTTTTTGAAAACTCTAAATCTTTTTTCAAAATTTCATTTTGGTTTTCAAAATCCAACTTTGTTTTCAAAAGAAAATCATTTTTAATTTCAAGTTTTGAAATCATTTTCTTAAATTTGGAATTCATGGTCTCAAATTCCAAAAATAATTCATCAAATGCATCTTGTAACTCATCAAAAGAATATGAATTTAATTCATTTGAGTTAGAAGATACCTTGGGCTCTTCATGAGCCATAACACCATCCACCTTTGGTGAGAGGAGGTTTGCACTTGATGGAACTCCATCTTTCTTCATTTCTTTCCCATAAAATTTCTCACGCTTCTCCCAAATTTCTTTAGCACTTTTGGATGGGGAGACCTTCTTGGAAACCTCTTGATTTAGGGCACAAAGAAGAATATGCATAGCCTTTGCATTGAGATGGTCCTTCTTTGTGTCTTTGGCACTTCTTTTCTTCTTCTTCTTAGGAGCTTCCAAATGTACATCTTCGATAATCATCCAAATGTCGAGGTCGAAGCCTTTGATGAAATATTTCATGAAATCATTTTAGAACTGCTTGCCATTTGAAATCTTGAATCGGTGAACTTCGAATAATCGATCTTTACTCATGGATGTTAGTCCTTCAATGGAGATGAGGCTCTCATACCAATTATTGGGCTTTTTGCACGCTCGAATTGATCTTTGAAAACCGTCAAGAGGGTTGAAATTGTTTCCCGAATTAATTGGCTAAAACTAGAAAATAGTAGAAAATTGTGCAGAATGATTTTAGAGTGGTTCAACTCCCTCAATGGAGTCTACATCCACTACCTTAGCACACCACTAAGGATTTCCCAATTCACTACTATGAATTCTTCCTTTTGAGGTCAAAGGGATAACCTTACAACTCTATCTTTTCAATGGCTAAGATAGAACCACTATAGTTTTTGTCTAAGGCTAAACTAGAACCTTTCCTTTTACAAGGGATTTGTGTAAACTCTAAACCTCACTTAGGTGGGTGTTTACAAGAATTTAAGCTCACAAGAGTACAAAGGATTTACAATTAAGCATTCTCTCAAACATTATATACAGAATAAATGAAAGAAATAAGAATTGGACTCAAATTCTCTTGAAACATGTTGCTTGGATGTGTTCTCTTGTCTTCTTCAAGTATTCCAAGGCTTGTATTTCTGTTTGGAATGAGTTTCTAGCCGTTTATGGCCGTTGGGGATGAGTCATAGCCGTTGGGGATGCAAAATAGCCGTTACCTACAAATATTTCAGCATTTATAGCTAAAGGGATCGATCCTTTTTCAAATATATGACCGTTAGACAGACAAGGGATCAATCCATTTTTCCAGGGGATCAATCCTTTTACACTAAATGGCTGGAGCAAAAAAACAAGTGTTTACTGTCCAAAAAGGGATCGATCCTTTTTGCCTTAAACCTTGAAAATCATTATTTTTAAGTGCAAAAACGATCATACTAATTTTGAAAAAGTTCGACTAATTTGGAAAATATTCGAAACAGAATTTTCAAATTTGTTTGGACTTTGAATTATTTTTGAAATATTTGAACAAGTCCAAAACATTTCTCACTTAATTTGTTATATCAAAATATTAGTTCAACAAAATTGGTTTTAACTTAATAGCCAAAACGTACCTATACGAGTGTGCCCGTTTTGATATGGCCTTCAACCTGGGAATTTTATTTAAGCAATAAGTATCGGTACGGCTTTACATGTACCGATACGGGGTGTTAAGATTTTTAAATCTTTGCATTTAATATATGACCGTTACCTTATCAGTTATTGGAATCACCAAACTTCAATTTTCAGTTACACTATATCGATACACCCCCTAGGCATACCGATGCAATTTTTCTTAGACTTTTTCCTTAGATTCTAGTGAACAATAATCATACTGATACGGCCTAGTCGTTTTGATACAACTATATTTTTATACTATACTCGTTTCGATACGCCCTCAAGTGAATCGATACTCTTTTGTACAACGATTATTTCTTCTTATGGCAGATACCGATACGGCTCCTTGTGTACCGATATAGTAGGTCACCAAACAACATTTATTGCGGAAAGAAAGCAACTCAACGGCTCTATTAATGATCTCAACTACCTAAACGGTTAGAAATCAATGAAGGGATATAAAATCAAGTCTTCAAAGCTTCAACAACAACAATTGAACAAGTCAAAAGCAATCAAGCACAAATCTAACACCTTTGAGCTTATTAAAGTCATATCTTGTAACTCACTTGAGTGATTTTCATTGTATTCATTTTTATTCAAGTTTGGGGTTTTGAGTGCACTTGTATTGGGCAAACAAACACCTTTGAGAGGATATTTTCTGTTTGCATTCCACTTCTTGTAAAGAGAGGGAACTTGATCAAGTTTTGGGTAGAAAACTTTAATCGATTGTAACGGTTGCCTCTTTAGACTAGAAAAGTGGAAGAATTTTTAGTGAATTGTTCGAAATCCTTAGTGGGGAGCTAAGGTAGTGGATGTAGAGCTTGTTAGAAGCTTGAACCACTATAATTCCTTGTGTCCAACTTTTTCTATCTTTCAATTACTTCCACCAAAAATTTTATTTGTCAATTTACCCCCTCTTGCCTCCTTTGATTTTCCTTCTCTCATTGTTTCAGTTTAAATCTTGATTTGAATTGAATTCTAAAAGAATTTTTAACTAGATTCATTGTATTTTTATAGTTTAATTGATTTGACTATTATTTTAATTTTTTAAATAATTTTTATTGTATTATATCCAATGAAACTGAAAATCTGCTACAAAATACACTAGACCACCTTTACAAGGCTACAAACAACAAAATCAGACACCTTAACGAAAGACAATGTTCATAGGTTAAAAGTCTCAAGTCTAACATGTAAAGCCATTGAGAGTGAGAGAGTGCAAATTAAAAAAATAAAAAAATAAAAAGATTTGAAAAGTAGTTTAAAAGGTAAGATTCCAACCGTAGTAGATTTTTTTGACAAATAAATTAAGTTTAAGGCAAACTACCTGACCGTCCAACGGAGTCTATCCTATTTTAATCACCCAAATAAAAAATAGATAAACACACTATCGAACTTTTAAAGTAGTGTTAATTTGACCATCGGCCGTTAAAATCTAACGGATGAGGTGACATGACAGTTAATGAAATTTTGTATAATTGCATATTTAATTTCTGTTACTTATCTATTATATCATTTTGGTCATGATTTTAATATTAAAAAAAAATTTAATCATCCAACCGAATGGTAATGCATGTCCCATCTTTTTTATTAATTTTATTTTTTTAATTTAATTAATTTAATTAATCAGTCAGATAATGACACGTTAGTCAAAGCACGCAAAAAAAAAAGAAGTTATTTGCGTTGGGGTATTAGATCCCATAACCCTGGGTGTGAAGAGCAAGCAATCAAACTACCAAGCCACATCTCCTCAATTATTATAATTTTGTAACATATTTTATTAAACTATACTCTATTGATGAAATTAAAGAGGAAAAAATGAATATGATCTTTTAATTTTAATTTTGAAAAATGCTTAACCCAAAATTTATTAAATTTATATGATATGTTTCAATTTTGAAAATTTGATCTTTAATAATTTAATTTTATTGTAGGAGAAACTAAGTTCAAGATATTGAAAATAAAATTGATTTGATAAAACGATCAATGTTAAATTGATTCGATTAAATCAGTTTATGAATATATCACTGAAATTAAAATTGAAAATTTTAATAAAATTTTCAAAGTTTTGGGTTAAGCATTTTTCAAAAATTTTCAAAATTAAAATTAAAAGACCAATTTTTTCTCTTTAATTTTTACCGATAGAGCAACGTTTAATAAAATATATTACAAAATTATAACGATTGAGGTGCTTTGGCTCGATTGATAAATTCTATTAAATTAAAAAAATAAAATTAAGAGCAAGGATGAGACACGTATCACCATCCGGTTGGATGATTAAATTTATTTTTTTAATATTAAAATCATGATCAAATTGATATAATGTACAAGTAACAGGAACTAAATATGTAATTATACAAATTTTCATTAACTGTCATGTCACATTTTTCGTTAGATTTTAACGGCTGGTAGTCAAATTACGACTACTTTAAAAGTTTGATGGTGTGATTGTCTATTTTTTTTAGTTGAGTGGTCAAAATAGAACGGACTCCGCAGTAGGGTGGTTACACATGTAGTTTACCCTTAATTTTATTAAATAAAAAGGAAATGTAATAAAGTTACAAAAAGAGACAACAAAATTAAAATAGACTAATTATATTACCCCGATGATTTTTTTTTTAAATCAATGAAGTGTACAAACTAACTATAAAGCATAAATAAGACCATTCAAAAAAATGATTAAAATCAAACCAAAAAAAAACTTGAAAAATGATAGAAAATAAATTATTGTTATCACTTAAGGACGTATATAATCAACATTAACATAAAAAAATATATAACAAGGATAACACGTTGATAAAATTAATTTTATCGCAACTCAACCACAAATTATCTTTGGTGATTGCAAGACCAGTATGAGGGTGTAAACTATGGGTAGATTCTTTTTTAACATTTTTTTAATAATATACCTGTTTGTTTCACGGTCTATGTTCGGAGTGCGAGAATGTTTCTCTTAATAATGACATCTCTAAAGTTTAAACTTGCGTCCTCTCTTTGAGAGTGCTTATCAACGCGCTCAACACATAGTAGTAGATTCTTTTTCAAACTTTATCAGTTTGATCAATTAAATTAAATTGTTCGAATAAAATAATTAAATACAAGTATCTATAATGCAAATCCATATTCACAACGCGTTACTCGTTCCGACCACAAATGAATTCTTAAGGATACCCAAATTTAATTTTATGGTTGGGAGCAGGACGCCACCATCATCAACGAAATTGCTTTGCTGTATACGACATTGAAATTAACTATAATATTAAACATAATACAAATATGTTGTTTTTTCTAAAATAAAAAATACAGAATTCAAAATACGGTAAGTGGAATGCCTAGGCACTGGCACGACACCACAACAAGGAAAATATTGAAACGGAATATAATAGAATAAAGAAGGTTTGGTGCTCACCTAACAGTTGTCTAAGTCTATTTTAATACAATTGCATAACGGATGAGCGTGGTGTTCAAAAATATTCTACACAACTACTCGATTACCCGAATATAAATAATTAAGTATTCTGTTATTTTTCAGGTCGAGCCCAAATTAAAATATTAAGAATTTTAGGTGCCCGGTTTATTTAGATATCCGGATATATTTAAAATTAATATTTTTTATATTCAATATATATATATTAAATTAATAAAAAAGCTTAAATTTTTTATATTTTTATATTTAATAAATACATGTTTTTATTTTAAACTAATAAATATATTTTTTTATATTAAACCAATAAAATATTTTTATATGTAAAATATATATATTTATATTCGGGTACCCAAGTACCCAATTTTCCGAGTACTTGCAACACCAAGGCCGGGACACGGGTCGGCCATAGTACTACCCGATGATCTAGGTACCCGAATTTGAACATCCCTAGTAAATGTCATGTACTGATATGTATTACTAATTATATATACTGATATGCATCACTAATTATTTTAATAATTTTTGAATCTTAGAGACCTAAAACGCGATTTTTTTAAAAATAAAGGTTTAAAGGTCAAATTGGCTCTAAACAAAAAAATAAAAAAATCAATTAAGCCCTTTTGAAAAAGTTTTCACTCAATTGAGCCATCAAAATTTAAATTACGACCAATTAGGCTCTAAAAATTCAAATTGCGATCAATGCAACGTTGAGCGTTCCAGTTGACCGCTAACTCAAAAGTAGTTATTATGATGGTAACACGTAGTACACTCTGGACGCACCACGTCATCAAATCCGTAAATAATCATTTGAAATTTTAAAAAATATATTTAAAATTATAAAATAATATATTTAAAATTCAAAAATATTAAAAAATTGGGAAAATATTAAGATTATAAAAGAATTAAATATAAAATTTTTTAAAAATCAAGAAAAATCTAAAAAAATATTTAAATGTGTAAAAAATAAAATATAAAAAAATATTTTTACTTAAAATCAAAAATATAAAAATAATTGTAATATTTATTAAAAAATAAGGTAAACTACATCACATACCATTCAACTATGGCCCATGAGTCGAAAATGCCACCGAACTTCAAAACTGTTCAAAACTATCACTGAAATTTAATATGTGAGTCGAAAATATCACTCTGCCATTAACTCTTAACGCCCATGTTAAGCCAAAACGACATTGTTTTGGTGTGGCTGTTTTGAAGCCTAATTTAGCCCAAAACGACGTCGTTTTGTTGGAGTAAAAATATTAAAACCATGCACTTGGGGGCTTTGAACCCAGGACCTTTAGGAGAAAGAACTAAGCCTTAAGAACTGAACCAACAAGCATTATATAATATTTTACCACAAATATTATGTATCTCAAAACTAGCTAAGATTAATTCAAATTATTTTATAAAATAAATAATATTATAAATAATATTAACATATAAATATATAAATATATATTATTTGTATATATATATATCAATATATATAAATAAAAATATATTATTTTAATATATTATTAATAATATAAATATATTATTTAAAAAAACTCTAAAATATTCATAAAAATAATATATTTATATTATTAATAAAATAATATATAAAACCCTAAATCCTAAATTGTTAACCCAAAAACTCCAACCCTCAAACTTAAATTCTAAACCTTAGAGTTTAAGATTTAGGGTTTAAGGGTTTTTATATATTAATTTTATTTTTTTAAAAATAATATATTTATATTATAAATAATATATAAAAATATAAAAATAAAATATTTTTATTTAAATTATATGAACTTATCCATTTAGTTCAACCAAATTATTTTATAAAAAACAATTCCATAAATAATATAAAATATATTATTTTTACATATATCAATAAAAATATATTATTTTTAAAAACCAAAAAATATTCATAAAAACAATATATTTATATTATAAATAATATATAAAAAACTATAAACCCAAACCTCAAATCATAAGGTTTAGGGTTTGAGGTTTGATATTTGTAGTTTAGAGTTTAGGATCTAGAGTTTAGAATTTTATATAATATTTATAATATAAATATATTGTTTTTATGAATATTTTTGGGGTTTAAAAATAATATATTTATATTATAAATATTATATAAAAATAAAAACAATACACTTTTATTTATATATATATTATAAATAATATATTTTATATTATTTATATATTAATATTATTTATAATATTATTTATTTTATAAAATAATTTGAATTAATCTGAAGTAGTTTGAGATATATAATATTTGTGGTAAAATATTATATAATATTATGTTGGTTCTGTGGTTAGGGCTTATATTTTTCCTTTGAAGGTCTTGGGTTCAAAGCCGCACATGATTTTAGTATTTTTCTTCCAACAAAACGTCGTTTTGGGCTAAATTAGGCTTCAAAAAGGACACACCAAAACGACGACGTTTTGACTTAACGAAGACGTTAAGAATTAACGGCAGAGTGGTATTTTCGACTCACATATTAAAGTTTAGTAATAGTTTTGAACAGTTTTAAAGTTCAGTGGCGTTTTCGACTCAAGTGACATAGTTGAGTGGTATGTGGTGTAGTTTACCCTAAAAAATATATTAATATTTAAAAATTGTATACTTTTTTAAAATATATATTTTTAATTATAAAACCCAAAATTTTAATTTTTTTCAAAATACCCAAAATTTTCAAATCTATAACCCTAAACCCTAACTCTACATTCTCAAATCTTCAAATCAATTTAATCGACCATGAAAATTGTTGGTACTGTGGCAGACGACGGTGCTGGTGAGAAGAAATATTGAGGGAGAAAGACTGGGCGATGCAATGGGTGTTCAATGGTGAGAATGAGTGCAAAGACGACGAAGATGGGAGGGGGTTTCCTATGACGGGGAATGGTCGGTGGTTGAATCAGAGCTAATGCTTGGTTTAGGGATTTAGGAAGCTTTTTGTTGAGATATTTGATTTTGATATAACTTTAACGAAAAATGTGTTTGGACTTAAGCAAATTTGCAAAAATATTTCAAAAGTCTATTGTCTTGAAAAATATGTTTGAAAGAAGACTAGGGACACTTGAAGATGGTAAGAGAACACATCCAAGCTTCATGATCAAGAGAAATTAGTTTTCAAGTCTTATTTCCTTATTTCTCTTGTATATAGTGTATACAGGGTGTTTTAATTATTTTTTTTATTTTTTACACTCTTGTGAGCTTCAATCTTGTAAACACCCACTTGTGAGGTTTCTTTATTTACACATTTACCTTGTGAAAGAGAGAGGTTCTAGTTTAGCCTAAGGAAAAACTAGAGTGGTTCTATCTTAGCCATTAAAAAGATAGGGTTGTAAAGGTTACTTCTTTGGCCTGTAAAAAGGAAGAATTCATAGTAGTGAATTAAGAAATCCTTAGTGGTGTGCTAAGGTAGTAGATGTAGACGCGGTTGGGTAGTCGAACCACTCTAAAGTTATTGTGCAATATTGTTCACTATTTTTTTGGTTTTAGCCAATTCATTCGGGAAGCAATTCCAACACTCTTGGCGAATTCGGTTGATCGATTCGAGCCTCTCAACACTTTTTTTGAAAGAAATGAAACTTTGGGTTTTTTTAAAATTAAAGGAAAATAAGAAAAAAATTAATTTTATATTTTTACAATTTTTATGAACTTTGTAAAAATTTTAAAATTTTTTATTATAAAAAAATCGATTTTGATGATGTGGCACGTCTAAGTGTGCCACGTGTCGTTCTATATTTGACTGTTAGAGAGCAATGACGGTCAACACGATCAACGTAATAGGGAGCTAAATTGTGTGCAATTTAAATTTTGAGGGCTAAATTGGGTGAAATTTTTTCATAAGGGCTCAATTGATTTTTCGATTTTTCATTGAGGGCCAATTTGACCTTTAAACCTAAAATAAAATATGTTAAAACATTTTGGTGCCATTTTTCCAGTTTTATTCTTTTTTAATGCAAAAATAATAAATTTTTCTTAAAACATTAATTACTACTTTAACAATTAATTAAATTCTTTACGATGAGGAATCGGTTGGGTGGTTTCACCAAGTTCACAGGCATTTGCTCTGTGTTGGAGGCGTAGTTGTGGGGTGTTTATAGTGGTCTTCGTTATGCATGGCAGTTGGGCCATTGGCGTATCATACTCGAGGTTAATAATTTAGATGTATCTCGTATGGTGCAGTTAAGGTCTTATCGAAAGGAAGGTCTTCCTATTTTGCTTCATTTGGATGAGTTACGTCAAAGAAATTGGTGTGTGCGCTTAGAGTACGTGAGACGTAATGGTAACAAGATGAATGATGCTTTGGCCAAGATCGTTGAGTCTGATAGCTTCGAAGTGGTTTGTTTCGTGATGCCTCCCACAGTGATTGCATCTTTGTTACATGAGGATGTAGCTGATAAGGGTTTGGTCTTCCTATTTTATTTTTTCTTTGCCATTTTGTTCGGACTCGTACCTCTATTGGTCTCTTTATTATTACTTTGTGTACTTTTTTTCCTCCATTAAGCTTAGGGAGATTTTTTAATAAGACACGTGGTAATAATTTTCTTTTTCATCTAAAAAAATTCTTTTTAATAAATAAATAAATTAAAAGTATACTTTTATTTTAAAAAGAAATAATCACGCTTTACGTCCCTATAATTTCAAAAGTTATTAAAATAATTAATGATACATATCAATATATATGATTAGTGATACGTTTTGGTACATGACATTGACTCTAAAATTTTCCTTATACGACCGTATTACATTTATACACCTTATAATTGACCCATTCTTCGTTCCTCTATTAGACTCTTTATTATTACTTTGTGTACTTTTTTTCTTCCATTAGGCTTAGGGAGATTTTTTAATAAGACACGTGGTAATATTTTTTTTCATCTAAAAAAATTCTTTTTTAAAAAATAAATTAATTAAAAGTATACTTTTATCTTAAAATGAAATAATCATGCTTTACGTCCCTATAATTTCAAAAGTTATTAAAATAATTAATGATATATATCAGCATATATGATTAGTGATACGTATTGGTATATGACGTTGACTCTAAAATTTTCCTTATACGAACGTATTACATTTATACACCTTATAATTGACCCATTCTTATGAATTTTTCGGTAAAATTAAGCAAAACTAATATTGTACCTTTACTTGTAGGAATTAATAATGGCAAGTAAAAATAGGCAAAAATGATAATTTTATAGAACAATTTTGAAGGCCTGCAATAATATTTATCAGTAATCGATACAACAATTCAAGAATGTCTTCATTTTATGTATGATTGGAAAAAAGGGAAAAAAACAAAACAAAAGAATCTATTTTCTTGTATGTTATCTGATCTAATTTTGAAAGGGGAACTTGGAAAAAAATGAATATCCCTCTCCCATTGAACAAGAAGCTAAACGTCAGCACACTTCATTGGTGCAAATCCCAGCCTAGACTGCTTTGTGTCATACAGGATATGGAAATTCTGCTGCTGATAGTTTCCAATGATCGAAAGGGCCGATCTCGGAGTCCCCAAAATTGCTAAACAAACCACATCCTCTTCCAGCCAGATGAAGTAGTTCTCCACCGGGAAATTCCATACGGCCCCGTCCGCGAAATGTATCCCGAAATCGGGCAGCTCGATGTTTTCAACTCCGGACACATTGTAACATGGATCCAAGACTGGAAAATCTTTTACGACCGGATAGCCTTTCGTTCTACTTCTATTCACAAATGCATCCTTTATGATTTGATAAGTAGGGTCTGCAAAGTAACTTAGAGTAGTGCCTGAATCGACAATGGTGCCGCCGGCTCCATCGGTTGATAACTCCCATGTCTCCTCTGGTATGTTCAACGCCTCTCCTCCGACATAGATTGATTTTATCTGGACATAATAGAATGTGTCGACCGAATTCTCCTTGCCGGATACCAAAGACGTGAAATTCAGATTAGGGTGGCTCAAAAGATGTTCGTCCTCCCCGAAAATCAGCTTGCTACTAACATTGGCACCACTGTCCCTATCAACAAGGCAGTAGGAAAAGGAATGACCATATAGTGATTGCAGCTGAGAGGCAAATGAGAGAGGTCCTCTGCCGAGGCCTAACAACCCAGCAGCACCGTGGAAGAGGCCTCGGTTCCAATGACCACAACCGAACATCACATTCTCCACCGGCATGATTTCCGACTTCCCGCCGGGAGATGTTAGATTGACCGTAAACGTCTCGAGTGCAAAATCCCCGGTGGTATTCGAACTATCCCCATACCAATAAAAATAAGGACAGGTCTGATTCTCAGCTTTGCAAGGCTGGGAAGGATCAGGGGATGAAACTAAATGGCACCTCGGATCTTTGCAGCTTATGTTCCTGAAGGAATTCGATTCCTTAGGATCATAATACGGACCATTCTGCTCGAAACAATCATAACAAGGAACACATTGAAT
The DNA here is from genome assembly GCA_019671005.1 of Hibiscus mutabilis. Classification (NCBI taxonomy): domain Eukaryota; kingdom Viridiplantae; phylum Streptophyta; class Magnoliopsida; order Malvales; family Malvaceae; genus Hibiscus; species Hibiscus mutabilis. The sequence goes on along the minus strand of CM033712.1, from coordinate 4,728,090 downwards.
CCAGTTAAGATCACTACCGGTATCAAGTATCAAAGACAAGTGTCTAGGAGGAGTACCGACGAACACATCGATAAAATACTCGCCGGAGCCGAGGCTTACACCGGACTCCAAAGTTGCCACAAGCTGGCCAGGAACCCCAGCCGTATAAGATTCCGGTGGTGGTGGAGCGGCTTTTTCAATTTCAACCCCTGGCTTCAATTTCTTCTTTTCACTGTTTAGCCTTGAAATGACATTTTGGTTCTTCTTCTCAATGACCCTTTTATGAAGTGTTTGAATTCTGGTCGAATCCCTCATGGTTGACTCCAAAACAGATTTTTTTGGCTCGGCGGCTTTCCGATCAATCTGCCTGTGCTTTAAATGGAGCTTCACCGTCTTCTTGTGTTCATCTTTCTCATCATCATCATCTTGGGATTGTTTTTTGAGGCTACAGTCATTGCTGCTTGTGGAAGAAGAAACTGCTGCATTGAAGCTCATGGGATCAGGGAATTCGATTCCAGCCAAAGTGGAGATATTGGAATTTTCATTTTTGATGCGGTCGTAGTGGATTCTAGCTGTTGCTTCAAAAGCACCGGAGGAAATTGAAAGGAGGAGGACAACAAGAGCTAGAGAAACCCTCACCAACATTGAACTGATCTTTTCTTGTTTGGTCACCGAGAAAATCCTAAATGAAATGAAAATCAGGAATCTTTTCCCAAATCAATAACAGAGCACAAAAAAAGAAAACAAAACCCAGAGTGAAAAAAGACTTATTCAAGAAAAACCAAAACCCAGAAAGGAAAAAAATATGCTGGAAATTGCTGGGTCTTTTTTGGAGAAGAGAGTATCGGTCTGAAGGGAAAACAAAAAATGAAGAGAGGAGATTAAAAAAACAAAGGAATATGAAGAAAGGAAATGGAAGCTAAAGAAGAAAAGTGAAGATTTATAATGTATGTTTTGTTTAATTATTTAGTGTAGGTGGCGGTCAGCTTTGAATCAGCGTTAAGAACTTTGAATCAGAATGGAAAATAATAATAAAAGTCTACATTTTTTAGCAACGCGTTTTCGTATGAAATATAAATGCACCCAAAAATTACTAACAACTTTAATAATAGGGTAAAGTACACCAATAGTCACCAAACTTTTATAATACCTTCATTTTGATCACTGAACTTTTAAAAATTTTATTGGGGTCACTCAACTTTTATTTTGCTTTCATTTTGGTCTCTCTCGTTACTTTCCGTTAAAAAATCTGAAACGTTTTCTTTTTCTTCATGTGTAAACTATATAAATGGTCACCGAACTTTTAAAATGCTTTCATTTTGGTCACCGAAATTTTAAAACTTTCATTCGAGTCACTCAACTTTTATTTTGCTTTAAAGCAACCTCGTTGGTTTAAGAAAAGAATCTTTCAATGTATAAAAAAAAACAAAAGTAAGAACTAGATTTTACCTTATAATTATTGATGAACAATACTTAAAGTTGTGAAGATTGATGTATTTACCAACGTAAAATATTTTTTATATATCATGTTCTTGAATATTATCTCTAATGTAAACTCATTATTTTGATCTATTGATCACATTGTATGCAACCTCATCTTCAAGCTACTTCAAGGTTAATAAATACAAGGGAGATAAAAAACATTAAGGTTAATTATTGTCTAAGAGTATATCATTTTAGTTTACTTCTGAAAGTTGTATCCAAAAGTTGTACCACAAATTTCCTAGAAATGCGAGCAAAATTGATGCACCCCATGTTTAAGTTCAAACATTAATTTACTTTGTCATTAGAGACAGAGTTAGGATCAAACATTAGGAGGGAAAATAGTCTATTAAACCTTTAAATATAAAAATCGGGAGGGACAAAAATCTTATTTGATTAGTATTTAAACTAATAAGGACCTAAAATACTAGTATACCTAAAATATGGAGAGGCAACCCATACATCCCTTCGTCCTTGTTCACCATCATGTTCGGTGTTGTTTTGATAGATGCCTTTGTGTTGGGTGACTCCAATGAAAGTTTTAAAATTTTGGTGACCAAAATGAAAGCATTTTAAAAGTTCGGTGACCATTTATATAATGTACCCTTGAAGAAAAGGAAAACTAATAGGCCACATCAGATTTTTAACGGAATGTAACGGGAGGGACCAAAATGAAAGCAAAATAAAAGTTGGATGATCCCAATGAAAATTTTTAAAATTCAATGACTAGAATGAAAGTGCCCTAAAAATTCAGTGACCATTAGTGTATTTTACCCTCAATAATCAGATATATATTTGAAAAATAAGATTTTATTGAAAATGTGTTTGAATTCACACTAAATTATTTTAGGTATTTAATGTTTATTCTCTTAACGATGGACAAGGATAGAACTAGGATCAAATATTGGAAGGTAAAAAGGTCTATTAAACCTTTAAATTTAAATATAAAAAGGGAAAAAAAACTTTATTTTACTATTTTTAAACTAAAAAGGACCTTAAATGTAATTATACCAAGAAAATTTGGTAGGGATTTTGCCCCTCCCAAGCCCTACATGGCTTCATCCCTGGCGATGGAAAGCTTGAGTTTCGACGTTCAATGGTCAATCAACATTTGTTCATTGATTTCATGTGACGAAAGTTTGAGGTATTCGATTGTGGTGGTTCAATGAGGTTCGGGTGGGCGGTGATAGTGGATGAATTTAGGGATTTAAAATTTTAGTTTGGGTTTTAGGGAGTTAGATTTTTAATTTTTTTTGAGATTTTAGTGGTTTTTTTAGATTAAAGAATTTATTTTTTAAGAATGAAAAGAAATATAAATTAAAATTCTGTCATGTTTCACATTTTAATTGGCTAACAATTTTTTTTAATAGACATGCACTTAAAAAGACAATGATATAAACATTATGCAAATATTTTGAGAAAAAATATTTTAAACGCCTAAAGAATTAATTTGAATATCTTTGTATTATTAAGCCAAAAATAAAATATGATTTACCCACTCTTCTCCCTTTCTCTTTCCCTTTCTCTTTTTTTATTTAATTAAAGATGAAGGTCATTAGACATTATATATAAGTAAAAAGGTCATTCATCCTTTATATAAACAATCACTTAAAATACAGGACAATTTTAACAAGGGTAAAATATATAATTAGCCACTAAATTATGTTGAAAATATTTTTTATTATTATACTCTCAAAAATTATAAATAATTATTAAATTTTTTCACATATTACAAAATAGTCATTTAAACTTATAGAAATGTACAAATGATCCTAAAATTTATACAAATTTATCACAAATAAAAATTATTTTATAACCAAAGTAAAAGTCTATTGACCATGTTATAATTTTTAAGAATTCAGTAACCAAAAAATTTAATTCGACATTATTTAATAGGCATCTATATATTTTGCCGTTCCAAAAATTAATACAAAACCATTTGTGGAGTTTATAGCTTTGATAAAACCATCAAAAATCATACTAATTAGGGTTTCAAGTTTTTTAACTGAAGTCTCAAGCTAAGGCAGTTCACATTTACAGCCTTTTCTCTTACATCATGTTAGCAATGTCTAGGTAGACAAGTTTTGATATTTAAATTTTTATGACATTTTAAGTTTTTAAACAAATATCGATACTTATAAAATAAATTTTAATACTTATAAAAAATGAAAAAAAAAATAACCTAAAATATTATTAAAAAATCTAACATTTTAAATTTTTAAACAAATATCAAAACTTATCTTTTTAGCTGCACTTTAAATCCGTTGTATATTAGAGTTGTACTTGCTCCAATGTCGAAGTCAAAGACAAGCTCCTACTGGCTGTATTTCTCCGTCATAGTTTTTTCTCTCTTTTTTTTTTTATCTCTTTTCTTGGTTTTCAATCCTCGATTTTGACATTGTCTTTGCTGTAAGTTTTAGGGTAAACTAACTATTTGACACTCTACATATTTTTGTATTTTTATTTTAGTCATCCAATTTTTTTGACAATATAATACTTAAGGATACATTTTGTTTCTACTTTGACAAAATCAAAATACGTATTTTTCTAATAATTTAGAATTTATATTTTTCTTAAATAAATATAATAAATTTAATTTTAATAGTAATTTTATGAAAATAAAAAATATTTATATAATTAATTTATTTTATCCCAAATAATATGGGGAATAGTTTGTTTTCAATTTTAATCGCATTTTAAAATTAAGTATTATTTTGGTTAAATTTATAATAATTGTGTAACTTGTTTGAGTAGTTAAACATTGGACTTTTGTCTAAAGACTCGTGATCAATTCCCCTTAATTGCATTTTGATATAATTTTAATGTGCTGATGCAGCATAACGTTAATATAAATTCTGTAACCATCTAATTGGTTGAATAAAATCATTAAAATATAAAATATTTTTTTAATTTTTACGGTGATATATTAAAATAAAAACAAAATGTAACATTAAGTATTATTTCATTAAAAAATTAATTGGGTGACCAAATATGTAGTTTACTTTTAGGGTAAACTACACATATGATCATTTAATTATGAGGTTGGTGTCAATTTGACCACTATACTTTCAATTTTGGCAAATTTATCACGTAACTATTTAAATGGTTCTAATCAGGCCACCAATCGTTGAAAAATAACAAAGAGGCTGACATGGAAATTAAATAAACTTGTATAATTATGCATTTGGTTCCGTTCTTTACACAATCTATCAATTTATTCTTAATTTTAATTTAATAAAATAAATTAATTATTCAATTAGGTAGTGACCCGTGTCACCATACATTCAAAGACTTTTATTATTTTTATTTAATTTGTTAAATTTAATTTCCTCAAAGGAAAAATAAAGGGAGGACACTAATGTGCAGTTTTGAACCGGGAACCCCTTGGTGCAAGGGCGACACATTTGCCACTAGGCCAAATAAGATTTTGTGATACAAAGTATAAAATTTAATATATGTTTAATGCCATGAAAAAGAAAATAAATGCGGTTTTAGGAAACTCGAACATGGCACACTTATGATGCATAGAAACATATAAACTAATTAAATTAATCTAATAATTATATTAAAGTTAACAATATTTTTTATATATTTTAAATTAAAGTTAAAAATATTTTTCATTTATTTTAAATTAAAGTTATCAATTAAATAAATCTAATATATGTCTTATCTGGTGACATGTGGCACCACCTAATTGAATAATTAATTTATTTTATTAAATAAAAATTAGGACCAAATTGATAGATTGTGTAAATAACGAGGATCAAATGTATAATTATACCAGTTTATTTAACATCCACATCATCTTCTCCGTTATCTCTTAACGGTTGGTGGCCTGATTGGAACCACTTAAATAGTTATGTGATAAATTTACCAAAATTAAAAATATAATGGTCAAATTAACATATACCCAATAATTAAGCGGTTATCTGTGTAGTTTATTGTTACTTTTTATTCCAAAGCTGGGGAGCAAATTTTTTTTTTAAATAGTGCCGCTTCAATTTTACCTCATATGCTGACCGAAAATATTGCTGGAAAAAATAGAAAAATTAAGGGTTACTTTTATTTTTGGTCAACAAAAATATTTATAAATTTAATCCAAAAAACCAAAAATATTTATAAAGAAGAGGGAAAATTAAATTTTCAAATAACATTAATGATCTTTTAGAGATGCTCACAGAAAGGGTTGATATTCTAAAAGGGTCAAATAAGGAGTTAATCTGGCAAAATTGGGGGAATAATTCATTTTAGGATTATATTTAGGTTTATAGGGATGTTTGATCAAATATTTGGGATTTAGGCCAGAATCTACAGGATCTCGCTGTGTGCTCCTGGCGTCCTTGGACCTCACCATGTGGAGGTGGCGAGGTGCTGTAAAATCCCTTAATTGGCTCAGTGAAGCATGACAAGCCACTGCCATGGCATGCAAGCTGCAAAATGCAGCTTTATACGCTGGGTGAAGCTCGCCACCTAGAGGTGGCGAGGTGCTGTTGAGTCAACATGCATCTACAGACCAGCTTTCACGTGAAAGCTGCTCACGGCAGCATTAATTTTTTTTACATTTCTATAGGCTATATAATAGTAGTAATGTATGGAGAAAATTTTGAGAGAGTTAGAATTGTATTATATTTAAGAGAGGTTGAGACATCAATTTGGGTGATCGTTTTTGAACATATATTCGAAGATGGTGAAGATTGTTGACGTGTATTTTTTTGTAGATCTTCTCAGAAGTAAGTAAGCATTTTTTTAATTAATCTATTGTTGTTTTCTTAATTGTAGAGGGTTTGTAGATTTTTTTGTGTGATTGATTGAAGATATATTTGAAGGCTTTTGAGCACATTTACACTGTTTCTCGTAAGATCCGGTATTTTGCCAACTTTTTGTATTTTTTAAATTTATATTCATATAGATCAAAAATTTTGAAGTTAATACATTTTTTGGTTGTATATATATTCGAATGATAATTATTTTGCAGATCTGCAAATAGAAAATGACATCTGGAGGAGTTTTGTTGTATCGTGATCATGAGCACATTTTTTCTCATATTCATGAAGAGCAAGTAAGTAATTTTGTTGTAATTAAAAATTTATTAGGTCATGTGTAATAATATGAAATAATTTATTATAATAAATTAATTATAGGGTGTAGAGCATAGCATCCGCCGTCGAGGAATGAAGATCAAAGAACCTTCTGGTCGCATAGTTTATTACCTACAACTTGCCGATTTTTATAATGCTTCATTTCTCTGTGGATTTAAGATAGTCCCCGGGTTGATTACCGCATTGATTGAACGGTAGAGACCAGAGACTCACACATTTCATTTTCCATTTGGCGAATGCACAATAACTCTGGAGGATGTAGCAGTACAGCTTGGTGTCCCAACAAATGAGAAGCCGTTGGTTGGAGAGAACAAGTGTAACGCATTTGAGCTTTGCAGGCAGTACTTGGGTAAAGTTCCTCCTGAGTCATGTGTGGATGGTTTACGTATCAGAATTTCATGGTTGCAGGGGAATTTATGGTAACAGATGGATATGGTCACCGAGAACTTGAGTGTGCAACTCGAGCGTATATACTGCAACTTATTGGTAGGGTATTGATGCCAGATACATCCGGTAATATGGTTCGCACACAATATATGTCGTTCTTGGCTGATTTTGACACAACTGGTACATATAGTTGAGGACCTGCAATATTGGCATTCTTGTACCATGAAATGTGAAAGGTCGCAATTATAAATGGTGAGAAGAAGAATTCAGATATGAGTGGATGTAAAATCTTATTGCAGTTGTAGGCGTGGTACATGCTTCCTTATCTAATGATCATTGTAGAAGTACTCGTACCGTTTGAGTTTCCGCTTGCTAGAAGGTAATATTGTGACTATATATGAGTATTTTACTTATCTAATATTTATCTGCAACGACTTAAAAATATAAGTTCAATATCTTTGCAGATAGAGACATAAGTTGGGGAATGCGGGGGTGGTGCACAACACTGCCAAAGATATAAGACTGAAGATCCAAATAATAGGGAAAGATCAGGTATCATAATATTATTTTTAAATTAAATATTGACTTTGTATTTTTTAAGTAATATGTTTGTTTTTGTATGAATATTAATATTTATGTTTTACAGTTTATTTGGCAGCCATACACGAATGACACAATCAAGCCTTGCCTACCAAACAATGTGCTTCAATGTTCATCATTCTTGGGTGCAATTGTGACTTTGATCAATTTTTCTATTGTTGAGTTTCATTATGCTGATCGAGTGTTGCGGCAGTTCAACTTCCATCAACCCATTCCTAGAGCTCTACATGAACCTATTCATATTGTTCGTAGAGGTAGATTCAATGAGAATTGGACTCTGAAGCAAGCCGATTCCATTGAACAGTGGGAGGAAAGATGGACGCGATGGGATGATAATTTGAGTCCACTTTAAGCCAGTGATTTTGAATTTAATACAGAGTACTATTCATGGTTTTCGATAATGGAAAACCATTCATAGTATCTCCCGAAGATGCAAATAAATGTCTTGAAGATCCGCGGTGCTCAAGACACGTACACTTCTCATCTGAGTTTGGTCAGAGTTCTCAAGAACCAACAGACGAACCAAACTTGGAATTTTTTTCGGGTTGGCCTTCTTCGTGGTCTCAGGTGCAATCCCAATCCCCCCCAGACATGGAAGCATTAATCCTTGGGAAGAAGCAATACAACACAGGTGTCTACCATTTGGTAATGTTTCAGAACAACCACCACTTGGAGAAAGCTCGTCATTTCATCAAACATTTGAATTTGGTAATGTTCCGGAACAATCACCAATTAATTTTTCAATTGGTGCTAGCTCATCTTCTCAGCCAGCTTAGAACGATGATGGAGGATACATACCACAATTTCAGTATCCTCAAATATCCGTGTATAGGGAAGGTATGGGTGTTGGTAGTGTAACAACTCTGTTGTCGACTACCACCATTAGCAGTTCATCATTCCATCCGCAATATATGTATGGTACACCACCTTCTATGCAAATTTCAGATGATCAATTTGTGAACGATGAGCAGTCTCCAAATCGACCACGAAGAACTCATTATCCCCCTCAGTGGTACGATCAAACATCATCCTTCCACTGACAGTATTTACCGAGAAGGATGAGGAAATAGGAAATAAGGTTTCTTTATTTATTTGTAATTTATGTTTCGATTTTGAATATTTGTGGTCCTCGAGTATTTCATGTTATAACACATATTTTTTTCGATTTCATTTCGATACTTAAGTTTTTTATGTTTCGGTATCAAAATTGAAATTCCAACTACAAATTTAAAAAACTCAAGAAATAAATAAATGGTTAAAAATCAAGAAGGTTAAATTTGGTTTGAATATTAACTGTAAAAAAAGTAAGGTTAAATTTGGTTCAAATATTAATTGTAAAAAATGGTTAATTTTGTTCGAATGAATATTAACTATATATTTAAGCTCGTTCTTTAACTTTGGTATTCAAATTTCAAATCAAAATGCAAACATGAACGAGAAAAAAATGTATTTACATTACCATAAAATGTACGATCAAACAAAATCTAGGTTGATGGTCCGGTACGATAGTTTGAAAGATTGGATTTGTTCAGACACTTGTTTCTTGTATGACCCGGTCCCCTACAAATAGTACAATGTCTACCTTGAACCCCCTCTCTATCATCCGGATCATCCATATTAGTATGAATACGAGTGGATGTCGGTCGACCCTTCAACTTTCTACGAAGCTCTGGATTTGGTAACCATTCTTCGTATATTGGCTCTACCGGCCAATAGTCTTGGTTCGGGATTATGTTGAACTGGATTCTGTATATATTTGCCATATTCTCCAGTTTATAACATGTTGCGCGTAATAAGTGCTACGCAATTGTGCAAGTATACACGTCGCAAGTTATAGTATAAAAGATATCGTCTCCACAGGGATTGGTGCCACTTCAAGAATCTAGTCTCTTGCACTGTAAAAAGTAAAAACACAAGTGAAGGATTATAGAAGTTTTAACTAATAACTAATCTAGAAAGCAATTAAGTAAAAGAAAAGATGAATTCGAATGAGAGAGATAGGCTAGGTTATCGTGAGTTGAGGTGTGATAGCCGATTGGATTGTCTTGGTAAAAGAGTGCACGGGCAACTCAGTTGCCGTGGCAACTTGCACGACGGGGTTGCCGTAGCAACTAATTGATGGTTGCTTGGGCGACTAGTTGGGCAACTACTTGGGCGACTGGGCAGCAACTTCAAGGTTCGGCGGAGCGTTCTTCAATGGTTTCTTCTTATCCCTAAGTCGAAACTCTAGCTATTTGTGCATGGCTTGATAATACATCCTGCGTGAATCAAGGGTGAACAACAACCAATCTTGCGCTCCTCTTAGCCGTTGAAATCCTTAACTTATTCCTAAGCCGGATTAATCTTCACCATCATTGGATTGAATAAAGATCATATTCATTCGTTTCTTGAATCTAACTCTCCCGATATTAGATAAATGGATGAAATCACGAGATCCTCTCCCAATTCACTCGCAAACAATAATAAGAATCAAGAATGAATAAACCTTGAAATAGAAAAGTGCAAACTCTTATTACCTAAACAAAAACCAATAGTTTCTCACAACCACAAAACACAATAACCATAGCCAAGTAAATTTAGTTCATGGCTAGGTTCCAAAGAAACACAAGATAATTAATCCCTAGCATGAACCCAATCGAACAAAGATGAAGGAAGAGGCTTGTCGAAAATTCCTTGCCCTAGATGCTTGCCGAAAATTCCCCTTGCTTCCTCTCTTGGAGTTGTCGAAATTCCCTCTTTCTCTCCCTATTGGAGTTGTCGAAATCTCCTTGATATTTATAGGGCTAGGCCAAAGTCCTTCTTTGAGGAGGAGTTTGAGTTGGAATTAAATTATCTTTAAAGAATATAATTCTTTATTATAATTTTATTCCTATCAGAACTTCTCCTATCCTCTTGGAATTTAATTCTTCTTTAATCTCTGCATGGCAATCAAATTCCTTTGGGCTTGGACCTTGCTCCATGTCATCTTGGGCTTGTAAAATCATGAATTTCGACATCCATATTGCTTTTGGTCTTTGTCGACAAATGCCATGGCAACTGGCTCGGCATATCCTTCATGCACTGCCCTGGCAACTAGCTCGGCATATCCTTCATGCATTGCCCTGGCAACTAGCTCGGCATTGCTTTGGCAAGTGATCCTGCACATACATACACAAAAACACACCAAAGCAGCATCTATTTCCACAAAAATCACCAAGTTATGAAATCAAGCTCAACGATTGAAGGAAACATGGATTAATGCATGAATGGCTAACTATGCAACTAATATGAGCCTAAGTCTAACAATAATATGAGTAAAAAGGGTAAAGAAAAATAGTACTTTTGAACACTTATCACACCCCCAAACTCGAACTATTGCTTGTCCTCAAGCAATGCAAACTCATAATTACCGCCAAGACTTCAAATTTTCACAAACTTAGCTTTGAACTTGATTTCAATTCTCGAACCGGGGCACAAAGTATGATTGGCTTTTTATTTTTCGAAAAACGAGGAGTTACTCGGAATCAAACTATAATGCTTGTGCGTGTGTGCAGAGTTGTGTGCAAGTTGATTTTTCGGATTCTATGCAAACAGTAGGTTTTCAAATTACTTCATCGGGTTCTTTTTAACTTGTTTTAACTAGAGCCAATTTCGGGCACCTCTAGTGTTTTATTTTTAGTTTTCTTAAGTTAATTTAATCGACTAGAGCCGGTTTGGGCACCTCTAGTTAAAAAAAAAAAAAATTTTAACGCCTCCTAGAGCAGTTTGGGCACCTCTAGTGATCAATTTTTAGCACATGCTAGAGCCAATTTCGGGCACCTCTAGCATTCATCCAAGTTTTATTCTAATCCCCCAATTAGTTAATTATCAACCTAAGTTTACTAGAACTCCTTAAATCAATCAAACCACAACAGTGTTTCATCAAATTTAGCATCATAGTAAAATTCTAAGTTTTTTATGGTTATCCTAGAATAAAAATTCTATCAATTAGTGCATTGGTAAAGTCATCATTGAATATTCATCAAATCTAAGCAATTCTTGTTCCAATTAAAGGCATGGCAAGCAATTTATGTATCCTAAATGTAATGCTTAAGATTAATGTAACTAAACATGGTAATTACTAGTAACAATCCCCCCCAAACTCGAGTGAGGCATTGTCCTCAATGCATGCATAAAAATAACGAAAAATAAAAATAAAAATAAAATGCATACGAGGACTTACTCCGAGAGTTCGTCATCGTAGATGATTAGTTTCCTTCTAGTTGGCGTCTTGATTTTCTTGCTTGAACGCGATGGTTGTTTTCTTGTTGCCGGGACGTCTTGAGCTTTGGTTGCCGTGGCATCTTCATGGTTAGTTGCCGTGGCATCAGCTTGTGCAGCACGATGTAGGTTGCCGCGGCATCTTCTTCATTGGTTGCCGTGGCAAGGATCTTGGCGATAAATTTCCTTAGCATAGTAGTTGTGAGTCTTGTTGTGAAAAAGAAAACAAAGAAAAAACCTGAAAACTAAAGATAATGAAGAAAAAATAAAATATCTCCTAAAAATAAAAATGAAAATAAAAAAAGAAAAAGGAAATTGAAAGGAGAACATGCTCATGCATCTCCTAAGTTGACCACTTCCTTGTTACGTTCCACATGGGCACCATTGTAGTGCTTCAATCTTTGTCCATTAACTTTGAATTCATGGTTGTCGAGATGGACTTGATTATCACGGCGCCATGGGAGAATGGTTTGACGACTTCAAATGGTCCCGACCATCTTGATTTGACTTTTTCCGGGAAAAGTTTTAGCCTAGAATTGAATAGGAGAACTAGTTGCCTGGCGTGAATTGCCGTGGCAATAGTTTCTTGTCGTGCCATCGCTTTGTTTTTTCTCCTTGTAGATTCGTGCATTGTTATAGGCGAGTGCACGAAATTCTTCTATCTCATTGAGATCCATCAAGCGCTTTTGTCCGCACTTTCCCAATCCATATTCACGGTCTTGATTGCCCAAAGACGCCTTGTGCTCGATTTCCACCGGTAGATGACATGTTTTACCATAGACAAGCCGGAAGGGGACATACCTAATGGTGTTTTGAATGCGGTGCGATATGCCCAAAGTCGTCATCTAGTCTTAATGACCAATCCTTCCTTGAGGGATTTACAACTTTCTCGAGTATTCCCTTCAACTCCCGGTTGAAATTTCGCTTGCCCGTTGGTTTGTGGGTGATATGCCGTGGCGATCTTGTGTGATATGCTGAAGCGTTGCAACATCTTGGCAATTAGTCTGTTGTCAAAATGCTTGCCCCGTCGCTGATAATTGCTCTCGGCATCCCAAACCGTGTAAATATGTTTTTTTTGCAGAATCGCGTGCACGGTCTTGGAATCGTCGTTGGGAAGCGCAAACTTTGCCTCTACCCATTTAGACACATAGTCGACGGCGAGTAAGATGTAGAGGTTGCCGAATGAAGATGGGAAAGGTCCCATAAAATCGATCCCCATACATCGAGCAGTTCCACCTCGATGATGTTTCGAGTGGCATCTCATGTCGCCTAGAGATATTGCCGTCCCTCCGCAACGATCACATTGCTTGTAAAAGTCTTGGGCATCTTTGTACAATGTTGGCCAATACAAACCGGATTGCAAGACTTTGGTCATGGGTACGAGTTCCTCCAAAATGTCCTCCATAGGGTGAAGAATGGCATTGCCGAGTACATTCTGTTGCTCTTCTTGAGGACACATCGGCGTATAACCCGATCTGCACATTGTTTAAACAAAAGAGGCTCGTCCCAAAAGTAATGCTTAGCATTATGGCGGAACCGCTTCTTCCCTTGGTGAGTAATGCCATACGGAAAAATACCACAAACAAGGAAGTTAACTAAATCTGCGTGCGGGGTATTGCCGGGGGCATGTCTTTGCCGTAGTGTTCGCTCCCAAAATTGCCGAGGCGTGCTTTCGTCAAAGACTCGCGCGCGGCGTCGAGAGTTGCCGAGGCGTGTGCTTCCATGGTTGCCGAGGCGTCATGGGCTGTCGAGGCGTCAAGGGTTGCCGAGGCGATTAGAATTTGTTCATCCGGAATGCATCGCATATCTCTAGATCCGCGTCCTCTTCCCTATTGCGTTCCAAACGTGATAAGTGATCGCCACTTGATTTTTGTTCCTTTCCGTCCTTAATTTCAATATCAAATTCTTGTAAAAGTAATATCCAACGAATCAAACGAGGTTTAGCATCCTTTTTAGCAAATAAGTATTTGATTGCCGAATGGTCCGTATGAACAATTACCTTTGTACCAATTAAATAGGATCGAACTTGTCAAATGCGAAAACTACTGACTAGTAACTCTTTCTCCGTTGTTGTGTAATTCACTTGAGCATCGTTAAGAGTTTTACTAGCGTAGTATATCACATGGAAGGTCTTACTGTGCGTTGGCCTAGGATCGCTCCTACCGCGAAATCACTTGCATCACACATGAGCTCAAAAGGTAGCGCCCAACTGGTGGAACAACAATGGGTGCCGAGGCAGCTTTTTCTTTAGGGTTTCAAATGCTTGAGTGCAAGAATCATCAAAATCAAGACTTTATCCTGTTCAAGCAGATTACACAAAGGTTTAGTGATTTTAGAAAAGTTATGAATGAACCTCCTGTAAAAAACCGCATGTCCGAGAAAACTTCGAATTCCTTTAACCGAATTTGTGTGGGGTAATCTCTCGATCACGTCCACCTTGGCTTTGTCTACTTCAATTCCTTGGATGAAATCTTATGGCGAGCACTATTCCTTCATCTACCATAAAGTGGCATTTCTCCCAATTGAGGACTAAATCCGTTTCTTCGCATCTTGCCAACACCCCTCTAAATTGCCGAGACAGCCGTCAAGTCATTACCAAAAACTGAAAAATCATCCATGAAGATCTCAAGGAAGTCTTCGACCATGTCCGAAAAGAGCGCCATCATGCATCTTTGGAAGGTTGCCGGGCGTTACACAATCCGAACGGCATCCGCCGGAAGGCATAAGTACCGTAGGGGCATGTGAAGGTTGTCTTTTCTTGATCTTTCGGTGCTATGTCAATCTGATTGTAACCTGAATAACCATCAAGAAAACAAGAAAAGGGTTTACCCGCAAGACGGTCAAGCATTTGATCAATAAAGGGTAATGGGAAGTGATCTTTCCTAGTGGCTTTGTTTAGCTTTCGATAGTCCATACAAACCCTCCAACCGGTCACAGTCCTGGTTGGGATAAGTTCATTATTTTCATTGCTTACCACTGTTATACCTCCTTTTTTCGGCACACATTGTACCGGACTTACCTAACGCATCTACTATCGGAGATAGGGTATATAATGCCGGCGTCAAGCCACTTGATGATTTCTTTCATTACAACCCCTTTCATGGCATGATTCAGTCTCCTCTGGGCCTCAATTGAAGGTTTGTGATCATCTTCCAACAAGATCTTGTGCATGCACACCGCCGGGCTAATTCCCTTCAAGTCGGCAATTGTCCACCCTATTGCCTTTTTATGTAGCTTCAACATGTTGATCAACTTCTTTTCTTGCTCAGGCTGTAACTTAGAGGAAATAATTACAGGTAATGTATTATCGATCCCTAAGTATACATATTTGATTGCTCGCAATTGTTTCAACTCAAGAATTGGTGGATTTTCGATAGAGGGTTTTTCGATCTTACCTTCCTTACCCGAGTAGTCCGGTGGTTCAAAGTATGTACCTGGTCGATTGACTAGCCAATTTGCCTCTTCTGGTTGTTCCTCATCGACCGCTCTTCATACTCCTCGGGTTCCTCTTGATCGGCAATGTAGTTGCCGAGGCAACTAAATTCCTCATCGGTTAAACTCGCCGCGTGGCATGAAGTAGTTGGCATTCTTCGGATCATCGGCATGCCTTAGTGTTTGGAACACATTTAGTTTTACCCGCTGGTCATTCACCCTCATTGTGAGTTCTCCTTTTCAACATCAATCAAAGTTCTCCCTGCCGCTAGGAATGGTCTTCCGAGAATGATAGGCGCATGCTCATCCGGCTTCACAATCTAAAACAATAAAGTCGCGGGAAAAATAAATTTATCAACTTTTACCAAGTATGTCCTCGATTTTTCCCTCTCGGATGCACATAGGATCTGTCGGCTAGTCTGTAGCATAATCTGTTGTAGGTCTTGCCTTCCCGATTCCTAGTTTTTCGAAAACCGATTTAGGCATCAAGTTTATGCTAGCCCCTAGGTCGCATAGTGCTTTCCCGACATAGTGATTTCCAATAGAACAGGTATTGTGAAACTTAGGGATCCTTCAACTTGGGCGGCATACGATTGTGCAACATTGCCATGCATCCTCTCATTACGGCAATTGTTTCAAACTCTCCTAGCCTTGTTCTCTTGGACACAATGTCTTTAAGAAACTTGGCATAGTTTGGCATTTGTTCAATTGCTTCCACCAATGGCAAGTTGATGTGGACTTGCTTTAGGATATCAAGAAACTTCTTGAATTGGTATTCTTGCTTTTGTCGCTTCAACCTTTGTGGGAATGGTGGTGGAAGTCGGATATCTTCGATATTGGTTTGAAACCCGATTGACGGCATTACGGGGACATCCGGAGTTGCCGATGTGTTACCAATCGGGGTTGCCGCGTGGCGTGCTTATCGCAAGTTGCCGAGGCGTCATCGATTTGCCGAGGCATGCTTATTGCGGTTGCCGCAGCAATTCTTGGTTCAGCATCCGAGACTTTGCCGCTAGGTTCGTCTTGCTCTTTTTGTGGAGTTTTGTTTGACGAGCGGGTTTGAACCTCTCTAAGTTGTTGGCCACTGGTGGTGATTGCCTTACATTGCTCATGGCAGTTCCTCTTGCGACTTGAAGATCGCTTAGGTAAACCTCCTTGTGGTCTAGTGTTTGATTTTGAGCAAATTGTCCGACTTGATTTTCCAATGATTTGATTGCCGCCTCTTGGTTTTGCAATCTCATCTCGGTCTGTTAATAAAAGCATCAGTTCTTTTTATGAAATTACTATTCTCAGACCATATAAGATTCAGTTTTTCATCATAAAAGCATTTAGAGAATTTTCCAAAGAACTAGATGTTGTCGGTTGTTCTTTGCGGCATCCATTTGTCGTGGCATATTCTCTTTGGAATCCCGATGCTTGTGCATTCGATTGTTACGTTTTAGAGCATTGTTGGGATTACTCCATGAAAAATTCGGTGCTTCTTCCAAAATTTGGATTGTATGTATTTGACATCATGTTGTTGCCCGATTGTAATTCCCCACATAGAAGCTAGATTCGGATTCTGCATACATTCGGAAGAATTATGGTTATCACCACATAACTCACAAAAAGAATCCATTACCTTGACTTCATGTGTGTTGTTTGGTTTTTGCATGTTCGGACCATCTTGGTTAAAGCGCCAATTGTGCGAAATTGAATCGATGATCCTAGTTCATGTATTGTGGCTTAGCGTCTAACTCCTCCTCTTCTAGTAGATGGGAATTGATAGTCATTCTTGGCCAGCCTGTTTAAAATTTGCATTGCTTCCTCCGCGACTTATCTAAGAGTATGCCGTTTGCCGAGGCGTCTAGCATCATCCTTGTTGGTGTATTCACGGCGTTGTAAAACATTGTTACTTGAGTCCACACCGGGAATCCGTGTAGAGGGCATTTGTGTAGAAGTTCTCTATATCGCTCCCAAGCCTCGTACATGGATTCATCATCACCGCCGAAAAGAAGTAATGTCATTCTGAAGCTTATCGTTAAATTTGTAGGATTAAATCTAGCAAGGAAATCACGACAAAGATCAGTCCAAGATGCTATGGATCCGGCAGGAATGCTATTTAGCCATGTTTTCGCCCTATCCCTCAGTGAATAGGGGAATAATCGTAATCGTAGGACATCGGGGGTAACTCCGTGTATCTTGAACGAGTTGCAAATCTCGAGGAAAGATTTCAGATGTTGTCGTGCATCTTCAGTTGCTGAGCCGCCAAATTGACCTATTGTGTTGATCATATTAAACATTACCGGTTTCAACTCAAAGTGGTCGGCTTCAATTTTGGTGCGACAACTCTCGGGTTAAGTCCATCAAGATCTTCTTCAAGATAGTCTCGAATAGTTCTGTTGCTTTGCAAGAATCACTCCTCCTCTCCTTTCGAACATCTTGATTAATATTGCCGTCTTGATTTGCCATTGCTTCTCTTATCCTTCGTCTAAGTCCTTGTAAGGTTCGTTCGATTTTGGATCAAAGGGATATTTACGGTGAAGTCGGTCTTGCCCTGGTCATATACCAATGCAAAACCAAAGTTTGTTAGCCCTTTGAATTTTAAACAAGAAAAATAAAAAGAATGTGCAAGAAAGTAAAAACAAAGTCGCTATTGCCAATCCCAACAACGGCGCCAAAAAACTTGTTGCGCGTAATAAGTGCTACGCAATTGTGCAAGTATACACGCCGCAAGTTATAGTATAAAAGATATCGTCTCCCGAGGATTGGTGCCACTTCAAGAATCTAGTCTCTTGCAATTGTAAAAAGTAAAAACACAAGTGAAGGATTATAGAAGTTTTAACTAATAACTAATCTAGAAAGCAATTAAGTAAAAGAAAAGATGAATTCGAATGAGAGAGATAGGCTAGGTTATCATGAGTTGAGGTGTGATAGCCGATTGGATTGTCTTGGTAAAAGAGTGCACGGGCAACTCGGTTGCCGTGGCAACTTGCACGACGGGTTGCCGTAGCAACTAATTGATGGTTGCTTGGGCGACTAGTTGGGCAACTACTTGGGCGATCGGGCAGCAACTTCAAGGTTCGGCGGAGCGTTCTTCAATGGTTTCTTCTTATCCCTAAGTCGAAACTTTAGCTATTTGTGCATGCCTTGATAATACATCCTGCGTGAATCAAGGGTGAACAACAACCAATCTTGCGCTCCTCTTAGCCGTTGAAATCCTTAACTTATTCCTAAGCCGGATTAATCTTCACCATCATTGGATTGAATAAAGATCATATTCATTCGTTTCTTGAATCTAACTCTCCCGATATTAGATAAATGGATGAAATCACGAGATCCTCTCCCAATTCACTCGCAAACAATAATAAGAATCAAGAATGAATAAACCTTGAAATAGAAAAGTGCAAACTCTTATTACCTAAACAAAAACCAATAGTTTCTCACAACCACAAAACACAATAACCATAGCCAAGTAAATTTAGTTCATGGCTAGGTTCCAAAGAAACACAAGATAATTAATCCCTAGCATGAACCCAATCGAACAAAGATGAAGGAAGAGGCTTGTCGAAAATTCCTTGCCCTAGATGCTTGCCGAAAATTCCCCTTGCTTCCTCTCTTGGAGTTGTCGAAATTCCCTCTTTCTCTCCCTATTGGAGTTGTCGAAATCTCCTTGATATTTATAGGGCTAGGCCAAAGTCCTTCTTTGAGGAGGAGTTTGAGTTGGAATTAAATTATCTTTAAAGAATATAATTCTTTATTATAATTTTATTCCTATCAGAACTTCTCCTATCCTCTTGGAATTTAATTCTTCTTTAATCTCTGCATGGCAATCAAATTCCTTTGGGCTTGGACCTTGCTCCATGTCATCTTGGGCTTGTAAAATCATGAATTTCGACATCCATATTGCTTTTGGTCTTTGTCGACAAATGCCATGGCAACTGGCTCGGCATATCCTTCATGCACTGCCCTGGCAACTAGCTCGGCATATCCTTCATGCATTGCCCTGGCAACTAGCTCGGCATTGCTTTGGCAAGTGATCCTGCACATACATACACAAAAACACACCAAAGCAGCATCTATTTCCACAAAAATCACCAAGTTATGAAATCAAGCTCAACGATTGAAGGAAACATGGATTAATGCATGAATGGCTAACTATGCAACTAATATGAGCCTAAGTCTAACAATAATATGAGTAAAAAGGGTAAGAAAAATAGTACTTTTGAACACTTATCATAACACTCATCCGCAAACCCGTAAGGGTCGAGACAAAAATACAAGCATGCGGCACGTGCGTGAGAGCAAATGTATCTAAATGCTTGGAATGCACCATAATCACACCATCTTTGAGGAAGGTTTACGGTGAACATTCTTTGCTCACCTCGGACCTTAGCTTCAACAGAAAATTCAAAGCCATGTGGGTCGAATGTTCTGACTCGCATAGAGGTTGCTTCGGCTTGAAGTTCGATCATTTTATCTTGTAGGGTTTGAGACCAATTTTGTCCGCTGTTTATCCGGGCGTTAACTTTCTGCCCTTTTTCGAACCACACTTTACCCAATCTAAAATAAGTCTCCTACACAATACTTGCAATTGAGATATGGCGTGTTCCTTTAAGCACCGAGTTTATAGCCTCTGCAAGGTTAGTTGTCATATGGCCATAATGCCGACCTTCATCGTAGGCTTGTGACCATCTTTCCCTGGGTATGTTATTTGCAAAATTAAATACATTCCAACCGTGTCGCTTCAACCTGTTTATCCTCTGTTCGAATTTTGGTTGAACTAGTTCATACCATATTTAAAAAAAATAAGTTAAATAAGTCAACGGGATCAGCTTAAAAAATTACTAATTTTTATAAACAACGAATAACAACTTACCCGCGCTTAAAACCTCTTTTCGGATCTAATTGTTTCCGAAATGCTTCTTCGCATTTGCCGCAATATGACGTACGAAATAGGCTGGATATGCATGTGGAGGCTTTCATAAACTCCCGTCTCCGTCAATTACTGATAATAGCGCAGTCCCCCTATCAGAAATCATGCAAATCCCATATTCTTTCACTATGGCAAAGGCAATTGAGAATATATTATTGTCTCCATTTTGTGCAACAACCACGAGTAATATATGATCGTACTTCCCATACAACCATGTACTATCCACTTGAATCATGCATTTGCAGAATGTGAACCCTTCAATTCATGCATTGAACGCCCAAAATAACTTACTAAATATTCTTTTACCAGGAATTAATTCACCTTGTAAGTTGAACGCCAGTTTTGTTTCATGCTCTACCATGGTTTCCGGGATGAATATTTGCATTGCTCGTAAAAGAGCTAGTAGCTCATTATACGATTTATCTCAATCACCACACAGTTGCGCCATCACCTCCTGCTTTGCCATCCACGCCTTGTAGTAAGATGGAATATATCCAAGTTGAGTCTTAATGGATGCTACTAACACTTTAATCGAAATTCTTGGCTCTTGTTCAACCAATGCCGTGGTGTAAGCACATATTAGATCAGAGTCTAAATTAATGTGGTCCTGTGATAAAGCCATATTGAAACATGTGTGCTGCTCAATGAATTGTGACAGCTCCCACATCTGACTCCTCTTCTTGTATGAAATTCTTACCCACCAATGACATTTTCTCTTCCAATAAAGACACCTTACACAATAGGTACTCTTATTAGACTCAACAACAGAAAATGACGTATGGTGTTTGATGCAATGCTCCTGAACTGCCAGCTTGGCAGCTTCTTTTGTTTCGAATTCAGCCTTCAATACTAATTCTCCAAAGTTCAACGACGATGAAGAACCAAATACGCAGGCTTGATGTTCTGGATCTCGCATTGCAGTATAGCCCACCTCATACATACGGGCTGCTGGAGGTTCATAGACTGGATAAATGGGTTTTGGTTGCTGGGGCTCTAGTTCAACATAACCCCAAATTGGCTGCTCTTTTCCAAACCAGATCCTAGCAACAGCCGTAGCCCAAACATCATCTTCAACATCGATACCATTACCCTCAGGCACATCTGTCATAACAGCCTCAACATCATCAGCATCGAGTAAGTGCACGTCATCATCTTTCATAATATGCACAATATTTTCTTCATCCTCACTAAAATCATCAAGCGACTCGCCCAAACAACCAACTGTGGGTTCGGTGTCACAATATGTTGATGAACTTATTCTCTGCAAATATTAAAAAAAACATAAGCAAAGATTAAAATCTGGTTTTCTTATTAAAATTTTAAAAATAATAAACAACAAACGAATTACAATTCCGAAAATACAAAAAGTTGCCGGATTCGACGAGAAACCGTGTATATGTTCTCTAAAGCCTTGAACAATAAAAAAGAAGTAATTATCATTTGAATTAATATATTTTCAATCACACAAAAAATCTTCAAACCCTCTATAATTTTAAAAAAATAGATTAATTAAAAAATTAAATCGCTTATTGATGACTGCTGAGAAACTGAGAAAATCTATAGAAAAATACACTTCAACAATCTTCACCGTCTTCTAATATATCTTCTTCAAAAACTATCACCCAAATTTTCAACTCAAACCCTCTCAAATCTTCAACTTATGCAAATTTTTCCTCAACCCCTCTTATCTATATATCCTATATATATGTGTGTTTTATTTAAACTAAAAAACCCTAATCGCCAACTCTAATTAAAAAATCTACAAACTCTAATAAAAAAACAACATATTAATTAAAAAACAAAATACTTACTAACTTCTTACAAACCGAGGAGATCTACAAACAAATGTACTTCAACAATCGCCAACTCTTCGAATATATCTTCAAAAAATAACACCCAAATTTTCAGCTCAAACTCTCTCAAATTTTCAACTCAAACTCTATCAATTTTTTTCTCAACCCATATACACTCATTCTTCTCTATATCTCATATATATACAAAATTTACAAAAAAAAAAAAATAATGCCCGTTACCAGCTTTCTGAAAGCTAACAACAATTTGTGAAGTGAATGATTTTATTACTCTGAAAGATACAAAAGAAAGAGTTAAAACTAAAGTAATGCAATTGAAGAGAAATACAGACCTTTATTTAAACTAGAGCTCTTAACTAATTGACTGAAAATATCTAACTACTCCTAGAATTATTCCACAACTCAGAAGACTGATTCTAGTACATAACAAACTCCTAAGAAATAGAAACATCTTATAAACTAATAGTAGGCTGCACTAACTTATGACAATCCCCCTTAGTGCAAACTTACAACACCAAATGATGCACGAAAAAATTCGAACTTAGCCCTAGCAAGTGCTTTTGTGAAAATATCAGCTACTTGGTCTTCACTTTTTATTTTCTTCATCTCAATGTCTCGAGTCAGAACCTTCTCTCGGACGAAATGGAAATGAGTTTCAATGTGCATGAAATATAGGATTTTCTGAAAGCTTGATTGCACTCTCATTGTCGCAGAAAATGGGAATCGATAGTTGACAGTAGAAAACAACTCTTGAACAAGTCTTTTAAGCCAAATACATTCTTAAGTAGCCATAGTCGCTGCTACATATTCTGCTTCACAACTTGAAAGTGCAACAGTAGTTTGTTTTTTACTACACCATGAAATTGCAGCTGAACCTGTAGTAAAACAAAACCTGTTGTAAAACGCCTATCATTCACGTCACCTGCCCAATCAGCATCAACAAAACAACTTAAAAAGAATGTTGCGCCATGCTTGTACATTAATCCATAGCTTAAAGTCCCTTTCACATATCGTAGGATCCTCTTTGCTACAATCAAATGAGCCTCATAAGGTTTTTCCATAAATTGTGAAAATACTCCAACAGCAAATACGGTATCAGGTCTTGAAATAGTCAAGTAGAATAAGCTGCCAACCATTTGCCGGAAAAGTGTAGCATCTTCTAGTAGCTTTCCTTCATTCTTTTCCAACTTTAGAAGAGGTACGATAGGAGTATTAATTTCTTTTAACTCCTCCATATAAAAACGTTTGAGTAGATTTGCTGCATATCCACTTTGACAGACAAAATAGCCACCTATTTTTACAATCTCCCCAAGAAAGCAAGATACTACACCCAAGCTTTTCATTTCAAAACGAACAGACAGAGCATCTATAAGACACTTACTTTCAACATCATTATCTCCCGTAATAACCATATCATCCACATAGAGAATGAGTAAAGTGCACATAGTGGGTGGTTTTTTAACAAACAAACTTGGATCAGCATTTGAAGACTTGTAATCACAGAAATGAATATATTGAGCAATCTTACCAAACCAAGCACGAGGAGCTTGCTTGAGGCCATACAGTGCCTTTTTGAGACGACAAACATGATAAGGATGCTTGCTAGAGATAAAACCTTGTGGCTGCTCTATAAAAATCTCGCGATCCATTTCTCCATACAAGAAGGCATTTTTTCATCAAGTTGCTATAATTTCCAACCTTTACTAGCTGCTAAAGAAATAATTATTTGAACCGTTACCATCCTAGCAACGGGGCTAAAAGTCTCAATCATAGTCTCTACCTTATTGTTGAGAGAACCCACGAGCAACAAATCGAGCTTTGTATCTTTCGATTTCACCATCCGACCTTTTCTTCAGTTTGTACACCCATTTAGATGTAACTAACTCAGCATCTACCGGTTTTGGTACAAGTTCCCACGTGCCATTCTTCTTTAAAGCTATCATTTTGACTCGTCTTTGCAACATATGCATCACTTGCAGACAATACATATAAAGACTCATTTCTTTTCCCAACGAATAAAACATCGGCTGATAAACTATCTGCATTTGAGAGAATTTTACATTATTTAGACCAAAAAGTACATTACCTTCCCGAATCAATAACTTGAGAAACCGAAGCGAGATTCTTTTTCAAGCCTAGAACATGATAAACATCCTTAAGAAATACGCCTCTATCATCAAAACCACATTCTTTAACATTCCCTCTTTTACAACTGGATGTAAAGAGTTATCGGCTGTCGCAATGACCTTTTTCACACAACTCAGAATTGACTGAAAAATAGCTAACTACTCCTAGAATTATTCCACAACTCAGAAGACTAGTTCTAGTACATAACAAACTCCTAAGAAATAAGAACAATTAAAAACAACTTATAAACTAACAATAGGCTGCACTAACTTATGACACTAACAAGCTCCACATTTTTTTAAGAATGGAAGTAAAGCAAAAGTCATTATATTAAGAGCTTTTTAAGCGATGTAAGAAGGACCAAACAAGTTTCTATGTAACAAACTAAAAATAGCTTAGGAGAGTCGAAAAAACAGATGAACCATTCGGGTCCGACACTAATTTCGTTAAGGAGTCTACAGCCATGTTGGTCTCTCGACGAATCGAAACAAAACCAATTGATTACGCCTTGTAAATTTTATTTTATGTACATTTTTATATTGATATTTTGTTATACCCTTACATTTTCCGCCTTCCACACCTTCGTAACAAATATTCTCCGACAACCCGACCTTCAATATTGGATCCTCTATACCACCCAAAAGAATATTAGATCCTCCAAAATTCAAAAAATAGACTTCACACATCTCTTAGGCCCATTAATATCTTAATAAGGCCAATGTCAAGTCTATCCGCTAACACATCAACAAGCATCAATACATCGGACCTAATCTCAACACTTGTCCTTAAATTCCTCAAGAATGTACTGTCAGAGGCATGACCAATTATACATACAAAGACTCCCCCCCCCCCCCCCCCCCCCCTTTCACTTAATACTATATCTCTGACTTTTCCCCTTTAGCCGATCTCCATTTGTTTCAACCACTACCTATTGCGTATTTTCGTCCAAATTAGAAGGGATAAATCGTC
Organism: Hibiscus mutabilis; assembly: GCA_019671005.1. Classification (NCBI taxonomy): domain Eukaryota; kingdom Viridiplantae; phylum Streptophyta; class Magnoliopsida; order Malvales; family Malvaceae; genus Hibiscus; species Hibiscus mutabilis. The sequence continues at coordinate 4,703,050 of CM033712.1, read as the reverse complement.
CGAAACTACCACCATAACCCTAGTAGACAATACTTATTTGATGTCATTCGAACATTAACATCAGCATATATTTATATTATGTTGATGTTACTTTTTGTGTTGTTTTCAAGTTCTATTATCTTGTATAATCATGTTCTGCTAAAATTGTTAGCTCCAATTCACACCAAGTCAAATAACTATTAGATATGTCTTATTATCATCATTTTTCATGTTTACATTATTTTTTGGAATCATAAATGTGTTCAAGATATCAAATATATCCATATAAATTGCAACGTGTTTATATTTTATTTTATAAAGATTTGAACACGTTTTAGGATTCATGCAACATTCATGCCAATCTAAGATTGGGGATTCAAATCCAGTAGTGTTGACTCATTAACTGAGTAGTGTAATCACTTTTTACTAATGGCTAAGGATTAGTTTTAGTGCCGCTCATGACTCAACGAATGTCGTCTCGATATGTCGATTGCTTTGAAAAATCAAAATTTGAAACTCAAACTAAGATTCGTGAATACTAATTTACTGTTGACCATCATTCTTTTACAGTAAAAATTCAAAAGAAATTATTTTCTCCAGCGGCTCTTTCGAGGGATGGGTATTTTATCCGGATCAGATTTTTTAATAAAAAAATTGGATTTAAATTGAATTTTTATTAAGGGTGAAGTCAGGATCGAGTTTACGGTAAAAGATACTCGACCCGACCTGAAACTAATTGTGTAATTTCACCTTAATTTTTTTAGGAATATTTATAATAATACATTATCTTTATATATTTTTTTTATAATTAAGCCTTTAAAATTAAATTTTTATTTACATGTTAGTCTTTAAAATTATTTTTTTACGGTTAAGTCCCCTAAAATTATTTTTTACAATTAGATCCTAAATTTTTTTATAGGTCAGGTTGGGTTTAGTGTATTTGTTTTCGGGTCTGGTCAAATTTTTAAAGAATACTTTTGGGTTGGGTTCAGGTGGGTCTTGATATTCTTAATCATTTAGCAATGTACACATATCTTGCAAACAAAACAATTAAACTCAAGTCTTTTAAGATGAATATCATCCGTTTTTCTACTAGAAGTACTTGTTAAATTCTATGGACAGTCTTTTTAAATGGATAACATATCATTTAATTAAATTCACGTGGTAAAATAAATATCTTTCCGACCATTAAAAAGTGATTATTTTATTTTTAATCTACAATGATTTTTTACTCGATAAATCAGAGGAAAAATTTCAGTTGATTTTTCTAAGTAAACGTCGCGGTTTGTCAGTCACATTTTTTGGAAAGTTTGTTTGATTGAACGCGAACACAAATTTTATATTACACTTAAATTTCAATCATCAATATAATTTCTTTTTTTTTTACTCACATTGTTTCACTTAAATTGTAAAAAAAAAATCATGGAATATGCACCGTCTCACAAAATCCCATGTTATTAATAGTTCCAATCAAACATTCAAGCACAAAGGTATGTCATCTCATGTAAATCGAAAAAATCATGAAATTTACCAATTGAATTGTAGTGCAAGTAAAAAAAAACACTCTATCAAATACGTGTTTTAAAAGATACAATTGACATGACATATCTTTATTTTATACAACATAAATGTATAATTTCAATAAATAATTGAGAAAATTATCATTTAAAAAAAAATTAGAAGATGATAACTCCAATACCAAAATCCTGTTGTAATACAGACGTACACAATATTTTAGCTCAAGTATAAATTAGTGTTATTCGAGAATAGTATATATATATATATATATATTATGTTACAACTTATACAATGCAAATTATTATTACATTTAAATTTATATTTTATATATAATATTTTATTAGGTAAAATTTTGATGTATATGCTGTGTAAAATAAATTTTATACAAGTATGTATATTTACACTATAAAACTTAAAACCTAATTTTTTAGCCCTAAGCTCTAAAAACTAAACCCTAAACTCTAAACCTTAAACCCTAAATTCTAAATAGTAACCTTAAATTCAAAACCCTACATCCTAAACTCTTAAACTAGAACTCTAACCCCTGTAACTAAAGTCTAAAAGGCACGTGTAAACTAAAATTTTTACAGCCCGTCTATCAAAAAAAATTTCTCCATATTTTAATCACGACATTAATTTTTATTTAATATAAAATAGTTTTTTTTTCTTTCAAATATTACCAAAAGAATTTGAAATTTTATGAATAATTTCTCAAACACATAAAACAAAACATTTTATAAAAATAAAGTAAAAAAATATTCTAAAATTAATATTAAGAACCGAAAATATCAAATTGTATTATGATAGACAGGTAAAAAAAATAAAATTCAATCGAACTAATTTCAGTTCTGTATAAAATCTCAAATTCTAACAGGCCATGCACAACTTCAACTAAACTAAAACTTGTTAATACGACCATTTTATTTTATTTTTATTTCCCAAATATGTCCCGCCAACATTATGATAAAAAAAACATCTTTTGAACATGAACTAAAGCAGAATTTTATATTATGAGGTGAAACTATATAATTTTAAGGCGATTTTATAAAATTTTAAGAGGTAAAAATAATTTTTTATAGTAAATATATAGAATTTTTAAAATAATTTTTAAATTATATACGGGTTTCAAATTTTCAAGGGGCGATCACTTCCCTAGCCTCGTTGGTCCATCCCTGCTTTTTGGAGTAGTGGTTCAAATTTTGTTATTGGAATCTAAGTAGGAGTGTAAATGAACCGAGCTTAAACGAATAATATTGTGTTCGTATTCGTTTATTTATTTTTGAAGGTGTTCGTTTAGCGATCACGAACATGTTCATTTAACGTTTACAAACATGTTCATCGAAGAAAATTGTGAAATTATGTCACTAGTCCTAAGCTTTCCAAGCTCTACAGTTTGAACTCCAAAATTCATCATGTGTTCAATTTAATCCATAACTTCACCAATTTTAAAATGTAAAAAAAGAAAAAATATCAGATAAACGAACTTATAAACGACTTGATAAACAAATTTGTTCATGAACATAACCAAATCTTATGCCCATCATCAAATTCTGTTAGTTGACATCCCTTTCTCCATTATATATATAAACAACTATGTCCTACATATCCCAACATGTGTATAGGATATGTTCTTTCAAAAACATAAACGCACTTTCAATAATTTAAATATATCTAACCTCCTCTTTATATATTTTATTGAGGGTGAAGTCGGGTCGGGACCGGGTTTATGGTAAAAGATATTTGACTCGATCCGGGATTAATTGTGTAATATCGTCCTAATTTTTTAGGAATATTTATAATAATACCCCCTCTTTATATTTTTTTTATAATTAGGCCTTTAAAATTAAAATTTTATTTACAAGTTAGTCTTTAAAATTATATTTTTTATGATTAAGTCCCCTAAGATTATTTTTTACAATTAGATCCTATTTTTCTATAGGTCAGATCGAGTTTAGTGTATTTATTTTCGGGTCAAGTCGGGTTTTTTAAAGAATGCATTCGGGCCGGGTCGAGTTCAGGTGGGTCTTATTCTTAACCATTTGACAATGTACACATATCTTGCAGGCAAAACGATTAAACTTAAATCTCTTAAGTTGAATATTATCCGTTTTTTTTTACTAGAACCACTTGTTAAATTCGAACAGCCTTTAACATATCATTTAATTAAATTCACGTGGTAAAATAAACATCTTTCCGACCATTAAAAAGTGATTATTTTATTTTTAATGTACAATGATTTTTTACTCGATAAATCAGAGGAAAAATTTCAGTTGATTTTTCTAAGTAAACGTCGCGGTTTGTCAGTCACATTTTTTTGGAAAGTTTGTTTGATTGAACGCGAACACAAATTTTATATTACACTTATATTTCAAACATCAACATAATTTGTTTTTTTACTCACATTGTTTCACTTAAATTGAAAAAAAAAATGGAATATGCACCGTCTCACAAAATTTCATGTTATTGATAGTTCAATCAAACATTCGAGTACAAAGGTATGTCATATCATGTAAATAAAAAAAAATCATGAAATTTACCAATTGTATTGTAATCGTAAGTAAAAAAAAAACACTTTATCAAATGTGTTTTAAAAAATACAATTGACATTACACATCTTTATCTTATACGTCATAAATGTATAATTTCAATAAATAATTGAGAAAAAATATCATTTTAAAAAATAAATTTAGAAGATGATATATTTCGATGATAATTCCTACCAAAAGCATGTTGTAATACAGACCTACACAATATTTTAGCTTAAGTATATAAATTAGTGTTATTCGTGAATAGTATATATATATATATTACAATTTATGTAATGCAAATTATTATTACATTTAAATTTATACTTTATATATAATATTCTAACAGGCCATGCACAACTTCAACTAAACTAAAATTTGTTAATACGACCATTTTATTTTATTTTTATTTCCCAAATATGTCCTGCCAACATTATGATAAAAAAACATCTTTTGAACATGAACGGAAGTAAAATTTTATGTTATGGGGCGAAACTATACAATTTTAGGGGGTAAAAATAGATTTTTAATAAAAACTACATAATTTTTTTTAAAAAAAATTTAAATCATATACGAATTTCAAATTTTAAGGGGTGATCGCTCCTTTAGCCCTGTTGGTCCATCCCTGCTTTTTTGGAGTAGTGGTTTAAAATCTCTTATTGGAATCTAAGTACGAGTGTAAATGAACTGAGCTTAAACGAATAGTATTGTGTTTGTATTCGTTTATTTATTTTTGAAGGTGTTCATTTAGCGTTTAGCGCTCACGTTCGCAAACATGTTCATTGAAGAAAATAGTGGAATTATGCCACTAGTCCTAAACTCTCTAGGCTTTACAGTTTGAACTCCAAAATTCACCATATCTTTCAATTTAATCCATAACTTCACCAATTTTAAAATGTAAAAAAATTAAGGTAAACGAACTTATAAACGACTCGATAAACAAGTTTATTCGTAAACATAACCAAATCTAAAACACATCATCAAATCATGTTAGTTTCCATTCCTCTCTCTCCCTCCCTCCCAACATATGTCTAGGATATGTTCGTTCAAAAACATAAACACACTTTTAATAATTTAAATATATATGAACCTATTGAGTGATACTAATGGTAAAAGATGACGGTGTTCATTTTAATTGATCTGAGTTCAAGTATCATAATTTGTACAATGTGTGTATTTTGATAATAGCTACTGATTTTTTATTAAAATCATAGAAGATATCACAATTACAACGCATCCAGGAAGGAGAATAATGAGACTAATCCACCAAAATCTCTTACAACCCAAAAACAAAGAAAAATGAATACTTCCATTGAAATAAGCATACCATCAAAATCCAGAAGCTTTCTTGAATCTCCTTGTCTCGAGTTCCCTTTCCAATCGAGACGCATAACGGGTGAAAAAGGAGTAGTGAACGGCCCAAATTATCAGGCAGAATGTTCCGCTACACATGACTTATTACATCGACAAACAACCATCAATCGAGTGGGGATCTAACTTTTCATGACCACAAACTAGCGCCGTTTAAATTTCTGTGCGAGCAACAAACGACCGCTCGAGTATGCTGAAATCATGCTATAAGGACAAATGAAACGAACCTCAAAACAAAAGAAATATGTCTCAAGAACAAAGAAAAGCGTGTGTCACAAGGACAAAAAATTAAAATTCTTATTAAAATATAAAAAATAGAAAACAAAGAAAAATAAAATCTGTAGTTGGCAACCAATATTAAGATTAATTGCCGATCATTAATTAAAGGGAAAAATTTACAGTTGACAATGAGAAAATATTGCACGGCGACAGAAAATTATAAAATTAGGAGACGACGTGTGTATTTTGAAAAGGCTAAAAATAAAGAAAAAATACATCATGTAATCGCACAGAATATTTAAAATTAAAAAAATAAATATATCAATACTGCTGAATACATGTCATATTTAGCATTTACCCTTGAGTTGGAGCAGCACATGTACAACAAACAGTACAACAGTAGTTTCATATGTTTTTGATACTATAGCTGCAATTAATACCTCAAGCCTTGACGGTGACGGATTCTGGGATTTGTTTGGCTTCAAGAGATTTCTCGTATTCTTCAATGGATTTAAAGAGCTCCGAAAAGTTACCTTTCCCAAAACCTCCGCACCCGCCTTTCTGGTATTGCTTCCCTTCTTCATCCATCACCATGCACCCAATTCTCTGAATTATCTCTATGAATATCGTTGGCCTACAAGAAAAAAACTTATCTCATTAGATTTAGTACTGAAATACTAAGTTTAGAAAATTCACGGGAAAGGGGAGACTTGCCTATCGCCGACGGGCTTAGTGAAAATCTGAAGCAAGGTGCCTTGATCATCTCTGTCAACCAAAATCCCCAGCTCTTCACACTCTTTAATCTGCTCATCACTCAGAATATCCCCTGCCCTTTGCTTCAGATTCTTGTAGTAAGTCGGAGGCGGCGACGGCATGAACTCGAAACCACCCACCAAGCTTCTCTGCCTCATTTCTCTCAGCGTCCTGAATATATCCTCGCTCACCAGCGCCAAATGCTGAACGCCGGCACCTTCGTTGTGTTCTAAATACGTTTGGATTTGGCTTTTCCTCTTTGTCCCGAACACCGGTTCGTTCATCGGGAGCAGCACCATTTCATCGTTGTTGGCTAAAACCACGGAGTTTAGCCCACTCTCGCTGGTCCCCACGTCTTCGGCTGTGAACTCTGCGAACTCGTGAAAACCGGTGAATGATTTAACGTACGAAACGGCGGAGCCCAGCTCCGGGACATTGCCGACCGCGTGATCGAGTCTTCGGATTCCGTAATCCAACGGGTAAGAAAGCTCGTCTTCTACTTTCTCGAAGCCGGGCAAGAAGGAATCGATGTGGGAGTTGGTGTTTTTGTTGTAACTGATGTAACGCAAAACGACGTCGCCGTAGAGTTTGACTTCGGAGAGTGTGGCTTCGTTGTTGTCGCCGAGGGTGATGGGAGGGGACGAGGGTAAGGCGCCGTGGGAGACGCTGATGGTGAAGGCGGTTTCGGCATCGTCGACTTCGAGGGCGATGGCGTGGACGGCTAAGCCGTGGGAGGCGGAGAAGGAGCGGCAGAGGGCGTGATCGAAAGAGGGGATGGAAGCGGTGGACTGAGGGGAGAGGTTTTGGGAAAGGGCAATGGAGGGGGAGTAAGGGGCGGTGAAGAGGAAGTTAAGTTGGCCGGAACGAAGGAGGTAGGAAGCGTGGGTCATGTTGCCGGTGGAGAGGTCGGATTTAGCGACGGATTGCATGCCGAGACCCCACGAGAAACGGCGGGCGGTGTTGGTGGCATCCGTGCACCAGAATTCGATGTGGTGGAAACGCTTGACGGCAAAGCGGTCGGATTTGGGATTGGAGCGGACGAACTTGGAGTATCCGACCAGCTTGAAATCCTCGGTGGAGATAGGCTGTACCATTTTTGTGGATGTCGGGTCGGGTCGTTGAGAGTTTAACTGAAAACGAAGAAGAATGGGTGGGGGAATATAAAATGAGCGATGATTTTGAGGAGGAGGTTTTTTTTGGGATAATGTTAATGACGTGTTAAATATATGGAATGCCATTGGGTTTCAGTTTTGATATAGTGTGAGCACAGACGCAGGGAAGATGTGGTTCTGCTGCGGTGGAGCCTGTCATTGGTGTACTAAATAAACTATTTTGTAAAATAAAAAAGAAATGGAAGTGAACAGATCAGTTACGACTGACGAGATTAGACGAATGACACTGGAATGAGGAGGGCAGAGACGTGACGTGAAGAATTAAAACTATTTCTTAAGGATAAAATAATTTATTACATGTTATACGTTACTTGTAATAAATATTTTTTTAATAATTTTGATAAAAATAAATAAAAGTGGAGAGACTCAATTAATTCTTAACACTAAATTTATTAAAATGTCAAGACTCCATCAGTTATTAATTCAAATAAAAAAATACTCAAATATCTAATACAATTAAAAAAAACACAATTCGTAAAATTTATAACAATGTTCGATAATGTGAATATAAGATCATGAACATATTGTGATTTTTTCTAGTGTATTCCATAAAACGCTAAAGTTTATTGTCGGTGTTTGTTGTTTTCTTGAATAATAAATAACATTTTATTAAAAGAAAGTAATAATGTGATGGAGTATTTTATAGTCACCCGTTTAATTTTTAGTGAGGGTATCTGCGTTAAAGGGATTAGTCACTTTTATCAGTAGTGAATATTTTGGCTCAAATAAAAAAATTAATAATGTGATAATTAATTGGATGAGTCTACCACGTATGACGAACACCACTTAATATCGTTGAATATCATTAAATTAATTAATAAAAACTAAAAATTTACAGGACTTAAATCTAATTAATAATTATTTAAAAAATAAAATTAAATTATTTTTCATATATATTAAATTTTTGATTTTTTTAATAAGGGTAAACTACATATTTAGTACCTTATTTTTGTATTTCTATTTTGGTACCCAAGCTAATTTCTTTTTAGCAAGATGGTACCTAACGTTACGTATTGTTTCTATTTTGGTACCCTGACTGTTAAAAATAAACGGAAACAGTGACGTTGCTTGGTCAAATAATAGTTTTAGTCTCTAAAACTTATACAATCTATCAATTTAGTCCAAAATATTATCAATTTAAACATTATTTTTAATTTTTAGATTAAAAATGTAAATTTATTATTATTTTTCTTCTTCTTCTTTTTCTTCCATTCGAAGTATGAAAAACTAAGTATCGCACATCTTCTTCATTGTCATTACAGTTTCCTACAAATTTTTATCTATTACTTTTTTTTAATTCCTTCAAAAATAATATTAACTTTAATAACAACAAAAAGCAAAGTATAAAAAAGTGAAAATCAACTAAAATCTACAAGAGCAAGAAGCGCAAAAAATGATATTCACCGTGCTGTCATAGCCGATTCCCCAATTCTTTGAGTTCAAACTCAAAAAATTTATAATCATGAAAAGAATTGTAAGAGTAAATCCGACTAACCTGAAGCCTAAAAGTATTGACAATGCCAACGACCTTCACAACTTGATCATCAACACCCTCATCTGCATCTGCACCTTTAACAGAAGGATTGGAATCAATGTCAACATTAACAACTCCTTGCACAACCCACTGACAATTACGAAAACAAAATCAAGGTTAAATTTCAATTCATATTATAAAAAATACAAAACGCGCAACTTATTGAATAAACCAAAATACCAACCTTTCCTTCAATTTCCCACAACATCCCATTCTCGATTTTTTTGTAGGGGAATGAGTCGGAAAAAAGTTTATCACCTGAAAAAATGATTAACATTAAATAATTTCAAAAAATAACTATAAGCATAGTAATAAAAATAATTTGCATGTTTTAACTTTAATAAACAACAAGATTATTAGAAATTTTAAAATCAGAAGCTAATCTTGTTAATTTTGAATTCCATTAGCTAAAACATAGACAATTCATTCAACTCAACCAGATCCCACAAAGTTCAGCACAATTCAATCTACAAAATTCCACGGCATCTTTACAATACAAATTTATTAAACATTAATTTAATTTTATTTTAATTTCAAAGAAAACCAGTACCATTGAGGAATCGGCTATGACAGCATGGTGGATATCATTTTTGTGTTTTTTGCTCTTTTAGGTTTTAGTTGATTTTCACTTTTCATACTTTGTTTTTTTGTTGTTATTAAAGTCGATATTGTTTTTGGAGGAATTAAAAAAAGTAATCGATGAAAATTTGTAGGAAATTGTAGTGACAACGAAGAAGATGTTCGATACCTAGTTTTCCATACTTCGAATGGAAGAAGAAGAAAGAATAAATTTACATTTTTAATCCAAAAATTCAAAATGATTTTTAAATTGATAATATCTTTGGACTAAATTGATAGATTGTATAAGTTTTAGGGACTAAAAATGTTATTTGACCAAGCAACGTCATTGTTTCCGTTTATTTTTAACAGTCATGGTACCAAAATAGAAACAATACGTAACGTTAGGTACTATTTTGTTAAAAAATTAGCTTGAGTACCCAAATAGAAATACGGGAATAAGTAAGGTACTAAATATGTAGTTTATCCTTGTTAAAAAATCCAAAAATTAATATATATGAAAAATAATTTAATTGAATTTTTAAAAATAATTATTAATTATATGTTGAATCCTTGAATTTTTTAAGCTTTATTAATTAATTCAGTGATGTTCAGCGTTAGTGGTGTTCGTCGCACGTTGTAAAAAATTTTCTAATTAATTTGGCGTTTTGATAATTCTATCGTTAAAGATAATAATACATTATGTTTATGAAATACTTTGTTTTGTGATGTATTATAATATCGATTACAATATAAGATTTGTCGGATTATATTCGAAATTTGTTTGCAATAACGATATTACCAATTGTATCAAAATTCAATTTCATAAGGATAATTTAAATGGTTGTAAACTTGATTCAGAATTTATGGTTAATGTTTAATATTTAGGCTTTAGTATTTTAAGGATAAGATTAATATTTAGAATTTGGATATTATAGTGTAAATATATAAATTCGTGTAAAATTAATTTTACACTGTGTATTACAATTTTACCCTAATAACAATATCACCAGTTTTATTAGATTTTTTTAATATTCCCTCGAATTAAGATTTATACCACCTTTACTTCATATGGGTTTGAGTCATTCTTAAATCATAGTGAGCTAGAAATAAGGGTAAAGTTCACATATGGTCATTGAACTTTATTAAAAAAATAAAATAGTAACTAGACTTTCAAATGTTACAAAATGGTAATTAAATTTTATGTTTTGTAATAAAATGGTAACTCAGCTATTAAATACTTAACGAAATTGTTATAAAACTTTGTATAATAGTACATTTAGTCCTCTATATTTACACATTCAATCAATTTAGTCATAATTCGAAAAAATTCAATAAATTTATCCCTAGTTATTTGCACATTCTTTCAATTTAGTACTATTTATATTTGGAAATAATATTGTAGCGATGTCCCCTCTCGCTAAAAAAGAGTTTTTTATTTTATTTTGAAAATAATGTCTTCCGCGTGAGATTTTAGAAAACCCGTTTTTCATTTAAAAATGGAGTCGCCACCGGCCACTTAGGTAGGCCGGACACCGTAAAAACCAGAGATTTAAAGTTGATGGGTTCGGGAGTCGGTTACGGATGGGGAAGGATTAGCACCCCCACACCGCCCAAAATTGGTACTTTAAAAATTACCGCTTTATTAATATTAGACTTTCCGGATTAAAGTGACGATTAAATTAAAATTTGATTATAAGTGCGAGTAAATTTTAAAGGCCCCGTTATCCGAGAGTAAACGCCCAACCACTATCACTACGCCTGATACTGGCCCCGTTTACACTAGAATAAAAGGGCACCGCATTGACAATTTATATATCCGAAATGCAACTTAAAACATGACAAACATAAATAAATACATAATATACGTATTAAATACCTATATATAAAAAATTAAAATATAGAAAACTATATATATTATAATGTATATACACATATTTAAAACTAAAAACCATATATTAATTTATAACATATAAAAAGTATAATGTATATACACATATTTAAAACTAAAAAACATATATTAATTTATAACATATAGAAAGAAACATGTGAAGAAAAAATATATGTTATACATATTACACTTTAATACTACAATAACTTTACAATATACTAATGCTATAATATACTACATAATACGATAAAAATATATATAGTATAAGTTCAACTTCAATTAGGATTTCAATATATATATTATATAATATATATATAATCCCAATTTAACTTAATTAGAATTTCAATATATATTAATATATATAATCTCAATTCAACTAATTAGAATTTTAATATATATATATATATAAATTTATATATATAATCTCAATTCAACTTTAATTAGGATTTTAATATATATATTAAGGAAAAAACTTTGATACACAGGCCGTGTAAACTTTAGTTTACACGTGCCTTTTAGTTTTAGGGGTTAGGGTTTTAGTTTAGGGTTAAGGTTTAGGGGTTTAGAATTTAATGTGTGTTTAGAATTTAGGGTTTAGGGTTTAGAGTGTGGGTTTTAGTTTTTTAGGGTTAGGGTTAGAAATTTAAGATTTGGGTTTTATAGTGCAAATACACAGGCTTACACAGCCTGTGTATCAAAGTTTACCCATATATTAAATATATATAATCTCAATTCAACTTAATTAGGATTTCAATATATATAATAAATATATATAATCTCAATTCAACTTCAATTAGGATTTCAATATATAATATATATATAATCCCAATTTAATTTAATTAGGATTTCAATATATATTAATATATATAATCTCAATTCAACTAATTAGAATTTTAATGTATATATATATATATATATTGATATATATATAATCTCAATTCAACTTTAATTAGAATTTCAATATATATATTAATTTAAATCAAATTATATTATTTATATATATATATATATATATATTAAAAGAGTCATAATTATAATAATTATTTTCTTTTAATATTTATCCAATAGTTAAATTATATATATATCAAATATATATTAATTTAATTAAATTCGTGTACGACAAATTTGTACATATGTAATTCGTTTAATATATGCTCATTTTGACCGTGGGCGTGATCCTGTAGGTTCATGTAACGTTAGTAGTTAATATTAGAACATTTCTAATATTACAAACAATGAGTGACATCTAGCAATATGTCATTGTCACCTTATAAGTTACAAGAAATCATGATTCGACATAACTTTTTCGTGATTAACTCTCTTTCATGTATTACATCCTTTTATTCTTTATATCTAGATTGGACACAAGTCATGGAACAGTCACACTTGTATAGTCCATCTAATATTTCTTGATATCTTGAGTAGACTATTATAAACGAATAACTATGATATCTCATATCAACTTATTCGAACAGGGCCATGTATTTCTAGTCTCACTCAATCAAGTGGCCTACGATATTATTCATATTATGTAGGAGGGACAAATCCTATCTTGATCAACCATATCCCACTACATAGATTATGATATATCCAATATCAGTCTTTATAGAGTAGTTAGTTACGACACACGTTTGACTGTATCGAAATATGTCACTCACGATGTTGAAATAATGATGATCTTAAGTATGAGGATCATACATGTAGTTATCACTATGAGCAATGTTGTGACTATCACATAATAATCCAAAAAACATGCTCATAGCGGGTCAGTCCAGTATGTTGTTCTCTAACGCATACTTATGTATTGATTTTGACATTTCTATGTCAATGACAATACTTTGTCATCAATCAACTACATATTAGTCTTAACGCATTATTGTTGTCCATTCCCACAATAATACTCGACTAAGAACATTTAAAAATAATCATATTATTCTAAGAACTTTATTATAATTCAGTTTATTTATGCACACAGAATTGTAACTGAAAATAACAATGACAATGCGTCTTTATGAATGAACAAGGTAAAAACAAATGTCATTTACAATCATCTTATGATTGGTCTTTGGGCATACTCTAACAATCTCCCACTAGCACTAAGACCAATCACTCATGTATCTAATACCGAGTGACTTAGTGTGACGATCATGCTTCTACTACGTCAGAGGCTTTGTCAGTAGATCGACAATGTTATCATCTGTTGGTACTATACATATTTCCACATCTCTTTGATCTATAATTTCTCGAATGAGATGGTAACGCCTAAGTATGTGTTTAGATCGTTGGTGAGATCTAGTTCTTTTGTTTGTGCGATGGCTCCGTTGTTATCACAATGTAGATTTATAGCATTCAAAATGCTTGGCACAACTCCTAGTTCATATATGAACTTGTTGATCTTAACACCCTCTTTTGCAGCATCACATGCTACAATATACTCGGCTTTTGTTGTAGAATTACCTATTGTATCTTGCTTTGAACCTTTCTAGCCCACAACGCCTCCATTAAGGCAGAACATAAAACTCGATTGGGATCATGAATCATCCTTATCGGTTTGAAAGCTGACATCAGTATAACCTTTATACTTTGCTCTTCCTCACCTCCTTATATAAGGAATGTATCCTTAGTTCTTCTTAAGTACTTAAGGATGTTTTTTAATTGCGACCTAGTGACCTTCACCGAGATCTACCTAGTACTAGGGGTGTTCATTGTCGGATATCGGATCTAATTCGATCCAATTTTTTTTGGATATCTGGGTTTTAAGATCGATGATATAGTGATTCATATCCAATCTGGGAAAAATCGGATATCCTCGTATTCATATAACGGATATTCGGATCGAATATTTGGATATCCAATTATTCAAAAATATAATTTCATTTAATTATTTTTTCGAATTTGAAGGTCGTATTTATGAAAGTTTTGAAATTTCGAATATAATAAACAACAAATTGCTAAATATAACAAGATTCACATTTATGAAAATTTTGATTTTTTTTAATTTTAAATATAACAAGTACCAAATTGTTAAATATAACAAGATTAATATTCATAGAATTTTGGATTTTCGAATCTTCGGATAATCCGAAACTTGAAATATTGTGATCCGTATTCGATCCGGAAAATTTAAAATCGGATCGAACATTCGATTCAAAAATAAAAATCGGATCAAATATTCGAATTTTCAGATCGGGTCAACAGATAATTGGATTGGATCAGTCGGATCAGATATTTTTTAACACCCCTACTTGGTATCAACTTGTTATACTTAAAGCGTATGATACATTTAGACGAGTACATACCATGCATATATGATAGATCTAATTGCTGAAGCATATGAAATCTTACTCATTCGCTCTCTTTCTTGAGGTGTTGAAGGATACATTTCCTTCGAGAGTGAAATTTCATGTCTCATAGGTAAGAACCCTCATTTAGATTCATCCATACTGAATCTTTTCAGTACTTCTTCTATGTATGTATTTTGACTCAGTCCTAGCAGTGGTCTCAATCTATCTCTATAGATCTTGAATCCTAATATGTATGTTGCCTCACCCAAGTCTGTAATGGAAAAACATTTTTCGTAACCAAGTATTCATAGACTGTAAGCTAGATATGCCATTTCCTATTATCATTATGTCATCCACATATAGTACCAAGAATATGACAACGCTCCCACTAATTTTCTTGAAAACACATGACTCATCTTCATTTTTGATAAAATCAAACTCTTTGATTGCATTGTTAAAATGAAGATTCCAACTTTGAGAATCTTGTTTCAATCCATAAATGGACCTTTGTAGCTTGCATATTTTTTGGCATCTTTTGGATCGACAAAACCTTCAAGTTGTGTCATGTACACATCTTCATCTAGTTTTCCATTAAGGAAAGCAGTTTTAACATCCATTTGCCTTATCTCATAATCATAAAATACAGCTATGGCAAGTAAGATCTGGATGGATTTAAACATAACAACAGGTGAAAAGGTTTCATCATAGTCTATACTATGAATTTGACCACAACCCTTAGTGATTAATCGCACTTTGTATGTTTGTACATTACCATCCATGTCGGTTTTCTTTTCAAAAACCCATTTACACCCTATGGGCTTAATCCCTAGAGGTGGGTCAACTAAGGTCCAAACTTAGCTTTTTTTTTACATGGAATCCATCTCGAATTCCATGGCCTTTATCCATTTTTCAAATCTGGGCCTGTCACTGCTTTTTGATAAGTCTTAGGCTCTTCTTGATCCATAAAGAGAACATTACAATGCAATGTGACAAGAAATCCATATTTCTCAGGCGTATTGCATCCTCTCAAAGATCTTCGCAGTGGTTATGTTTCCAAAACTGTTGAATGTTCCTCAACAACTTGTTGAACTTGTTGTTGTTCAATCTCATGTTCAATGATATACAGTTGATCTCAAATTTCATTAAGTTCAATATTTCTTTTACTTCATTTCCGAAAAACAAATTATCTTTCTAGGAAGATTCATGTTTGAGCAACAAACATTTTTTTCTCGGTATCAAAACTCTGAGGTTACAAACACAGAATTATAGTTTTAGTCCATCTTCAATAAAAGGTATCAAAACTCTTGTTAATCTTTCCTTATAGGGGTTTGCCAGATTTTAGCAGCTTAACAGATCTGAAACTGCTTGATATCTCATTCAATATGTTCACCGGCAAACTTCCTACTGAACTTTTCTCATTACCAAACATTAGTCACTTGAATTTAGCATCGAATTTGTTAAGCGGCTCCGGGCAATCTAAACTGCGGGAGAAACCTTGAGTTTGTCGATATATCGAACAATAGGATAATAGGAAGCTTGCCTTCTTGTTTGAACTCTGAAACAAGCAATAAGAGAGTTGTTAAGTTCAGTGATAACTGTTCGTCAAATTTATTAATTTTTTAATTAAAAAATATGACCAAATTGAAAGCATATCTAAATAATAGGGTCAAATTTATTAATTTTTTCAATTAGAATTGAATTGATTGAATGCGTAAATATGAAAGATTAAATGTGCTATTATACAAAATTTCATAATTGTTACGTCACCAACTTAACGGCAGTTAATGGCCTTTAACGTCCAAATTACCGTTTTGTATCAAAACATAAAGTTTGGTTGCTTTTTGTAATTTTTAAAAGTTTAGTTACCGTTTTAAATTTTTAAACAAATTTTAATTGCCTTTTAGCCTTAAAATTTTAGCTTCATATTTTCCCCTTGTTTTGATATTGATTATTATATTGTTTTTTATTTAGAGTTTAGGGTTTGGCATTTGAAGTCTAAGATTCAAGATTTATGGAGATTTAGAGTTCCAAGTTTATAGTTCAAGATTTTGTGTTCATGGTTCATGGGTTATGGTTTAGCATTTATGACTTAGAGTTAAAGGTTTAGGGTTAACATATTTACACTGATGTACGTACATAAAAAATAGCATGGGATATAATTGATAAAATTGTGTAAAACTGGCGTGTTAAATAATTATTGCATGTGGGTCAGTAATAAATATCATCCAACTTGCTTATTAAATTATATGACGTTTTAAATATCTTCTCTACTAATCACAAAGTTATTCGTACTTTTCGTAATACATGTGTGTTAAATAATACATCATGCTAGTTACAAGCCAACCAAATATGCCCATAATTATTTGTACCTTTCATGCACGTAAATTACAAGTCAACCAAACATGTCGTTAGTAGTAGTAAGGCATGCAAATTGAACCGGAAGAAATCACTCGGCATGCCTTAGCTAGGGAAGCCTAGGACATGGTGATCCTCGCTTATAAATGGAGCAAGGATCAGGCTTATGCTCGGGATTCGGATAAGGAAGGTAGGTGTGATAGGGTGTTCCCCTATTGCACTTGCTCACAACAGCTTCTTCGGCTATGAGAGCACCGGGTGTGACATACGACTCGCCTTCCTCGACCAGCATCCTTTCGATGTTGGAGCTGTATAAGAACTCGAATTCCGTGTCGTCAGCGATAGCGGTGACGTTGTTTAGGCCACGGAAGTAATGTTTCAGCGCTGAAACACTTTTTGATTCCGATGGGATTGTAATATTGAGCAGAATCATGAAGGTAATCAACAGGATTTCCAGAGATAAACCTTTCCTAGTTGAATTTCCCATGTCTCCCATGACCTATAATAATACCCTATTTTCATAAACTGGTCTATTTTTATAGTATGCCTCTTTAAAGGGAAAATGGAGTCGCCCTTTATTTTTATTTTTTTTCTTTCCAGTCACTCGTAGCTTTTCTGTTTCATCAATTTTGCTCGGATCCACCATTTCCTCCGAAAAAGGGAAGAAGAAGGATTTTCTTCGGTGGATACCTCTTGTTCCTGGTTATAGCCCCCTTCGAAAATAGCTTCTATTTCTATGTTTCTTTCTTCCTCACTTTCCCCCACTTCTGCCGCTTCTGAAATTCCTTTCAATTTCTTAGTTAAAATGGGTGACGGCATTCTACCTAAATAGTAAACACATGTAATAAATAAGAGAATACTAAAAATGCTTTCTGTGATTTATAAGGGAATAAGAAAATTTTAGTGGTCGGAGTTGGAGTTAGTGTGCATATATAGAACAACTTTTCCTGCGACGCCATTATCTCAAATGCTTCCCACGTCCGATGTTCACCCCATTTTATTTATTTATTTTATATGATAATTAGATCTATCAGATTTTTCTTCACTCTTAAATTTATAAACATTGAACACTTAAACATATTATTCCATATATTCAATCTTATGTAATCTTATATGTTACACCGATCTGAGACGGACAAGGATGGGGGCATGGGGCTAGAGGGGGTTGTCCCTCTAAAATTTTAGATAACTAACATTTGGCCCCTCAAATTTTAAGAAATAATTTGACCCCTTCAAAAATTTTAAAATTTTCATTAAATTTTAGATTCTTTAAATATTTTAATTAAGTACTTTTAAAAAAAATTCTCATTAAGTCTCAATTTTTTAAAAATTTTAGATACAATCTAAAATTTTAAATTAAACCTTTCAAAATATTTGAATTTAAATTTCTAAAATGTTTAAAATTAGATAACCCCTCAAATTATTTTGTCAAGATCCACCTCATACGCTGATAATAATGTCAACTAAATTAACTATTAATGGTCAATAATGGATAATCAGTGATGCCAAATTTAAGAGGCAAATAGTGAATAGAATGTTTGAATTGGACATGATTAGAATGAAATGGTTTATATATATATATGTGTGTGTGTGTGTGTGTTTAACCTGTTTATGTAGTTTAGTAATGTTAAAGGTTTCTCCACTTTGTTAATGGCCATTAATGCTCGGTAGCAGGTGGTTTGATCAATAAGGCGAAGACTAACAATAATTTAAAATGTTAATCTGACTCCTTTAATTTATGAATCGCAGTATTATTATCTACAGAAGATAAGGAGCACGAAGCATTGCAAGCCCAGGAAGTGAATCTATGGCACAAAGCTGAGGTCCATGAAAATATTAACAATGCAAGCCCACAAGGAATGCCCAGACAATAGCGCTAGCCATCAGCCGAAAGCTTAAACCCCATGGTATCGTTTCTTTTCTATACAGGTGATATATACAGAACAAAAATCTCTAATCCCCTAACTATGCCCCTTTCTATGCCACATATTAAAATATACTAAAAATTAAATTCTAAATTCTAACCTTAAATTTTACATCCTAAACCCTACACCCTACTCCTAATTTCTCAAACCCTAACTACAACCCCTAAACTCTAAACTCATTTTTTTAAAGTAAAACACCAAAAGGAGCATAGTATGGGGGCAAAGGATTTTCATATCCCTATATATATATATATATTCAATTACATGGTGTAAAACTCATTTAGTTTTACACTAATCCATGACCATTGGATGAGTAAAATGGATGGATGAGATTAACAGTAAAAAATGTGAAGATTATCACTTGGAAAAATATATAAGGAAATAATTTGAGCCATTTATTACCCTCATCCAACGGCCTAAAAACTGTGTAAAAGTAATTGAGTTTTACACAGTCTAAGTGGATCCTAATCCATATATATGCGTGGAAAATACTTTACACAAGCCTTTTAATTTTATGATTTATGATTTGTGGTTTTAGGTTAGGATTTAGGGGTTTAGTGTGTAGGGTGTAAATTTTGAGGTTTATGGTTAGAATTTGGTGTTTAAGGTTTAGGTTTTTGGTGTTAGGGTTTGAGATTTAGGTTTTAAATTTTATAGAAGGGTTGTGTAATTTTTTTTACACAACTTATGTATCAAAATATATAACACACAAATATATAAGAAAATATCACATGCATTGGAGGTAGAAACAAAAGATTTTCACAAGTGTCTTTTGTTTTAAGGTTTAAGAATCTAGTTTAGAGTTTAGGGTTTATGGGTGTAAGTGTAGGAGTTTAGAATTTAAGGTTCATGGTTAGAATTTATGGTTTAGGGGTTAGATTTTTAGGATAATATGGTTAAGAATTTAGGTTTAAACCTGTAAACCCTAAAGTTTAATCATAAACCCTAAATTCTAACCACACCCCTTAAATTCATAACTCGTACACTTAAACCCCTAAACATCAAACTCTAAACAAAGTCTCTAAACTCTATAATTAAGGCATTTATGAAAACAAAAAGTTTCTACAAGCACCTTAATTTTAGCGTTTATGGTTAGATTTTAGGGTTTAAAAGTTAGGGGTTTAGGTTTAGTGGTTTATAACTGATGGGTTATTGTTACAATTTAAGGATAGGAGTTATAATTTAGGGTTTATATGTTAAAACTTAAATTACTAATCATATTACACTAAACTCTAAACCCTAACTATAAACCCTAAACTTTAAACCCTAAAACCTAAATTCTAACAACCCCTAAATTTCAAACCCTTAAATCTAAACCCCTAACATTTAAACTATAAAATCTAACCCTAAACTATAAAATCAAAGTGTTTGTAAAAAAAATTTATTTTTACCGCATGTGTATTGAATATCAAATAATTTCTCCCATAATAATTTGGTAAATGCTGGTTATGGTGGGGCGTCCCTTAGACAGCTGATGCCAGAGGAAGTCCATGTATTGAGTATTGACAAACCATAATATTGTACTCTTGATGTTGAGTGATGGATCGTTGGCCCTTTGTGTACTAACTTTCATTCCACCCTGCTTCCGCAGAAAATGATGGGGATTTACTCGAGTCTTTGGAAATCGAATTAAAGTCAATGGAAAATTGGAATAAACTTTGGATCAAGTCTATTTTTGTATAAACTACATTTTAGTACCCAACTTTGAACGTGTTTATATTTTAGTTTTTCAACATTTAAAATTTTAAATTGTATTAATAAATTTATAAATTCGTACATTTTGGTTACTTGACCACTAAGAGTGTATTTGGTTCACAAAAATATGATTATCATGGGTAATAAAATAATATTACCCCTGTGATAATAAATTAGTTCACGTGAATCATTTATTGCATTTTTAATTAGGTAACTAATTATTTGTGGTGTAAATTTATTAAATATTTTTATTTAATAATAGTTTAATATTTAAATGACGTTACATACATTTAAATAATATTGTGACATTTAATATAATTTTGTTAATATTGTATTTTATGATGTTTCTAGGGTTATAGGATGAGATTGCATGTTATTTTAGAGTGAATGAGTTAAGTGTTGATGCTATATTTTACATTAATTTGTTCTTAGGTATTCGGAAATGGTAATTATTATATGAAAAATATTTTGATACATAAGCTTGTGTAAACTTACATAATTCTTTTAATTTTAGGGTTTATAGATTTAGGTTGTGATTTAGGGTGTAAAATTTAATGTTTATGGTTAGAATCTAGAGTTTAGAGTTTAAAGTTTAGGTTTTAGGGTGTTAGGGCTAGGGGGTTATGTTTTAGATTGTATAGTTTAGTTATGAAGGGTTGTATAATTTTTTTTACACAGCTTGTGTATCAAAATATAACCCTTATTAATACACAGACGGCGGAAAGTTTTAGTTTCCACAAACTCCTTAATTTTAAGGTTTAGATCTAATTTAGGTAGTACGATTTAGGAGTTTAGGTGTAGGGATTTAGAATTCATGGATGGTGGTTAAAATTTAGAGTTTAAGGTTAGAATTTCCGGTTTATAGGTTAAAACTTAAATTCTCACCATATTACCTAAAAACTATACCATAATCTCTAAACCCTAAATTTTAATCATCGTCCATAAATTCTAAACCTCACGCCTAAACCCCTAAACCCTACGTACCTAAAACTGAGGCACTTAATATAAATCCATTCGGAAAATGATAATTCACTCTTAATTTCCATGTTAAAAAATGAACTTGACCAAGTCAAGAAAAAGCACTGTCATTTTCATTCACCAAAATTGAAGACGAATTCACAATTATAAGACCTTAACCAATCAACGAAACGATACCTTTCATTGCTTATCCTCACTTTCCAGCTTTTCTATAGAAATATTCTGCCAATATAATATCCATTTAGTCCTACAGACTGAAAATAAGTTGTACTAATAGAGATGAAAATGGGATTTTTTGCAAGGTTCTTTTTAGCTTCTTTGCTGCTAATCCTATCGAGCAACAATCTCGCAAAAGCAGCCCTTTCGGACAGCAAAACGAACACTACGGCATACGATGAAACAATCGGCGGATTCATCGAAGACCAAGAAGAAGAATTGTTGTTCGGCATGGAGCAGAGGATTCTTGTTTCAGGTCCAAATCATATTTCTTATAAAGGGTTGGAGAAGCCGCCAGTCTGCAATGCAAATATCTATGGGAACTGCATAAAGCCTATTGGTAAGAGTTATCGGCCTTGCACTGTTTACACTCGTTGCAAACGAGGAGTCAAATAAATTTCTGTCCGAAAGACATGAAGATATGGTGTTAGGAAGAAAGAATGTTGTTTTCTTCTGTCTGAAACAAGGTTTATGAATGCGATATGTTATTTTCTTCTGTCTGAAAACCAGAGAAATTCTGATCCTGATATATAAGAATTCTAAACTCTAGAGACAGATCCAGGGTCTCGGAGGAACATTGTAACATTACTGAGTTCTGTTGTTGTTGTTGCTGCTACGTTAACTTGAGCTGTTGATTGATTCATTAACCTAAAATTCTGGGAAACCAAAGAGAAAGAATAACAAAAACTGGGTTTTAGTTCTTTTCAAAGATAAAACCAAGCCAACCACAAAATAACTGAATTATCATAAAGCTGGACTACTGTTGAAAGAAATCAATCAAATCTGATTAAAGAGATGAGTTCAAACCAGATTATGCTTTCAGAAAATTTGCGCGTTTCGCATGGTTGAATGAGTCGTGTCGTGTGGGTCAGGGTGGCTTTGGAAAATCGGGGGTCTTAGAGTTTCATCCAACTTTAAAACCATCCAATAGAAAGTAA
Organism: Hibiscus mutabilis; assembly: GCA_019671005.1. NCBI lineage: Eukaryota > Viridiplantae > Streptophyta > Magnoliopsida > Malvales > Malvaceae > Hibiscus > Hibiscus mutabilis. The sequence goes on along the minus strand of CM033712.1, from coordinate 4,680,139 downwards.
GCACTTCAAATATGGACGAAGAAATTACAAGCAAGTATCCATCACCTTATCATCAAAAAATTTAGGCATAAAGTAAAAAGAATAGTTTTTTTAGCTCTATTATTTTTGAACTAATTTCAGCCCAACATTTTATTTTGAGTCAAAATGGCTCTTCCGTAGACGGTTGTGTAACTAACAATAAATAATTTGAAATGACGTAGCATTTTCAATTGGCAGTGCACGCTAACATTACAGTGTCATATAGACAAAGATGTTGACTTGAAAGAATTACACAAAGTCAAGTTATTTTTTTCTGTTGATGTATCATTTTATCAAATCATTCTAAACTGTTTATCGTTAGTTTACCAATAGTTTTCATCCACAAAGAAACTATTTTGACCCAAAATAAAACATTAGATTAAATTGGTCAAAAAAAGAATATGAGCCAAAATAACTATACAATCAAACGTTAGGGGCATTTTTTTGCATTATGCAAATATCATGTGGTGGAGTGACAAATGGCACTAGATTTCGGCTTCAAACTTGGAAAATAATCAGATTGAAACTATGTTTTCAGGAAATTACCGCGTTTCACATGGTTGAATGAGTCGCCTGGGACCGGGGTCCCAAGCTTCCACCCCTTTTATGTGTCGGAATTTTGAAGTCAGCCTATGGAGATTGAGCAAAAGCCAGTCTCAATCATCTTATCATCAAAAAAATCTGTATTATAGGCATTACAAATCAAGTTTACTTGACTTTGTTAAGGGTCCAAGGCAAAAATGACACAACACTGATGAGCCACTTGGGGGCATACTCGCTTCAAAGCCTTTTGCTTTCTAGTCAAGTAAACTTGATTTCGAAATGTCATCTTGGAATGCACTAGCTGGTAATCGGGTTGATCGATAATGTTGTTTCAAATGTTGACCCAAATCAGGCTCGGGTTTGGAGGATTAAGGAGCCAATGTGTCGCCAATGGAGGATAGAAATTCAACACACGTACGAAGAAATGCTGCTGCGGGTTATATGGCACATAAACTGATAGGAGACGAGCCTGGTTTCAGAATATATCATCAACCACCAAGATGAATCTGCAAGCTATTTTGCTCGATGATATCAGCTGTGAGATTGGAATTCATTTGGCTAGACATTTAGTGGTGTAGGTTTATTATAAGATGACTCTCTAAATTTAATTTATTCTATTCTAAAGATTAGACTTCAAACCCTTGACATTGCTTAAGCCTTAAAGTAGAATCATTTAAGATTACACTTTCTGCAAGTTTCCCAAGTAATACGTATGGTCCCAGGTCAATAGGCTTGTTAATTATCATGAGAAGATCAAAACTAAATTAAATTGGTGCAATGACCAAAGATGTCAATATTCTTGTCTTCATTACGTTTACAAGAATTTGATCAAATTTCTGTCTCTCCAGCACTATAATTGCTTACAAGTCTAGTGTTCTCCTATTCTCACCCTTGATTAGTTATCAAAAAAGGAAAATCGTATAGCCAAAAGGGAAGATTTGGAATTCAGTCCCCTGCAATGCTCACCTTCGTTGTCTACCTTTTAATTCTCCATCTTCTAATCTCCGCCACTACTCTGGGTGGCGAATCAGCAGCCTATACACCAACTGATTATATTCTCCTCAGTTGTGGTGCTTCATCATCATTTCCAATATCAGAAGATGGCCGGAAATGGGTCACCGATGAAGGGTCCAACTTTTCCACCTTCAATTCGGACAACACCTCGTTTGCACCCGAGGCCTCGAGACAAGATCAGTCTGTTACTCAAGTTCCTTACATGACTGCTAGAGTTTTTCGTGATAAATTCACTTATAGCTTTCCCGTTTCCGCTGGCCTCAAATTTCTCCGATTCTATTTCTACCCTGTTCCGTGGGTAACATTGATGACTGTTTGTCGTCTAAACGTAGGGGGAGCAACCGTGGGTAACATTGATGACTCGGGCATGTTTCGAACTTGGAATGACGATTCACGCTATATCTTTGGATCTGCAACAGGAGTAACTCCTAGTAGGTCTAACATGAAAGTCAAATACACGGAAGACACCCCGGCTTATACTGCTCCCGTTATTGTTTACACCACGTCAAGAACAATGGGTCGGGACCCATATATCAATATGTACTACAATCTCACATGGAACATCTATATCGATACTGGCTTCAACTATCTCCTTAGGCTCCATTTCTGTGAGACTGCATTAGAGGTAACAGAGGAAGGTCGACGCGTCTTTGACATATTCATCGACAATAAAACTGCTGAGCGTGCTGAAGATGTGATACGTTGGAGTGGCGGAAATAACATCCCGGTGTATAGTGACTACGTTTGTTTATTCCAGACGAAGGTCAAAGTAAGCAAATTCTATGGCTAGCGTTACACCCTAGCAAAGGTGTTGGTTCAGAGTTTGCTGATGCAATCCTAAACGGTTTAGAGATTTTTAGACTCAACAAATCAGACGGTAGTCTTGCTGTACCAAATCCTAAACCGCGTCCGATTCTTACGGAACCACTAACACCAGTTAACATGCATCCAAAGAAGGGTGAAAAAGGTTTGTTGCCTCCTAAGACCATCATTGAAGCTTCCCTGGGCTGCACAGCAGCAATATCAATTTCACTTGTACTTTCCTGGATATTCTAGCGAAACAAACTCCTTTCTTATTACAATCGGAAGTCCATGAATATAAGAAAAGGTTCACCATTGCCAGACCAACTATGCAAGTGCTTTACATTGGCTGAAATCCAAGCAGCAACCGGCAACCGGCAACTTCAGTGATGCTTTTGTCATAGGGCGCGGTGGATTTGGTAATGTCTACAAGGGCTTCATCACGGGAATAAAATGTGAAGTGGCAATCAAGCGATTAAATTCCACGTCCCAGCAAGGAGCACGAGAGTTTTGGACAGAAATTCAACTGCTTTCTCAGCTTCGACACGTACATCTCGTGTCTCTGATCGGCTACTGCAGCAGTGACAATGAGATGATTCTTGTCTATGAGTACATGGCCAATGGAACTCTCAGTGATCACCTCTATAGCACTGAAGAAACTCCTCTGTCCTGGAAACAGAGACTGGAAATTTGTATCGGTGCAGCCCACGGACTTGATTACCTTCACTCAGGAGCAGTTCACAGAATCATTCATAGGGATGTTAAGAGCACCAATATTTTGTTGGATGAGAAATATGTGGCTAAAGTCTCTGATTTTGGCTTGTCTAAAATGAGTCCAATTAGCAGCACAAATGTTCCACTTACGACAGTGGTGAAGGGCACTTTTGGCTACATGGATCCTGAATATTACAAGCGCCAACAGTTAACTGAGAAATCAGATGTCTACTCTTTTGGGGTGGTGCTATTTGAAGTGTTGTTTGCTAGACCGGCAATTGATTCCAAATTAGAATATTCGCAGATCGGTTTAGCCAAATGGGCTCGAAAGTGTGTGGAGAATGAGAGTATTGGTGAAACTATGGACCCCTTCCTGAAAGGTAAAATTTCACCCAGATGTCTAAGAACATATGCCAAAATTGCAGAGAATTGTATCCGTGAGAATGGATGCGAAAGGCCCTCCATGAATGATGTAGCACAAAGACTCGAATTCGCTCTGCAGCTGCTAGAAATTGAAGATGCGGAACAAATATGGCAAGCTAGTGATGAAGCTTAGTCCCCAAGTCAATCAAGATATCTAGTCTTTTTTCATGTAATTTGTGTAAGCTTTTCTTTCTTAATTGTGGTTCTCAATTTCTCATATGTCACTCAAAGCTTTCATTTTTTAATGATATAAAAATATTACCTATCTCAACTCTCAAGCTCAATTAATTTTATTTATTTTGAAGAACAATTATTTGGTGGGTAGGAAAAATTCCTACAAACAGACTTAGAACCATGACCAACAAGTATATGAAGAAAAATATTACCCTCAGAACAAATACGACGTATATGAAGAAAAATAATTATGGGAAAAATCTTATTTATATAAAGAAAAATGAATATAAGAATTCGAGATATTTATTACAGATGACTAACAAGTGTTAGGTGCAATAGCAAGACACATTGCTCTCTTAATAAGAGAATTTGAGTTTGAACTTTAAAAATAATATTGTTAGGAGGGAGAGTAATGATTTTTAAATATAGATCATAAAATAAACATGTATTTTACGAAATATTCATCGAAATGGTTATAGTAAAATGACAGCACGCAAAACAATATTTATAAATCAAACAATTCAGATTAAAGATATGAGATGCTTTCGGAAAATTTCGACGTTCCACATGGTTGAATGAGTCGAGGGGGTCCCAGCCCAAGCTTTCATCCCTTTTATGGGTTGAAATTTTGAAGGCATCCTATGGAAATGGAGCTAAAACAAGTCTCAGTGACCTAATCAAAAAAGAAATGGATATAAACATGACAAATTAAGTTTACTTGACTTTGTTAAGGGTCCAAGAAAAATATGACTCGATAATGGTGAGCCCTATAGCTTTCAATGCTTTTCTTTCTGCTCCGTTTACGTCATTCCTTCTCCTATACCTTCAACTCAACGGCATCTATATTTAGAAAAAAAATTCTACTCCTTTTCGGAGATTCTTTTTATTCCTTAACATTAAAACATTAAATTTTAAAATTTAAGCGTAAATTTCAAATCTTAAACTATAAAGCTTAAGCCCTAAAAAATACACCATTCTCACAATTTATTAAACCTCAATCCTAAACTATAACCTTAAATCTTAAACCTAAATCCTAAACTTATTTTTTTTAATGTGAAGCACAAATATAAGCCCCGAAAAGGGTATGAGATTTATATTCTTAATTTTCACATGTCAAATCTCATAAGATATTTTATTTCCAAAGTTATTAGCCAATCATTTATTTTAAAACTATGTCAATATAAAGAGAGAGTTATGATCCACTTACACAATGTAAAACTTAATTACTTTTATATTTTTTGTGGACCGTTGGATGCAGGTAATAAATGGTTAAGATTATTTCCTTATCTCTTTGTTCCTGTAATAATCTTTAGTTTTTTTACCATTAATTTCAACCATCCATTTACCTGTATCTAATGATCCTCTTACACTATATAAAACTTTTTATATAGTGTAAGAGGATCCTAAGTCACAAACAACACAATTTTTAATTCACTTTAAATATATATATATACAACACAATTCACAAACAACATAAGTTGGGGTTCTTTCTGGATTGATTGAATTTTGTGATTGGGTGTTAGTTGGTATTTTTTTTTCTTTAATTCTACCCTTGTGGTGGAACATATAAACCAAACTGAGATAAAAAGTGAACATTGTTTTAAAACATTTTTAATTCACTTTAAATATTTTGATATTTAAATTTGTATAAACTTAGTTTATACAAGCCTTTCAATTTTAGGGTTTAAGTTAGGATTTTAATGTGTAGAGGGTAGAATTTACGATTTATGGTTAGAGTTTAGAGTTTAGGACTTAGGATTTAAGTTTTAGGCTGTTAGAGGTAAGGATTTACATTTTAAATTTTATAGTTTAAAATATAAAGGGTTGTATTAATTTTTTTTACACAGCTTGTGTATCAAAATATAATCATTCAGTTAAATCCCTTTGGTTGTTATTGAACAGCATTAAGCAGCGGAGACCGGAGAGTATGTTTTCCACATGAGACGATTGGCATAGCAATTATTGTGAGAAATCAAAGCTAAATTGGTGCAATGACCAAAGATTTCAATATTGCCGTTGTCATTAGAAGACCCACCTAGGTATCACATTTACTAGAATTTGATCAATTTTGTTGAACTCTCCAGCCCTATAATTGCTTACAAGTTAGTGTTCTCCGAAATTGGAGCCATAATTTCCTTAACCAACGAGGCTGCCTCCTTATTCTTATGTTAAATTTGTTTTCTTTCATCTAAAATCTACACTAGACTTAGATATATATATATATATATATTTCGAATTTGTTTACAAGCTTTTGGAGCCGAGCTTGGATCGGCTCGACTCGATTTGTTAAAGTCTCGAGTCGAATTCACTCAAGTCGAGCTTTGACCGAGTTGAGCTTGAATAGCTTGCAAGCCGGTGAGGCTCAATATCACCCCTAGTCGTGAGAGAGTCGAGCCCGATTGGGCCACTTGCGGCGGGTACGCCGGTGAGCTCATTTACTTATCATTTACCTATATACCCCTAATTTATATATATGTTAATTAAAAAAACCAAACTACATTATTCTCACTTTTATTTTTAAAAAATAGTTTATTCTTCTGAGTCACCATTCACCAATTCATTGTGAATCTTTTCATCATTTATCATTCCCCTCGATGTAGTAAATGAGAAATTCCATAAAAAAATATAGAGCATGGGATCTATATCAATAAACAAGTACAAACTTTAGAGTATCAATTTGTGTACCAATTAAAAAAAGTTTTAACACAATAATTCATAAGTAATTGACTTCTCTATAAAATAATCATATCTCTAAGCACACACGTATCAGTTGCAAGAGAATTTAAAAAAAAATACAAGAGAGCATAATGACCGATGCAAATTAGGAACAAGGTTCCTTTCATTTATAATATAAATTTTTCAGATACGAAGATTGTTAGAAACGTAAACATAAAATAAAAAATAACTACCTTCTTATAGTTTTTTTACAAAAAAAAAATATGTGGACGAAAAAATTACTAAAATATTTAATGAAAATTTTATAAAATTATATCCGTATGTATTAAAGACAAAATAAAGAATATAAAATCGTCTCTGCACGTTACCACCATAATATGCATGAATCAATTGCTTTGAAAGTTGGAGGTACATCGTTTATTTTTTGTATACATTATTATTATTATTATTATTATTATTATATTTATTTTAAATCTCTAAGTTTTGGTTTAACTATTTTTTTAAATGTATTATTATGTTTGCTGAATTTTGATACAGAGACCAATAAGCTATGGGATAGGCATGTCCAGGTCATAGTATCCTTGTAGATAATTTTAGTAATTCAGAAAAATTTGATAGTAGAACCCTTTTTGTAGGAGTTTTAAAATAAAAGATACTTCTATTTCTTAGGAGAACTAATTCTTCTGCAAGCTGTATTTTCAACCAATCTCAGGATTCTGACGAATTCTCAAATAGAATTGTTAATGAACAAGAAATTAATTATGAAAATGTTTCTCAAAGAATTGACGATTGGAATATTCTGATTGTTCCAGTTAACCAAATTTATAAAAGAACAACTTTTAAAAATTTTAACGCCTTTTGTAATTACATTATCAAAATAAAAGAAAAAAGTGTTCCTATCCAAAAGGAATACCAAACATACCAGTTATTAGATGAAACCATCGTTAAAAGACTTAGAGAACAAAGATATAAATATATTCATTTTGGATTTGTCAAAGTAGGAATCAAACCGCTTAGCGTAGAAGCCACCAAGAATACCTCAATATAGTAGTCTTAAGAGACCAAAGACATTGTGTTCAATGACTCCTTATTAGGAACCATAGAAACGAGCCTTTGTACAGGGCTAATACATTTCAACTGTTACCCAAATTTTACGGTTTCTTTGACTGATAAAAATATTTTGAAATCATTAACCCTCCAAATTCATACTCATAATTATAAAATACTTCCTGGATTTGAAGTCTTAACTCTAGTTTATAGGTTGCATTACAAGGCCATGTATTCTGTAGTCAACACCAAAACTTTGCTCCAAATTCCAAAAGGAGAAATCCTTTTAATAGAAACTGATACAACTAGATTCCACACAACAATACCAAAAATTATCCATTGACATGAAATTAGCCTTCCTAATGTATGGAAATTAGAAGGAGCAACGCCTCCAATCGAAAGAAATTCTGTTTGAAATAATTCTCTGAGAGAAATCACCCAAGATAATACTGGTACAATTGAATTAATATTCAACAGGCCAATTAGATTACCACTAAGGCATTCTTTTGAAATAAGAAGCACGAGTACTGTCTTTCAAAGATTAAATATAGAAGAATCAAGTGTAGAAAACAATGATTTTAGGACACTTAGAGCCACTGTCTCTTCTATCCCAACTACCTTAAGGATCAATCTACAAGAAATAGATAACTCCTCAAATATAGTTCAACCTATTTATGCTAGGCAAGCTGAGAGCCCCCAAAATTCACCAAACATGTCTCTAACATATTCCTCCATGACTAATAATAGAAGAAATGAAGATTCTAAAATATTTGTTTTACAAAAACTCCTTGAAATTAACAAAGAATGGTGCAGGAAACATTTTTATTCTCATAAAAACAAACAACAAAGAAAAGAATATTTTAAAAATTCTAAAAAAGGAAATGATGAAATCCTTCAAGAATATTATGAGTTTATGATATTCATAAAGTTCATATAAAGTTCTTTACATGGTTTAAAGAATATTTTTTAAATTTAGACAATCTAATAAAAAAATGTACAAAATGGCAAACTGGAAGGAGGAAAATTGAATCTCAACATCCTCCTTTAATAGGAATTTCTTATATTTATAAAAATGTAGACATAAAAGCAAGTCCTTTAAGAATGAGGGATCCTGATACAGAAGAACAAATTTCTTCAAAAGATATTAAAATGATTGTAGAACAAAATAATTACACAAATTTGAGTCTTCATACTTTAGGTAAACAATTAGATCATATTGAAAATTTAGTAGAAACCTATCTTAAAAGGGAAATAAAAGAAGAAAAAAAAGTCCAGCAGAACCAATATTTACACCTTATGAAATCCCAAAAATTTACCAAAAAATATTTTTATCTGAAATTCAAAATAGGCTTAATGAATTAGAATCTGAGCTTATAGCCCCAAACACCCCCATACTAACCCAACATTCGGTAAATACTTTAAATAAGACTTACCAATCTGATTCAAATCAATCGTCTGAAGAAAACCAAGTTAACAAAATGGACTGGAGGGAGCCTAAAAAATTATTTTACCCAAAAATTACTGCACCGGATATAAACATTGAAGAAAAAGCAGTTTTTCAAAACAAATATAATGCCAATACTATCTATGAATGGAATATAGATGGTATGTTCGAATATAATATCCTTAACTTATTACAACAAATGACAATGGTGTCAAATGTATATAGAACCCAAATTCAAAACGGTTTAATCAATGATCAAGCATTGCAAATCTTTTGATTGATGGGTTCACTGGCCAATTACAAGGCTGGTAGAACCATGCACTCACCAAAGACCAGCAAGAAGAAATATTAACGGCTATTAAAAATGATCAAGGAAGAATTATTTTGGATGAAAATGGAATAGAAATCCAAGATGCAGTCACTACTTTGATTTTCTCAATTTCTAAACACTTTATAGGAGATCCATCTCACCTCAAAGATAGAAACTCATAATTATTATCAAACCTAAAATGCAAAAAGCTAACAGATTTTAAATGGTATAAAGATGTTTTCCTGACTAGAGTAATGCAAAGATCTGATAATCAACAACCTTTTTGGAAAGAAATTTTTTTAGCAGAACTTCCTAATCTATTAGGAGAAAAAATTAGAAATCAAATCAAAGAGAATTATAAAGGAATAATCCCACATGAAAAACTCACATATGAAGAATTAATTAGTTTCACCCAAAAGAAAGGATTAAAGGTATGTCAGGATCTAAAATTACAAAAACAACTTAAAAAGATAGATATATATGTAAAAAAGAACCAGGATCGTTTTGTCAACAATTTGACATCAAAGGTGAACATTCTCTAAGACAGACTTGAGGTCTAGTTATTACCAACTCAAGGTTAAGGATTCTGATGTGTTCAAAACAGCTTTTCGCACACGCTACGGGCACTATGAGTTTCTTGTTATGTCTTTCGGATTGACTAACGCTCATGTTGCGTTTATGGACATGATGAATCTGGTGTTTCAACCCTATCTTGACCAATTTGTTGTGGTCTTTATAGATGACATTTTGGTTTATTCTAAGTTTGAGGCTGAACATGAGAAACATCTCCAGATTGTTTTGCAGACTCTAAGGGAGAAACAGTTATATGCAAAATTTAGCAAGTGTGAGTTCTGGCTCTCGGAGGTTATGTTTTTGGGGCATATCGTTTCTGCTGAGGGTATTCGGGTCAATCCAAAGAAAGTTGAGGCTATAATGAGCTGGAAGTAGCCTAAGAATATTCTTGAGATCTGAAGTTTCTTGTGTTTAGCCGGATATTATCGGAGGTTTGTTGAGGGTTTCTCTATCATCGCAACTTTCTTGACTAAACTTCTGAGGAAGAATGTTCCCTTTGTTTAGAGTGAGGCCCAACAATCTAGTTTTAAGAAGCTTAAAACTGTGTTAACTGAAGCACCAGTCTTGATTTAACTTGAGCTGAGAAAATCTTACACCGTCTACAATGATGCTTCTCATATCGGAATGAGATATGTTCTAATGCAGGATGAGAAAGTAGTAGCCTATGCGTCTCAACAGCTGAAAAATGCATGAGTGTAACTACTCTACTCATGATCTTGAGCTTGTTGTTGTGATATTTGCTCTTAAGATCTAGAGACACTACCTCTACAGAGAGAAGTGTTATATCTATACAGACCATAAGAGTCTAAAATATCTCCTCACCCAGAAGGAGCTTAATTTGAGGCAGCGAAGTTTGTTAAAACTTCTCAATGACTATAACTGCGAGATTGAGTATTATCCAGGCAAGGCGAATGTGGTTGTCGATGCTTTAAGTCATGAAGCCATTTCAGACTTGAGAGCTTTGTTTACCCAGATGAGTTTGTATGAGGATGATAGTCTTCTAGCAGAACTTAGAGTCATTCCTACTCTGGTTTCTGGTATTCGAGCTGAGCAGCCTAGCGATTCATTCTTGATGCACCGTATGAGAGAGGTTGAAGAAGGTACATCTCAGGATTTCTCTATTGATCAAGATGGTGTACTGTGTTTCCAGGGTCGTTATTGCATTCCGAGGAATTCAGAGTTGAAGCAAGTTATTCTTCGTGAGGCCCATGATATTCCTTATTCTATGCATCCTGGTGGGGATAAAGATGTATAAGAATCTTTGTGAAAGGTACTGGTGGAAGGGTCTCAAGCATGATGTTGTTAGATTTGTATTAAAGTGTTTGACCTGTCAGAAGGTTAAGGCAGAGCATCAGCGTCCGTCTGGGTTACTTTAGCATATTGAGATTCTACAGTGGAAATGGGAACGGGTGACTATGTATTTCATTAGTGGTCTCCCTTTGACTTTGGCAAAGAATGACTCCATCTGGGTTATTGTTGATCGCCTGACTAAGTCCGCACATTTTATTCCTGTTCGATTTGACTATTCTCTAAACAAGTTGGCTCGTCTCTATATTTCAGAGATTGTTTGACTTCATGGGGTACCGATGTCTATTATTTCTAACTGGATCCGAGGTTTACATCAAAGTTCTAGGGTTTCTTCATACTACTTTAGGAATTCAGTTGAACTTCAGTACTTTTTATCATCCACAGACTGATGGTCAACCAGAGCAGATAATCTAGATCCTTGAGGATATGTTGAGAGGTTGTGTTGTTGATTATAGAGGCAGTTGGGAGGATTTTTTACCGCTTGCAGAGTTTGCCTACAATAACAGTTATCATACCAGTATCAAGATGGCACCGTATGAGGCTCTGTACGGACATAAGTGTTGTACACCTATTGGCTGGACTGAGCTTAATGAGCATAGATTGTTGGGACCTGATATTGTTCATGAGGTTGAGCAGGCTATCAGATTGATTCGGGATCGGCTTAAGGCTTCTTTTGATAGACAGAAGTCTTACGCTAATTTGAGACGTCGGGATATTGAGTATGATGTGGGAGACAAGGTTTTCTTGAAAGTATCACCATGGAGGAAGGTACTTCGTTTTGGTCAGAAATGCAAACTACGTCCTCGTTTCATTGGCCCTTATCGAATTATTCGTCGAGTTGGGCTAGTTGCCTATCAACTTGATTTACAACTAGAGCTTCAGCGCATTCATGATGTCTTCCACATCTCTGTATTGAGAAGCTATCATGCTGATTCGTCTCATATCCTTCCAGTAGAGGAAATTGATATCCATCCTGATTTGTGTTTTGAGGAGGAGCCAGTTGAGATTCTTGCTCAAGACAAGAAGGTTCTAAGGAGGAAGACCATTAGGATGGTGAAGGTCTTGTGGTGTAATCGTGGTCATGATGAGGCTACATGGGAGTTTAAGGCCGTTTTCAAAGCTCAACATTCGAATCTCTTTGATCCAGGTAAATTCCGTGGCCGAAATTTCTTTTAGGGGAGAGAGTTGTAACACCCCAAAATTTCCCCCAAATTTAAAACCCTAATTTTGTAAATCCCTAATTCAAAACCCTAATAATTTGGGAATTTCAATCTTAAAATCTTAATTGATTCTATGGACTAAGTTGGAAAATTCAAAACTTGTGGGGTCAATCTAAAATGTGGGCTACTTTAAGGGCCCTTATTGCATAATTTACCCAATAGTTTAGGGTATAAATCTATATTTTTCAATCCTAATGGCTTTTTCTCCCATTTTATTTCAGCCGAACCTCACTCTCCCTCAACATCTCATTCGAATAACTAAAACCCCTCATCTCCCTTATTTTTGTTCACGCTCCGATGAGGCCCCTATCGCCTACCATTCATCGATCTGAGGTCATCAATCTACTCCTCTTATTTGTTCAAGAAAAAACTATCATTCGAATTGCTCACGTCTTTCATCACTTTCTCGTAATCTGAGCAAAATCGTTCGATAATCCTTACACCACCGTCTCCTCCGCTCATTCTCTTATTCGTTTTGGGTTTTAGGTAAGCAATCTTGGTTTGTTTTATTCGTTTTTCTATGGGTGTGGTTGAATACATGTTTCCTCGCCTTTTGTTTGGCCAGATTTGACCATTTAAGGTCGTCGGAGCTTGGCCGCTGGCGAGTTACACCCTCAAGGGTTGTCAAACCCTAGATCCAGGTTGCAAGAAATGGGTGGGAGGTTCACGGGCCAGGGTGTGTGTGTTGGGTGTTCGGGGCAAACCCAAATTTGTCTTGAGCCCAAGAATGAGAGCCCGAACTGGTTTTGCAAACCCAAAATAAAGCCGGTCTAGTGAGCCCATCAGACCAAACCGAACTGGTCTAGGGAGTCAAACCGAACCGAACCAGTTTTAGACCAGACTGATCAAACTGGATCTTTGACCCTTTGATCTTGCTGACATCATCATTGACGTCAACATTGACTAGGTCTATCCGGATGACATCAGCATTGACGTGGTGCGTGACGTTAGCGATGAAGTCAGCGTCGCCATTGGACGTTGACTTTTTGGTGTTGACTATTTCGGTCAAAGTCAATTTTATATTTTTTGACGTCCCAATTCCAAATCTGCTGCCTGTTTTTTCGAATTCAAACTCGAAAGTCTATTTTACTATTTACATTTATTTGTATTTAGTATTTTGAGGAATTGTGTATATCAGAATTTGATTCGAATTATTCTTATGTTTAGGTGACATTGATTCGGATACCGAGATCCTTCCTCCTCCTCCACCTGGGCGACCTCCTGTTGCACAACATGTGAGTTCTGCACGTGAGTATAGTGGTTTAGTATTATACGTTAGTGTTTTGGCATAGAAGTAGTGGAAACTTATTTAGTACTTACTTTCGTAGGTGCTGACTCTGTCTGACCTAGTACTAAGGCTGAAAGTGGGAGACGTCACTCTCGACGTTGAGTTATTAGCAGCCTAAGGTGTGTTCTCTGCTTGTGCTAAATATTTCAGTGCTTTATGTATGTATACGTAATTATTAGTATGACTTGAGATTATGGCATGATCTGTATGGCTTGTGATTATGACCTGTTTTGAATGACTTGCTATGTATGAGATGATTTATAAGATGACATACCATGTATCATATGTGCGTATCGGAATCGGGCTAATTAATATCAGACCACTTATACATGCATATTCTTTATTAAACAAGAATGTATTCGGATTCAAAAATCAGAAAACATGTCATATCATATGGGTTGAGAAATTGTACGGGGAAGATCAGTGGTTCTATCGGGCTGAGATCCACTTTGGACATAGTGACGATGTAGAGAATGGTTCTAGGGAACCTTACTCTTCGGACGGTGTATGGAGATGGGTGCATGATATTGTATTTTGCATATCATATTATACACATTTGTATATCAGAATATTTGGTTGAGATTGTGCTTAATGATCTGATTATCGTGTTATATGTTTTATCTGCACTTAGAGACAAACTAAGCCTCATAGCTTACTCCTCCTTAATTCTTATTTCAGATACTCAGACTTAGGTGTACGGTACTTGGAGGACCTCGATTTATCAGACTTTTTATACTTTATCAGTATGGACTATTTCATACATTTCGTCTTTATTTCGTTGTTTCAGATTTTTATGTAATTTCAGACTTTGGACATTATTATTTGGGGTTTATTGTTTTAGCATGCATATGAACTGTTTTCAAAATATTTTTGTCAGCTCTTTGGAACACTTTCATACGATTGCGTTTTATAATAATTGTTGTGTTTCAACACTTTTATAATAATTATATTGTGTATTCAATTTGTAAACCTAATAACGTTTATTGAGAGACAAGTTTTCAAACGTGACTTCCTAAATTCAGGTTAGACGATATCTCATAGATAGTGGAAGCCTTATCTACGCTCTCTTGACTATAATTATCTTGCATGCTTATTTTATGACAACCACGAATTGTGGTAGAGTAGATATGTACCGTTGAGCTTTGTTATCTCAGCGTGCGGATGTGTGGTTTTTTTGTGCGTAGGTTGACAGGTCATCTCTTGGAGGAGCACATCGAGGAGGATTTCCCAGCACCGCGCTTGCTTCAGAGTACAGTACTTGTTATTTTAGTTGGGCTAATGTATTCATAGGACCTTACCACTGTGGAGTTTGTAACTCTATTTGAAATACTATTTGGTTTACGGTGTTTTAAACTTATTTAAATGCTTATTTACTTTAATGAATTTATGGATGTTTAATGCTTTTAAATGATGGCTAAACTTGTGATTTTAAATTAGAAATTTGATGGTTCGATTTTTTAGTGACCAGAATATAGTACTTCGGATCTGAATTGAGATCAGGGTGTTACATGTATGTTTTGATTAATGTGGCCATCAAAATATGTCTTGCATGTGGAGTGCATAGATAGATAAGTGGTTGAAAATCGTCGCAACTTGTTCTCTATGTAAAAGCGAGATCGATGAGAGTGGCAGTGCTTTGTCGTTAACGAAAATAAGAAAGAAGAAAAGAGAGAAGTGTATTTACAGAGGAAGAAAAAAAAGAGAAATTTAAGGTTTGACAAATGTATTTGATGAATTACTTTGAATTGAGACCTAATTAATAGAACGTACAAGTTTTAGGACTAAAAGTGTTATTATCCCATGACAAGTCACCGTTAAATTTTTTAACCGCTGGTGACCAAAATGATAACAAAACAAAATCTTAATGACGATTTTGACAAAAAAATTAAGTGGGCGACCAAAACAAAAAATGTGATAGTTGGATGACCACTCGTGTATTTTACCCTTTAAAATGGGAATTCTACAAAAATTTGAACTTCAATATCCAAACAAATCCTTATGAAATTTCCCACAAGGACACTAGTAATATAGATTTGGCCACTTTATTCAAATCAAAATTCCAGAAAAGGAATACATTTTATTTAGCACTAAAAAACGGAAGCAAGCTAACCCAAATAATGCATTTTAATGCTGTAAAGTCTTCAACACAAAAGTCAATAAAATTACATCACATCCTGCAAAATTCGGGGGGGGGGGGGGGGACAAAGTAAAACAGTAAAGATACAATACAAAAAACATAAACGAACTCAGTCAACTATGGGCCTAATGAAGTTATAGTTTTTGCTTTCTACTTTGCTTTGCTATTTGGTAGTGCAGCTCCGGTTGGGTTGAGCTCATCCCAGGCTTCAATCCATGTGACCATGGCCTCAGCCAGCTTGTCAAAGTATGGGTCAACTTTGCTAAGCTTCTCCTTCACCAGCTTAGCTAGTTCGATGTAGCAGTTTTGAACGGTGGTGCACTCTTTCGGAAGCACGGCTTGTTGGAAGAATGGGATGATCTCTTCCTGCCAGAATATGCCCTTATACTCCTTCCTTAGGTTCACAAATGGGTTGCATGCTTTGCTGTGGTAGATGTAAGGCAGTCCGGTTTTGACTCCGAGGCAAATGGTCGCATATCACCTTGGTGCACCAGCCAGCCCACATGTCGTCGTAGCGTCCGATCGGCCGACCGTCACCCATGAGTCCAAAGTACATGGCGGGGCCAATCAACTCGCGGTCGAAAGCCAAATTCACACCGCACATGGGGAACAAGGTGCCCTTTGGGATCGTCAGAACCGCGTCCACAAACCTGATTCATCACAAGCGATATCAGTTAACCATTTGATGAAACTTTGAAAAAGGAACAAAGGGGTTTCCTTTTCCTTATGGTGAAACATCATTACCTAGTGTTTCTCTCGAGAGGTTTCACAAGTTGAGTCGGTGCGTCATAATCCGGGATGTTTAGCCACAGGCCATGAGAGAAAGCGGTTGGAACACCCTCACGGAGACTGAAAGGGTACCCACGGACTAAATCAGCACCCTCTCTATATGGATCGTATAAGGTGTTGAAGAAGAACGGAGGCGATGGAGAGAGCAGGTTCTTGATGTGTTGCTCAAGTGCATTGATGGCTTTGCCAGATGGATCCTTAGCAACCTAAAAATCATAACCAATATGCAGAGTTTGGCAAAATATTATTTCACTAGCATTATGAAGGAGACACATAAGTCCCTCATCAGCCATTATAGTCAGAGTTAATTAAAGAAGCACAAAAATAATTCCTCGAATAAGCAACGGTTCCGATCTTGATTTCTAGATCGCGAATTCATATATAATAACACGAACAGATACAATGATCCAAGGTTTTAGAATCTCATAGCTGTAGATCAGACTGTAACTCCTTATTTAATAATTAGGAAAGTATATTTCCATGCTAGAGCACGTGCTAAGCTGCCAGACTGCAGTTCCATGTGAAAGAGGAATTTAAATTCTATAAACAAATGGAACAGATGCAGCAAATCAAGAGAGACTTTCCCTAATGCTGCATCATACTATAATAGTAAGAAAAACAAATGCAGAAACCAATTCAAGAATTATGAAGTTATGGCAACCATTACAGTCCATACAGGATTCATATCCTGAATCATGAGGCAATTAGGAAATATGAATTAATTGCTTGAGTATTGGATCAAATTAAACACAAATTCCTCTCAGAATTGACAATGTCAGAAACCCAATTGTGCACATAGCAACAAGATAAAAAAAACCCAGATACCAAAACAATTAAAGGAATCAGCTTTTGACCAAAATAACAAAAACCCAGAATCTAAAACATTAACAACAAGATAAAAAAAAAAGGAGAAAAGAACTTACAAAACAGTCATCATCAATGGTGAAAATGTACTTCTTCTTAGACACCATGTAACCAAAGCAACGGCAAGCAGAGTCCTTGAAGGAAATGCAAGAAGCCTTAGAATCCTGTTAATGTCGTTCCTGTTGTAAAGCTCATAATCAAAACCATCAGGGACCTTGATGGTCTTGGAAGGGTCACCATCTTGAACAATGATGAGATGGTAAGGCTGGAAAAATGGCCTCCACATCTCAAGAAAGTCCAAGTTTCTTATAGTTGGGATGACAATGTCGAGCTCATCCTTCAGCTGAGCCACTGCTGGTGCTGCCGCTTGGGTTGCTGTTGCGGGCTCAACCATTGTCGGTGCAAAAAGATAACCGAAACAACAAAAAGATGAGATTTTTTTTGCTCTTTGTGTTGAGAAAGACAGAGCAGAGGGAGATTGTGCGAATTGTAGGGGAATATAAATGGAGGGAGAGAGTGAAGGCACGTGAGAAAAGAGAATGGCGGCACTTGTGGAGCAAGATAAAGGAGAGACGTGCAAGCGACTTTTTCAAAGAGCAAAAAGCCTGAATTTTAGCCAAGACTTGAGTTTTCCTACATTCGAACAAGAGCAATTATTTCTTCTTCTTTTAACGTGAGGTTTATTTTTGGAATTTTTTTTATATATGGTTTTACACAATTTTTTTTATTTTAAAGATTAAAAATTTAATTTATGTAAAAAGTTTAAAGTTTCAAAGTTTAAAATTTGATTTTTAATGTTGAGAGTTAAAAATTTAGAATTTAAAATTAATAGTATAAATATACGGATTTACTTATTTCATGTATGTGTATTAAAATTTCTCTTTTCTAACAATATATTCTAATCTTTATATCTTTTTATTTTTATCTCAAATTTTTAATTTTTTTGTCAAATTAAATTAATCGATAAAAATATAATTTAACTACAATTTTTATATTTCTGTTTTTTTTTTCATTTAAAACAGATAAAGATAAGTTTATCAAGATATTACACAAAAAAAGTTTATCATATCGTCATTTTGTTTGTTTAAATAATCAAATAGTTATCAACTATTTTACTATTTTACTAAAATACTTTTATACAATCAATTAATACAATTCGTTATTTGAATCAACTAATGCAATCAGCGATTAGTTAATGTAATTCGCTATCCGCTACTAGCCAAAAAATTCAATAAATAAATTTAAAACATCTTTGTATTATATGTGTATGTGTGTGCATTTCAACCTACCGTTGAGAGGAAATGTGTTGCCATAAATGGAAATAACTCATCTTTGCGATATCATTTTAATGTTCTAATTTTTTAAAAAAATAATTCTATAGTAAGTTTTATGTACCATTATTTATATGTATTGCAATGCGCCGTTAACTGATTTAATTAGTTTTAAAATTCTAAAGACTGAAAGTGTTGTTATCCTCTTTTTAGAATAAAATCTTAAAAAATAATTAAACTTTTATTACTATATCAATTCCTATATTCACTTTAATTTAAGGGTAAATTTTACAAATTGTTACTAAACTTTGATCAATTATTTAATTTCGTAATCAAACTTTTAATTGCTTCAATGTTACCGTTAAACTTTTAGTTTTATTTCAATTTGACCACTGACATGTTAACAACTGTTAAAAAGGAGATATGGCTATTAAAATATTTTGTACAATAATACATTTAGTCCTCCGCGTTTATACATTTAAACAATTTAGTCTTAATTCGAAAGAAATAATAAATTTAACTCTCATTATTTCAATTTGACTTTATTTTAAATTAGAGATAATATAGTATTTTATTTTGATCTCTCAATTATAACTAATGTTATATTGTCCCTCACAATTCCAATCATACCTGATTCATCCTCTAAAATTCTATAAAGAATAGATCATAACCATCTCATGAAATTGCATCCATATATATATTGAATTGAAATTTGTTGTAAAATTACTAAAAAACCTTCAATCATTTTTTCTATCACCACCGTTTTTAACAATTTCCTACTTACAAAGTCATGTTCGCAGCCCAGATCCCAATTAATTTGTTCTTCTTGGATCATTACCTATTAGCTTCGTACTGCCCTTTTAATTTAATAAAAGTTAAATTAGCAACAAATTATTTTCATTTTATCGAAACTATTGGCTGCAAATTTATCTAAATTAGAAAAAGGGTTTTAAACTCACAGTGAAAATGCTTAAGATATGCAGACTGTTCCCATAGTTGTGAAAATGCTTAAATTTGCTCAGATGATGCTTGGGAAAAAGCAAGGCTCAAAATTTTGAAATTCATTTTAACTTGAATATAAAATATTAGTGGATGTCAGGAAATTTATGTTTATAGAACCCACGGTTATTGTGCTACTAATGGATTTTATTTTAGGGAAAAGATTGATTCTGATCTAAACTTTTAACACTTTCCCCTATCAGTTTTAGGACTTTTTTAATGTAAAAGGGTTCGTTCAAGTCCAGAAGAGGCTTTTACATTCGTGTTTCTGATTGATATTGTGTTGCTTGCTCTTATTCGATTCCTATGCAAATTCTAAATTTAGATGCTGCAATTTGAACTTATGGTAAATTAAAAGATGGGTTGGGTATGTTTGAGACTTGGGAGGGACAACATAACATTAGTTATAATTGAGGGATCAAAATAAAATATTAAATTATCTCTAACTAAAAATAGGATCAAATTGAAATAATGAGGGTTAATTTTATTATTTCTTTCGAATTAGGACTAAATTGTTTGAATGTGTAAACATGGATGACTAAATGTGTTATTATACAAAATATTTTAACAGCCACGCCACTCTTTTAACGGTTGTTAATGTGTCAGTGGTCAAATTGAAATAAAACTAAAAATTTAATGGTAACATTGAAGCAATTTGAAGTTTGATTACTAAATTCTATAATTAATTAAAATTTAGTGATCATTTGTAAATTTTACCCTTAAATTAAAGTGAATCTCAGAATTATTATAGTAATAA
The DNA here is from genome assembly GCA_019671005.1 of Hibiscus mutabilis. Classification (NCBI taxonomy): domain Eukaryota; kingdom Viridiplantae; phylum Streptophyta; class Magnoliopsida; order Malvales; family Malvaceae; genus Hibiscus; species Hibiscus mutabilis. Next base: position 4,659,769 of record CM033712.1, on the reverse strand, counting down.
AAGTTTAATTATTTTTTGAATTAAAATATAAAAGAAAATATGAAAAAGTAATATAAAAATTATTTTTAAGATTTTATTCTAAAAAAGGGATAACAACACTTTCGGTCCCTAAAATTTCAAAATTAATTAAAATAGTTTATGATACATTGCGGTTTATATGAACAGTCGTACATTCCGGTATAAGACGCCATGTAGAACAAGTAGTGGAGTACGAGTATAGCAATTGGCATGTATGTCTACACGAAATTAATTTAGAAATGGTTTTATTATTTTCTTTAATAAATTGAAAATACAAAGTAAAAGACTTCAGAATATGAATCCCATGTGCCACAACTTGAGAAAATAAATTGGATTTATTTATAATTAAATTAATAATTAAATAGCAAATGGAATTAAAACTATCATATATATATGACCTCATATGTACAAATTGCTATAAAATCATATATATGTTAGAAAAGTCAAAAGTGAATAAAATAAACAGGTTGGAGAAGTATTATGATAAACTAAAGTATATTATATATTTTTTTTATTAAATTAAGAGTTTATATTTCATATCAAGATTTGAATTTATATAAAATGGGATAATAAGAGTATTCTTTAGCTATTAGGCCAATTAATAGATCTAAAAATATTTTATATTAATACTTATATTACCAAAAAAACGTATATTAATACTTGAACAATAACCAATTGGTCTAACGAGATGATGTGCTAAGTCTTTTAAACAATATTAGTGATTTCAATTATGACGTTATGAATGAAAAAAATTAAATTGAAAGGGTTATACCAAATAAAACATCTGTAAAATTTTATCTGAATTAGTCGGTCAATAAAATATATAGTTGGTTAAACCAAAAATACATATCAATACCTCGAAATTTCAATGGTTTTACAGGTTTATTTTTAACTGATTCAAACAATATTAACAATGCTTGAAATCAAACTCCATTGACAAAATATTTTAATGGTAAAAAATCAAAACAAACAATATCAAATCTTTAGGTTTTCTTCCACCGACGAGGACCGGCTTCCTTTAAAAAAAACTATTTTTTCTCACTTAATTTTCTCATTTATGGTGTTTTTGTAATATCCAACTAATCTACTGATAAAGTTTAAAAATCGGTTTAAAGGGATAAGAAATTTTTTAAATTTTGAAAAAAAATAATTAAGTCTTTGAATTTTTTTGCACCTAATTAAGTTATTGAACTAATAGATTGAAACAATTAAGCTTTTGGACAAAGAAATTGAATCTATTAGACATTTTGATCAAGTTGACAATTGACAATTTAGATCTATTGGTGCAGTCATGTCGTAGTGTTTTCACGTGACATTTTAAAAATTCTTTATTTCATTTAAAAAATATTTAAAAGTTTTAAAATTAAAAAAACTTATAAAATTTATAAAAAATATATTTTTTTATTAAAATATGTAAATGTAACGTGATAGAACTGTAGTGTATCATGTGCCAATAATATCTAAAAATATTGTTAAGATTTAATTGTCGTAATTGATCAAAAGACTTAATGATTCAATATCTCGGTTCAAGGGTTTAACTGAATGCAAAGAATAAAAATCAATGGGCTTAATTGATTTTTTTGCCCTTTTACGCCCTTAAACCAATTAAATTTAATTTTCATTTTTTTGTTAACATATAAATTATTTTTTTCTCATGGTTTAATTTTTTGTGATAAACTTTAAATATAATCATAATTCTATTCAGAGGAAAAAGATAAAAACTCTAAGAAAAAATATTTTTAATAAATTTAAAATTTATAACCTAAAAAAATAAAGATGAATAATTCAGTCAATCAAAAAAAATATTTACTCCTCATGATTTAAGTTAAATTAGAGTAGTATGATATAAGTACTCAAAACTCAATCTCCCCCCCCCCCCAAAAAAAAAAAAAACTTAAACCTATCACCCGGATATATAAAATAAGCCGTTAAATCAAATTTTTGATATATACAGTAAACTTAATTGATTTCGACAGTTATATTAATGTGAATAGTAAATACTTTCGTATTGATCTAGCGCTGCTCTCCTTTTTCTCCTAACTAAACGCCGTTTGTTTGACAACGCTCCATATTCTTAGTCTTTCACTAACAAATGAAATTTGTGAGCTAAGAAGCCCAATAAGTTTTGCCAGTCCATTTCACTAACAAACCCAAGAAAGAATAAAATGGGCTTTTAGACAAGACCCCGGGATCCATCGGTTCTATAGTAAAATTGTATTTTTAGTCTTTTAAATATTGATGATTCAATTTAAAGTTTTTAATAAAATATTAATTTAAGTAATAAAGACTTAATGTATAATTATACAAATTTATGTTGACTTTTATTTTCCCTTTCCTTTAAATTTTAATGGCATGTGATTTGATTGATACAATTTAAATAGTTAAGTAGTCATAATAACAATTAAAAGTACAGTGTTCAAATTGAAACCATCTCATTAATACAATCTCCATTTCTTGATAAGTACAGAGTACACTGATTTTTTTTTAAAAAAATTAAATTGATTTTGACTATAGTTTTCAGAAAATACATAAATTAAACCGATTAGTCTATTATACATGCATATGTATATATATTAACTAAACAAGTGGTCCCAGTGGAAAAGAGAATGATGTTTATCCGATGAGGTCCGGGTTGTAATCGCATTATTTGCAAGGTGTGTGTGCACATTATCAAAGGCTTAAAAATATGTATAAACAGATACTACCATATAATCACCTTATACATAATACAGGTATAAGATCTTTATCTCTGTATACATATGAATATAGTAGTATGGCAAAGACAAATTAAGCAAAAACTTTAGTATTATTGAAATGGGCAGCAAAGGAACGTACTAGTGTCACTGATTGCACGACTTGTTCAGCCTAGGCCGAATACGTCGGGCCATCGGTGGAAATTAGATGCTCATTGTCACTATGGTTGCAAAGAGTTGAAGGTATTACTACAAAGGATTATTTCTTTCTTTGCATTTGTTGTTTGCTTATTTAAAGCCACTTGTTTATTTGAATTGGTGTATCTGTGCAATCCCTAGAGAGGTAAACGTTTTGGCCGACAACTTAGCAAAGCGAGGCATATCCCGAGTTACCGATTTAGTGGAGATTAAGCAAGGGTGAGGACTTACTCTCTCGTCGCGCAAATTTTGGTCTCACAGTTCCAATGATCAAGAATAAGGTAACTAGAACTTTCATAATGGTTGTGTGCTGCTTTGTTAAAGAAGAGCAGTTCGGTGGGTTAATGTTGCTACAATTATGTATTCGATGTTGTGGTATTTACTTAGATATGTCGTACTCTTTTTCTTCCATGTAGGTTAAGAAATTTTTTTAACGAAACACATATCTAACTCCGTCTATTCTCAATAAAATAGCACTTCTCCTTTCAAAATAAAAAAAAGCCATTTGTTTAAATATTCCTCTAATCTTTGCAGCCCAGTTTTCATACAGTACAACAAGTGATTCACCATTTTGTGCTTCAAGGAAAGTTGTTATCCTAAAATAATTTAATTAAATTTTCAAATATTCAAAAATTAAAGAACCATAAAAAAAGTTGTCCCAAACTCGGACAAACATGAGTGCTAGATTTTTTAAGGCAAATTCACTTGTAGTAGCTTTCAAGTTTCCCTGGGCCTCAAGTCAAGTAAACTTAATTTTGTAGTGCTTATATACAATTCTTTTATGATAAGATGATTGAGACTTGCTTTTGCTCCATTTCCATAGGATGACTTCAAAGTTCCAACCCAATAAAAGGGATGGAAGCCTGGGATGGACACCCCCCACCCCCGACGACTCATTCAAGCATGATGCCTACGGGTGTAAATAAACAGCGCGTACGACGGATTGTTTAGGAACCGTTCGTATAACGTTTGTTTATTAAGCTAATAAATGAGTATGAACAGACTTTTTAAGTTCGTCTAATAAATGAGTATGCTCGTTTACCTTGTTCTCATTTTCTGGTTATTTTCTTGTATTTTAAATATTACTGAAGATAGGGACTATATTGAACATAAGGTGAACTTTAGAGTTCAAACTGTGAAGTCTAAGGAACTTAAGGACTAGTGGTGTAATTTTATCATTTTAACTATAAGCGAATATGTTCATGAACGTTACACTAACATGTTCACACACATTAAACAAACTTGTTTGTGCACATATAAACAGACATATTCACGAATATATAAATAAACATGTTTGTGAATGCTAAACAAACGAACACGAACAAAACTTCATTAGTTTAAACTCAATTCATTTACACCCTATTAATAGCCTTGTGCAAAAAAAAAAATCTGAGGTGTCTCTTTTAGAGTAACATTTTTCAAGTAACGAAGACAAGTCATAGAAATATATTAAAAAATAATTCTTGAATGAATTATTATCAAATGCAATGACTGTTGGAAAAGAAATTTTCCGCAAGCTGAATTGAAATGGTTAAAATTATCTTATTTAATTTTTACTTTTTTATTTCTTAAATTTATTACAAAGACAATTGTTATGATTCTAGGTCTGTTTGTAGAAAAATTTCCTACCCACCAAATAATTGTTCTTCAAAATAAATACTTTTTTAACAAATAACAGTCATTAAATTTTATTTTCAAGAGAAAAAATTATAAATTAATCATACCTAAAGCAGTAGAAGCACAAAATATATAAAATACATTAAAAAGAAAAGAGTATGAAAAATTAAAATAAAATCTTTCACTCCATAGAAGATTGTGCAAAATCTTCAAACAAAAATCAAGCAATTGTAAAATTTCGACCATAATGCTCAAGGAAATTTTCAATACTCTTTGTTGCAAGCACAAGAAACATCAACAAAACAACCATGAAAAGGCATCAAACATTAATAAGACCGTCGACCATCTCAAAGGAGATAACTGCCATAAAAATATGCATACGTGTTACTGAGACAGAATAAAACTGCGAAATTGCAGAAATTGCGAAAGATGCAGAGATAGAAACTGCGAAAATTGCAGACATATAATCTGCCATGAAAGCGGATAAGAGATTAATAGAAAAACAGATATAAAAATATTTCCGTCGAAATAAATAAAAATTTTAAAAATAAAATAAAAGAGAAAACAATACAAACCTTCATTAAAATAAATAAAATTAATTGAGCTTGAGATAGAGAAGAGATATAATATCGATAAGTTTATGGTAATATTTTTATATCATTGAAAGTTGAAAGCTTTGAGTGACATATGAGAACCACAATTAAGAAGAAAAACTTACACAAATTGCCTGAAAAAGAAATTGATTGATTTGGGGACTAAGCTGCATCACTAGCTAGTCTAGCTTGCCATATTTGTTCCGCATCTTCAATTTCTTGCAGCTGCAGAGCGAATTCAAGTCTTTGGGCTACATCATTCATGGACGGCCTTTCGCATCCTTTCTCACGGATACAATTCTCTGCAATTTTGGCATATGTTCTTAGACATCTGGGTGAAATTTTACCTTTCAGGAAGGGGTCTATAGTTTCACCAATACTCTCATTCTCCACACACTTTCGAGCCCATTTGGCTAAACCGATCTGCGAATATTCTAATTTGGAATCAACTGCCGGTCTAGCAAACAGCACTTCAAATAGCACCACCCCAAAAGAGTAGACATCTGATTTCTCAGTTAACTGTTGGCGCTTGTAATATTCAGGATCCATGTAGCCAAAAGTGCCCTTCACCACTGTCGTAAGTGGAACATTTGTGCTGCTAATTGGACTCATTTTAGACAAGCCAAAATCAGAGACTTTAGCCACATATTTCTCATCCAACAAAATATTGGTGCTCTTAACATCCCTATGAATGATTCTGTGAACTGCTCCTGAGTGAAGGTAATCAAGACCGTGGGCTACACCGATACAAATTTCCAGTCTCTGTTTCCAGGACAGAGGAGTTTTTTCAGTGTTGTAGAGGTGGTCACGGAGAGTTCCATTGGCCATGTACTCATAGACAAGAATCATCTCATTGTTAGTGTTGCAATAGCCGATCAGAGACACAAGATGTACATGTCGAAGCTGAGAAAGCAGTTGGATTTCTGTCCAAAACTCTCGTGCTCCTTGTTGGGACATGGAGTTTAATCGCTTGATTGCCACTTCGCATTTTATTCCCGTGATGAAACCCTTGTAGACGTTACCAAATCCACCGTGCCCTATGACAGAAGCATCATCGAAGTTTCTGGTTGCTGCTTGGATTTCCTCCAATGTAAAACACTCGCATAGTCGGTCTGGTGATGGTGAAGCTTTTCTTATATTCATGGACTTTAGATTGTAATAAGAAAGACGTTTGTTTTGCCAGAAAATCCAGGAAAGTACAAGGGAAATTGATATTGCTGCTGCGCAGCCCAGGGCAGCTCCAATGATGGTCTTGGGAGGCAACAAACCTTTTTCACCCTTCTTTGGATGCATGTTATCTGGTGTTACTGCCGTAAGAAACGGACACGGTTTAGGATTTGGCACCGCAAGACTACCATCTGATTTGTTGAGTCTGAAAATCTCTAAACCATTTAGGATTGCATCAGCAAACACTGAACCAACACCTTTGCTAGGGTGTAACGCTAGCCATAGAATTTGCTTACTTTGACCTTCACCCGGAATAAACAAAAGGTAGTCTCTATACACTGGGATGCTATTACCGCCACTCCAATGTATCACATCGGCATTAGGCTCGGCAGTTTTATTGTTGATGAATATGTCAAAGACGCGTCGACCTACCTCTGTTACCTCTAATGCAGTCTCACAGAAATGGAGCCTAAGGAGATAGTTGAAGTCAGTATCGATATCTAAGTACCATGTGAGATTGTAGTTCATATTGATACGTGGGTCCTGACCCATTGTTCTTGACGTGGTGTAAACAATAGCTGGAGCAGTATAAGCCGGGGTGTCTTCCGTGTATTTGACATTCATGTTAGACTTACTAGGAGTTACTCCTGTTGCAGCTCCAAAGATATAGTCTGAATCGTCATTCCAAGTTCGAAACATGCCCGAGTCATCAACGTTAGCCACCGTTCCTCCCCCGACGTTTAGACGGCAAACAGTTTCAAAAGCAGTAGCGGCCGGAATATCCAAAGCGGCATGAGCATCATTTACAAAGGTTAAAGAATTTTGCTTTTGGTTCTCGTACATGTTTGGCATGGAAACGACTTCAATGCCGTTTACAAAGGCCGAAGAGTTTGGAGATGGCAGAAAGGTGACATTTAGCATTCCAGTTTCTGAAACGGGAACCATAAATTCTTTGAACAACGAGGCTCCCCCATCATCTTCAGCAGAAACGGTTAAATAGGCACTGAAATTTTGGAGGAGTATGTAATCATTGGCAATAACAGAGAAGAATGAAACAATTGCATCAAAACCAGAGTACGGAACAGGGTAGAAATAGAATCGGAGAAATTTGAGGCCAGCGGAAACGGGAAAGCTATAAGTGAATTTATCACGAAAAACTCTAGCAGTCATGTAAGGAACTTGAGTAACAGACTGATCTTGGGCCTCGGATGCGAACGAGGTGTTGTCGGAATCGAAGGTGGAAAAGTTGGACCCTTCATCGGTGACCCATTTCCGGCCATTTTCTAATATTGAAAACGATGATGGAGCACCACAACTGAGAAGAATATAATCAGTTGGTGTGTAGGCTGCTGCTGATTCGCCACCCAAAGTAGTGGCGGAGACTAGAAGATGAGGAATAACCAGGTAGACAATAAAAGTGAGCATTTTCATGGGACTGAACCCAAAATATTTCCTTTTGGCTATACGGTTTTCTGTTTTGATAATTAATCAAGGGTTGGGTCGTAGTAGAACACCAAACTTGTCAGCAATTATAGTGGTGGAGAGACAGAAAATTGATGAAATTCTAGTAAACGTCATGACTATGTGGGTCTTCTAATGGAGACAAGAATATTGACATCTTTGGTCATTGCACCAACTTAATTTAGTTTTGATCTTCTCATAATAATTAATAAGCCTATTGACCCGGGACCATACGTATTACTTGGGAAACTTATAAAAAATAATTTTACATTTTTTTTCTTTATGAGAAAGGGTTATCATTACGAGTTTCGTTGGAAATCTTTTTAAATCTAAATAAAAAAATAGTATTTATAGTAATAATTATAATTATAAAATTATCTCTCTAAGAATCATACACAACAAACCGAGATATCAAAAAAAAAAAAGTATAGCACTAATCAACAACAAGCAACAAGATGATTTTCGGCGACAGCTGCGCATAAAAAATCTCTCCTACCTCCTAACCTCTAGTCACTCTAGCCAAACCATCCTTAAAAAAAAGTAATCCTTATTTACTTTTAACTAACCCTTATTTACTTTTAAGTTATTAAAATTATCAGTCAAATTATGAAAATCTCTTCTAACGGGCTAAACCACTAAATCTCTTAAATAAAATAAAAATTTTGAACCAATGTTATAATAAAATAAATTGATCTGGATGATCACTTTTTTAATAATTTTTTAGGGATTTTAATTTAAAAATTTTGTAAAATACCGCGACCCTTACAATTTTTTTTGGGGATTCCTATTGGGATTGTATGGGTATGGTTTGAGATTCTTGCGGTGCGGATGTAACAATTCTCGTCATTATCCCTATTTGAACTTCAAAGATTAAATTTTCCCCGTCCCCGTCTCCATAGGTGAAGACTTCGATTATTTCTCATCATTGTTAGTTTAAATCCCACGATTTTTTGATTTTTTTTCACCTGATTGCCACCCCTATTATATACTCATTTTCACCATAATTATATTATAATTTTAAAACATTTAAGATTTAAATTATTTGTGCTTATTATATAATAAAATATTTTGATTCTTTTTCACTCATAAACCGAAAATATTATAAAATTAAATTTATTTTAATCAGTGTTATCTTATATGTTGCAACAACAATAATACCAATCGAGCTCAAATTTAAAGGGTACATTATAATTATTTAATAATCATAGGAAAACGATTGATATTTGAAGTTTTAAGTATGTATTCGCAATTCAATTGCGAGAAGATATTAACTAGGAGTGTTCATGGACTGTTAACCGTACCAACAAAGTTTATCGGTACGGTTATCGGAAGTCTCGGTACGATATTTTGATAAACCATTACTGTCCCGTTTAAACCAGTTATCGCCTAAACGGTTAATCGTTTTATTCGGTATGGTTATTCGGTTAACCATGAACCATTTTTTATATATTTATTACTACTAAATTTAATTGTTTTAGAAAATCAATCAAATAAAGTCTTCAATATTTATATTTAAAAAGTCTTTAAAATTTAAAATAATTAAAAGTGTAGAAAAATTATATTAATTACACAAATATTAGTAATAATCAATAATTTATATTAATTACACAATTATTTGTATAATCAATAATGTGATATCATTATAATTTAATATCATTATAGTTTTTTAAAGGAAAAGAATTTGGTTAAAATCCCCTATGCTGTTTGAGTCAACTGAAATCGAAACAAGAACACCGAAAGAGGAAAAAGTAATCTAAATTTATTTCATTTCACGATCACAATAACATGAATACGAGCTCAATAGAGTTGTTCAAGAGCAAATGTAAATAAAACAAAGACATGGCATTATGATCCATAAAAAGAGCTGAAAGATCAAACCAAGCCCCAAGACACAAACTGCCTGCAACCACACTGGAAAACTCAACAAAAACAAAAGGATACAACACATATCCCACTATATCTCAATACTAGAATAGATGCACGTTCGAATAGAATTACAATACACGTTTGATTATTACTAATAATTTAATATCATTATAAAATATAGTTTAAGTATGATAATTACACATATATTAGTAATAATCAATAATTTAATATTAATATAAAAATAATTTTAAAATTTCTTATCAATTTTTCGGTTATTCATTTAGCGAAAAATCGAAACCGTTCTCGTCCCGTCTAACCGCTAATTTTACTGGTACGGTTACCGTACTTTTACCGGTATGGTTACTTACCATTTAGTTCGATTTTTTCAATTTTTCAGTACGGTACATCGATCCGGATTTTTATGAACACCCTTAATATTAACTAATAAAGAAATAACCAAAAATCACAAAAGATTGAGTTGCTAAGCACCTAGGCACTTAACACTTGTTCTAAACCGAGTGTATAATTAGCAAAAGATAATAAAAGAAGGAACTCAACCAAAATTGTGATTCAAAGATCTCGTCTTAGTGGTATAATGTGATCATCAATGAATTAAAAAAAAACATGGAATCGACATCATAGAAGGGAGTAGAGATTCAAATAGTGGCCGTTACTGTAATAACAATCGCTATATAGTGATAATGACACGGTCCAAAATTATTATAACGAAAAATAACGTTACATAATATATTTATTATTATCCACAATCACGACAAAACACCACGACCACAATCACAATTTAAATCATATAAGAGGGTGAGGCTAGAAAGTTTCTGAAGTGAAGTAGCAGTGAACTTGTGATTTATCCGACAATGAGATAAAGAACTATTGGGAACCCATTTTAAGAAGAAGGAAAGGTCCTCTCAGAAGCAACAAAAAAGAAAAGCTCAAATGCTAAACCTCAAACAGCAGCAGCAGCAAACGCGACAACCGGGTAAAGATGAGATGGCAGCAGCCGGACACTGCGGTCGAGCAACCGAACATGAGGATCGATGCTTGGCTGTTATGTCTGACGAGGCTGCAGGTGAATCATCATTATTATCAGCATGCTAGTAATTGCAACAACATTAATATCGCCCTGAAAACTCAACCAGCATCTTATTATTCTTATGGAGGGGATGCAAGTAATGTATACAATGGTGGAGGGTATATTTACTAAGCATAGTTTTGGAACGTTAGGGGTTGTATTTCCCAGTTTATATATATATATGGTATGATAATAAAAGCTGGGTGTTTATATTGTTGATTCTTAATGAAATTACGTGATCTACTCGAACTAGAAAAGAAATGTTAAGGTCATTTTGAGATTGGGGTTTCATTCAGTTTGAACAGCTTTCCTACTTTATTTTGGACATGGGCTATAATTGAAAGATGAAATCAAATTTAAGAGTTTAGTTTGTCAACATATTATTTTTGAGTAATTATTTGATGCAACCTCGTGTGTTCTTTTTTTCACACATGGTCTTCTTAAAATTTTAAACTCTCACTCTAAATTCTAAACTCTCACTCTAAATTTTAAACCATAAAACATATCTTAAAATTATAACTTCTAAACTCTAAAAACTAAGCGCAAGTGAAAAATAAGTGAAAAACAAGTTTTCACCAATAAAAACTAAATAACAATAGAAAATGCATTGTTCTGTTTTTTTGCCAAAAAGAAAAAATGCATTAGGAATAGATAAAGGTTGTGTTTCGTAAATAACTTTTTGAGCTAGAAGTAAAGGTTTCAAGCATTTTTAGAGGTTTGACATGTCAAATTTATTAATTTGGATGTTTGGTAAATAGTGGATTGTAATAGTGAATTGAGGCGAAACCTCTTATTTTGAAAAAGCTCCTATAAACTTTTTGAGTTAGAGGTTTGGATAAAATACTTGTAAAGACTATTTTGTTATTGATAATTATAAATTTTTTCTAAATAACATAAATTTGATTAACTAATAAAATAAAAAATAAAAATAATTTCATAAATACAAAATTAATATATAAATTAATAAAGACATAAATTTAAAAATTAATAAAGACATAAATTTTAAAATTAATAAAATTATATTCAAAATATAATTTTATAGATAAGAAATTAATGCGAACATCTAAATTTAAAAATTATATTAAAAGATAAATTTACAAATAAAAATTAATATGTGCATTATCATATCCTCGTTACATGCTCAACAATGATATTAAAAAAAATTAATTTTCATAATTCAATTAATATTAATAGAAACAAAATGTTAATAACTAATAAAATATTCAAACAAATATCAAATATATTCATGTCATTATATGTCATTTTGCTTGTTTCAATAATCAAACAATTATAAGCTATCAATTAATTTTACCAAATACTTTTATACAATCAGCTACCAATTATCAGCTATCAACTAATGTAATTCGGTATCTACTGTTATCAATCTCCTATTATCAATCTCATTTAGTATTTTTTTGATAAACTCTAATCCTAATCCTACCTAGAGGAAAAGGGAAGGGGAAGAGAAAACCCTAAGGGGAATGAAGAGGTGTTCCTACCGAGTCTAAAACTCATGACCTATGAAAATGTGAAGGAACAAATATGAGCAGCTTGGTCAACCGGTCAAATATATTTGCTCATCTCATTTAGTATTTTGAACTAATCACAATCAAAATAATTTTTACACATATATGTGTGTCAGTGTGTGAGAATATGTGACGTAAAATTAAATAATAGCAAAAGTAGTTTATAATTATATAGATTTCAATTATTTCATAAATCTCAAGTCATTTATTTTATAATTATATAGATCACACAATGTGATCTGAGTTTATAATAAACTGGGAAAGCCCGGACCAAGAAAATCAGTGTAGTACCACCAAGCCCAAATGAAATGCATTATTCAAGAAAGATTCAAGCTCAATTATCCCACACTCAGCAGAAGCCCAAACATAAAAAATACACCATAATAAAACGAAAAGAAAATAAATCAAATGGCCCATGCAGGTCTCAAACCTACGACCTTCGTGTTATTAGCACGATGCTCTAACCAAGTGAGCTAGGCCTACGTTTACAAACTTAATATATTAAGTATAAGTAAAATAACGGAGATAGGGAATTGAAATGATGTTACAGATTTTTCACTTCTGTTTGTCAGAAAGTTGAACTGTTCAAAACCCAACTTTTCTTTCAGTCTAAATTATAGGAAAACCTTATTTTCTTGGAGTTTGTATTAAAATGAGGATTGTTAAAAGTTCTGAAAACATTCAAAATGTTTTATTTACTGGGATTTTAATAAATGTCTTAGTTCATGAATTGTAAATTGTGACCGCTTCACTTTAACTTTTCTGCTTCTATTTTTCTATTAATAAAATAATACTATATTCTCATGTCGAGATTCGAATTCATATAAAATAAGACAATATAAACATTCTTAGTCATTAGATCAATTATTGTATCTCAACTTTTCAGCTTCTATTAATTGTTGCTCACTTCTCTGGTTTCAATTTTAATTGAATCATACCTAGAGGGATGGCCTGAGGTTTAAAGCAAGGTCAAAAATACTAAAGCAAAAATAACTGATGAGAATTTTATTTAATAAAAGAGAGAAAATCCTAAGAAATTTAACACCCAATGTTAGGGGCGTCGGGATGAAATTAAAATATTTTTAGAGGGCTAAAGCTAACATTTTATATTAGCAAGGGGGTCAAGTCCCATGCCTCCCTATTGGATTCGACCTTACCTTATGCGTAAGTTTAACATTAATGTTTTAGAGTTATATTCGTCATCGTAAATTTCTATATAATAGTAATTTTGAAACAATGTTGTGTAAACTTTAGTTGTTTATACAAATTTTTTAATTTTAGGGGTTTGAGATTTAGTTTAGTACTTAAAATTTAAGGTTTTGGGGTTTAGAATTTAAGGTTAATGTTTTAAATTTAGAGTATAAGGTTTAGAGTTTAAGATTTAATTTTTTTAAAATTTAGAATAAAAATTTAAATTTTAAATTTTATAGTATTAAATATACAGATTTGTGTAAATAAATTTTACACGGTCTCTGTATCAAAATTTTACGAAAAACTTGTTTATATTTATAAACCAAGGTGCAATTTGGGTTTGGAATATATATATGCATGTGCGCCTTCTTTTGTAAAAGGCTGTAATCTTTATTATTAAAAGATTCTCTTAAAGAAAAATAAAAGTTACAATTTAGTATCGGGAGTAAGAATGTTAAGTATATGGGCCAATTCTTACTTTCAAAGGTTTTCTAATTGATCGCATGGATATTGGTATTAAATAAACTTATTAATCTCCAAAAAAAATGTGCTTTTTAAAATTAACCCTTAGCAAGAGATCGAAATCCTATCGTTATGAATAGAAAATGTTGAGTTTGAAACAATGGCGGAGGTGTGTGATAATTGGGAGGAGATCCTGCCCCAGGAGAAATTTATATATTTTTTATTTAAAAAATGGAATAATTATGAATCTCTTACTTTTAAATGTTTATATTTTGCCTCCTAAATTTTAACTCCATCTTTAGTTGAGAGGGGTCACCCTTTAACGGGCCTATGCAAAACTTAACACGAATGACTCGGTCAATATATCAAATATCGGTGGTTAAAAAATTATTTTAAAAAAACTAAAACATTAATTCACCTCATCCAAACATTTAGATTTCCAATGTGTGTATTAATGGAAAATAGATTCTCCACTGTCTTGGAATTTTGATATAAATTTCTATTATTAGAACCACTTTTGCAATTTCAGGGTTAAATCATTTGTAAATAGTAACCCTTCCTCACTGAAAAGAAATAAAAAAAAGTATTTGAACAATGCTAAAGAAATTGTTGTTTATTCTTTGTAATATCAAGTTGTGAAAGAGATTGCAGTAAAGATATCCAACAACAAAAAGTGAATTTTATTTAATTCTGGAAGATGAACTTCAATTGTTTTTTTATGACCATAACTATATCCTTTAGTTTGATTGATTTTTTTGGTTGCCCCGGTTCTTCAAGCTTTGCCATAATTAATCTAGACCAACTCGCGTGGTACATTTAATTTTGGTGGGTGAGTCTCCCAACGAATTTTTTGTATATTTAAAGCCTTGAACTCAATACCTGCTTAAACGATATCAAACGGCTTACCACTTGAACCAACTCGTTAGTTTGATTATTTTACGGTTCCTCTCACAGCCATTAGCTTCTTTTTCTAGCTTACCTAAAATACAAGGAAAAATCAATCAAATAATGGGGGGGGGGGGGGCTCGTGAGTAACAAGTTGGGGGTCATGACCCCTTAAAAAATTAAGATAATAATAAAATTATTTTTAATCTTCTAAAAATATATAATTTATTGTTGTCTCTAATAAATTTAGACTTTTTTAAATGATCTCCCAATAAATAATATTGAATTCCGTCACCATTTACTCATTAAATTCCTCACCCTATATAAATACTTTACATTAGGTTATAGCTTCAAAATTTTTTTACATTAGGTTATAACTCATAATAGCAATAATCCCTTGAGATTACAAAAGATCATGTGAAAAAAGGATGGGAAAGAAGAAATGGGTGAGCATTTCATTCTCTTTTTATGAACCTAAGATATCTTGGGATTATATTTATCACATTAATCCAAGACTCCTATGAAATTTCATTCAAAGGATTAAGCTTTATAGGGTTTTAAATTGTCCTTTTTCTAACCAACATTGATGAAGAAATAACCCTATTCTACCAACAGAGTGGGGTGAGATCTATATTCTGACTCAGCTCTATGCTTTCAATAAATATAATTATTAATACTATTCTACGCATCATTCTCAAGAAAACTTTAAAAACACAATATAACATGTCCTTTTTAACCTTTGTGGGAAATTTTTTAATTTTAAATAAAAAATTAAAATTCTAAGATAATCGAGCATTCATAAAAAATGGTCCCCTCCTTAAAGAAAGACAAAGGGCTTGTACGAGAAAGATTATAAATTTGTATTTTTGCAGGAATGGAGCATATGGCTTGTGGTATCATGTTCCCCAATATCTTACCTTATAAAATTACTATATAATTCTAACTCTCTTTAAAATTGAAATCTTAAAAAAATAGTTAAATTTGGTTTTGGGACCACTTTCATTAGAATATTAAAAGTTCCCCGATTTAAAATATAAAAAAATAAAGTACAGTACTAATCTTTCATTAACCAAAAATAATTCATATGTTATTTTCATTCATGCACCAAACGGTTTGGACCACAATATATACGATTGAAATTCGGTTACCTTACGTAAAATTCACAGAATTTTACGTTAATTTAAAATTATTAGATGAGTGTAAATAAGTTATAATATATGTGTATTATTTTTTATTTTATATATTAACATATTTTGTCCTTCTATAATATTTTTCAACCATTTATTTATTTGATTCATGTAGCGAATTAAATAATGTCATCTATGTTTACTTTTAAAAGGCTCAAATGAAAAATCAGCTCTTAAACTATATTTTTTGTTTTCTTTTAGTCATTAAACTATTTGTTAGTCAAAATAAGTACATAAACTATTATTTCTGATCATTTTAAGTCTCTAAACTATTATTGGTCGAAATAAGTTCCTAATCTATTTTATTTTTTATTTTTAGTCCCTAAACTATCTATTGGTCAAAATAATTTTGTGATGTGTCAACATCTTATTGGCCATTTTTTTACTTAAATAACTATTGGGCTTAAAGTGACCATAAATAATAGCTTAGGTACTTATTTTGACCAAAAAAATTGTTTAAGAGATAACATCAAACAAAGAGTATAGTTTAGAGATTGATTTTCATTTAAGCCCTTTTAAAATATTAAACATTTGAGATTTCAAATATAAATACATCATTAGTGTATCAAACATAAGTTCTTTTTAACTTTTTTATATTGTTCTGTTGGAAACTTGGAACAAAAATACACAAGAAATTTAATAACTGCACTGCCAGAAAAAAAAGGATTAAAACAAATAAATATTTGAAAATTTTAAATTATTATAAAAAGATTGTTGTTATATTTATTCAATAAGGGTATATTAGGGTATAGTGTACTCTGTAATATGCTTAAACACATATCCCTTTCGTACCCATCTTTCTTTACAAGGGTTGATCCTTTTATAGTGTACTCTCTCATATGCTTAACACATAAAAATTCGTACCAAAGCTGTCTCTTTTTATAAGGGTTGGTCTTTTACTTCGTAGACATTTAAATTCGTGTTTCTTAAGAGGAAATATTATTTACTTTTTCATTAAAATATTTATTTTTAAAATTAAAATGTTTTATAAAATTACAAAAGAATTCTTCGATCAAACTTCGCCTTGAGGTCAGGGTAATTTTTATATTAAAATTTCTATTTCTATTTTTTGGTTTCCCATACAAACCTATATATTTTTTAAATTTACCATAAAGACCAAGGGCAGAACAACCGAAGCAAACATTTATTTACCTATTTTAGTTTTTCCTATTAAAATAGTACAAAAACCAGTGGGAAAATTGGTTGGATAATCTATTCCAAAATATTATTTTGGTTTATAGGGTTGTTTCAAACATATTTTGAAATCCAGGCACAATGCTAGGAGAAAATCAACATTTGCAAATGGCGTCCTGCATTGAACATGGATATCGTCATTTGCACATGGCGTTGTGCTGTTGAGATAGCCTTTAATCGGCTTTGGCTCAGCGAGCCAGGCATACACCCAGCGCTGCCATGCAGACAGCTTTAATCGAGTTGGTCAGCTTTGGGACTGGTCGCCATTTGCATATGGCGATGTCCTGTAGCTGGTCAGCCTTGTATGCATGCACACACACCAGCTTTCACGTGAAAGCTGGTAAGGTAAGGGGTTTTTTTCCCTTAAATGTGGTACATATATAGGATATTGAGGAGAAGGGGAGTGTATAAGATTTGAGAGAAAAAATTGATAGAGTTTGAGTTGAAAATTGAGAGAGCTCGAGTTAAAAATTCGAATACGGTGAAAATTGTTGAAGTAAATAATTTGTTTGTTTAAATATATTGTTTTTTAAATTAAAGATGAGTTTGTGAATTTTTTTTCTGTGATTAAAAGCATATGCACACAGTTTCTCGTCTAATTCGGTAAATTTTTGTTGAAGGATTTATCGTATATTTGCACTGTTTCTCGTCTAATCCAGTAAGTTTTTGTATTTTTTTAAATTGTAATTAGTTTATTATTTTTTAATTTTTAATGTTGTTGTTATATATATATATGTAGTTTTTGTATTTACAGTTTTGATAATAAAATTTTAATGTATGTTTATGACTATTTTTTAAATATATAGATAGAATGAGTTCATCGACATATTGTGACACTGAAAACATAGTTGGTCGTTGGGGTGAATCGCATGATGATTTCAGTGAGGATGAAGAAAATATTGTGCCTATTACGAAAGATGATGACGTGCACTTACTCGATGTTCATAATGTTGAGGCTGTTATGACAAATGCGACTTAAGGTAATGGTCTGGATGTTGAAGATGATGTTTGGGCTGCGGCGGCCGCTAGGTTTGGGTTGGAAAATAAGCATCTAGTTTGGGGTTATGTTGAACCAGAGCCCGAGCAACTGGAACCTATTTATCTAGCTTATGAACCTCCAGCCCGCATGTATGAAGTGGACTATACTGCAATGCGAGATCCAAAACATGAAGCCCACGTATTTGGTTCTTCATCATCTTCCAACTATGGGGAATTGATACTGAAGGCTCGATTCGAAACAAAAGAAGCTAGCCAGTTGGCAGTTAAGGAGTACTGCATCAAACCTATTACGTAAGGTGTATTAATTGGAAGAGCAAATGTCCTTGATGGGAAAGAATTTCATACAAGAAGAGAAGTCAAATATGAGAGGTGTCACGGTTCATTGAGAGGTACACATGTTCAAATATGGCATTATCACAGGACCACATTAATTTAGACTCCGATCTAATATGTACTTACACAAGGTTATTGGTTGAAAAGGAACCAATGATTTTGATTACGGTGTTAGTAGCATCCATCTTACTACAAGGCATGGATGTCAAAGCAACAGGCGATGGCGTAGATGTATGGTGATTGTGATAAACCGTATAATGAGTTACCAGCTCTTTTATGAGCAATGCAAATATTCATCCCAGGAACCATGGTAAAATACGAAATAAAACCGGCGTGCAACTTACAAGGCGAAATAATTCCTGGTAAAAGAATACTTAATAAGTTATTTTGGGCGTTCAATGCGTGCATTGAAGGGTTCCCATTCTGCAAACGCATGATTCAAGTGGATGGTACCTGGCTGTATGGGAAGTACAGTCATATATTGCTCGTGGTTGTTGCACAAGATAAAGACAATAATATATTCCCAATTGCCTTTGTCATAGTTGAAAAGGAAGACGTAGATGGATGTGAATTCTTTTTGAAGCATTTACGCAACTATGTAGTAAAAGAAGACGGGATTTGCATGATTTATGATAGAGGGACTGCACTCTTATCAGTAATTGATAGACATGAGAGTTTATGGAAGCTTCCACATGCATATCCAACATATTGTGTACGACATATTGCGGCAAATGCGAAGACGCATTTTGGAAACGATCAGATCCGAAAAAAGATTTTAGGCGCAAGTAAATTGTTATTCATTATTTATAAAATTTAGTAATTTATTTTTGAGTTGATCATGTTAGTTTATTTAACTTAATTTTTTTAAATAGGGTATGAACTAGTTCAACCAAAATTCAACGCGAGGATAATAAGGTTGAAGCGGCACGGTCAACATGTATTTAATTTTGCAAATGGCATCCCTAGGAAAAAATGGTCACAAGCCTATGATGAAGGTCAGTGTTATGGCCATATGACAACTAACCTTGCTGAGGCTATAAACTCAATACTTAAAGGAACACGCCATCTCCCAATTGTAAGTATTGTGTGGGAGACTTACTTCGGATTGGGTAAAGTTTGGTCAGACAAAGGGCATGAAGTTAACTCCCGGATAAACAACGAAAAAACTTGGTCTCAAATCCTGCAGGATAGAATGACCACTCTTCAAGCGGATGCCATCTCTATGCGAGTCAGAACATTTTACTCAAGTGGTTTTGAATTTTTTGTCGAAGCTAAGGCCCGAGGTGAGCAATGAATGCTCACCGTAAACCTTCATCAGAGATTGTGTGATTGTAGTCAATTTCAAGCATTTAGATATCCCTGCTCCCACGCACACGCCGCATGTATGCATATTCGTGTGGAGCCTTACAGGTTTGTGAATGAGTGTTATAATCGAGAGACTATGGCAAATATATACAGAATTCGGTTCAACACAATCTCGAACCAATATTATTGGGCGGTAGAGCCAATATACGAAGAATGGTTACCAAATCCAGAGCTTCGTAGAAAGCTGAAGGGTCGACCGAGTTCCACTCACATTCATACGAATATGGATGATCCAAATGAAAAAGATGGGGAGTTCAAGTTAAAAATTATACTCTTTATAGGGGATCAAGTCAGACAAAAAACAAGTGTCCGAACAAATCCAATCTTTCCAACTATCGTGCCAGACTATCAACCTAAATTTTGTGTTAATAGAATTTTGTGTTAATGTAAATACAATTTATTTTTTCTGTTATTTATTTACTTCTACCACAAATATTTAATATTTTTTAATACCTCAATTACCACAAATATTACCTCATTCACAAACCAAATGTACCAAATATACAGTTAAAGAAATTATAAAATAAAATAAATAAATAAAGTATAATATTAAATTTAAATTGGAAGCCTAAATTGGAATTGGAATTGACATTTGAATTGGAAAATGGAAATATATTACAAATAAATAAAATTGAATTTACCAATTAAATAAATAAATAAACCCTATTTCCTATTGTCGTCTCCTCCTCGATAATTCCTGCCGATGTAAGGATGATGTTTGATCATACCGTCTAGGGGGTCGAACCATTCTTTGTGGTTGATCTAGAGTCTGCTCATCATTGAAAATTGATCATCCATCATTTGCATAAAAGGTGGTGTACCATACATATCTTCCAGATTAAATAATGAGCTGTTAACGGTTGTAGTCGACAAGAAATATGTCATACTATCAACACCCATACCTTCCCCATATACGGATGTTTGAGGATACTAAAATTGTGGTATGTATCCTCCATCATCATTGAAAGCTGGCTGAGAAGATGAGCTGCCACCAACTTGAAAATTAATTGGTGGATACCCATGTTGTATAGGTTCTTCCCAAGGATCATTGCTTACATGTATTGGGGGGATTGCACCGGAGACCACGAAGAATGTCAACCCGTAGAACAATCCAAGTTTGGTTCTTCTGTTGGGTTTTAAGAGCTCTGACCAAACTCGGATGAAAAGTGTACGCGTTTTGAGCACCACGGATCTTGAAGTCATTTATTTGCAGCTTCAAGAGATACTATGAACGGTTTTCTATTTTTCGAAAACCATGAATAGTCTATGTATTAAATTCAAAATCACTGGCTTCAATTGGACTCAAATTTTCAACCCACCATGTCCATCTCTACTCCCACTGAGAAATAAAATCGGCTTGCTTCACAACCCAATTTTCATCGAATCTACCTCTACGAACAGTATAAATATGTTCAATAGCAGGTGAAGCTCTAGGAATGGATTGATGGAAGTTGAACTGTCGTAACACTCTATCAGCACAATGGTACTCAACAATAGAAATATGGATCAAAGACACAACTACACCCCAGAATATTGAACATTGAAGCACACTTTCTGGTATGCAAGCCTTGATTGCTATATTCGCGTACGACAACCAAATAAACTATAAAACACTAATATTAATATACATACACAAATAAACATATTACTTTGAAAAATACGAAGTCAGAAAATTAATTTAAAAATAATATTATGATACCTGATTTTTTTTCCTATTGTTTGCATCTTTAGTCTTATACCTTTAGCAATGTTGTGCACCACCCCGACATTCTTCAACTTATATCTTCATCTGCAAAGATATTGAACTTATATTTCTAAGTCATTGTAGATAAATATTAGATCAATAAAATAGCCATATACGACTGAAATCACAATATTATCTTCTAGGAAACGAAAACTCCATGGGTACGGGTACTTCCACAATGGCGTTAGATAAGGCAACCTATACCACGCCCACGACTGCAATAAGACTTGACATTCACCCATATCTGAATTCTTCATATCACCATTCATAATTGCGACCTTGCACATTTTATGATACAAGAATGCTAATATTGCAGATCCTCAGCTACATGCACCAACTGTGTCAAAATTAGCCAACATCGGCAGATATTGTGTGTGAACCAGATTACCAGATGTATTTGGCATCAATATCCTACCAATGATTTGCAGTATGTATGCTCGAGCTGCATACAGAAGTTCTTAGCAAGTAAATCCATCTGTTACAATGAATTCATTCTGCAACCATGAAATTCTCAAACGTAGATCGTTCACACATGCCTCAGGAGGAACTTTGCCGAGGTACTGCATGCAAAGCTCAAATACATTATACTTGTTTTGTCCAACCAACGATTTCCCATTTATTGGGACACCAAGATGTATTGCTACATCCTCCAGAGTTATTGTGCATTTGCCAAATGGAAAATGAAATGTGTGAGTCTCTGATCTCTGTTGTTCAATCAATCTGGTAATCAACCTAGGGATAATCTTAAATCTACGGAGAAATGAAGTATTATAGAAATCGGCGCGCTGTAAGTAATAAACTATGTGATCAGAAGGTTCCTTGATCTTCACTCATCGACGACAGATGCTATGCTCCACACCCTATAATTAATTTATTATAATAAATTATTTCATTTTACACATGAAAATAAACATAATAAATTTTAAATTACTTACCTGCTCTTCATGAATATGAGATGAAATGTGCTCATGGTCATGGTACAACAAAACTCCTCCAGATTCCATTTTCAAACAACTCTGTAAAATAATTATCATTCGAATATATATACAACCAAAAAATATATTAACTTCAAAAATTTCAATCTATACGAATATATCTTCAAAAACTTAAAGCACCAAACTAGAAACCGTGTAAATGTGCTCTAAAGCCTTCAACAATAAAAAGTAATTATCATTCGAATATATCTTCAATCACACAAAAATTCTACAAACCCCTCTAATTTTAAAAAAAAACAATAGATTAATTAAAAAACAAATTACTTACTAACTTCTAAAAAACTGAGAAGATTTACAAACAAATATACTTCAACAATCGTCAACTCTTCGAATATATCTTTAAAAAATATCAGTCAATTTTTTCTACTCAAACTCTCTCAATTTTTTCTCAACCCATATACACTCATCTTCTTCTCTATATCCTATATATATACAAAATATACACAAAAAATTACCTTACCTGACCAGCTTTCACGTGAAAGCTGGTCTATGCGCATGCATGCCAAGGCTCTACAGGACCTTGCCACCTAGAGGTGGCGTCCTACCCCAGCTGCGAAAGCTGATAACAAGGCTGCCAGCTCGAGCAGCCTGGCTCGCTGAGCCAATCAGCATCCTCCCATGCACAACGCCATGTGAAAATGGTGTCCTCCCATACACAACACCATGTGCAGATGGCGAAGTCCCACAACGCCATGTGAATATGACGATTTTCTCCCGAGTACTGTAATTTTTGGCCTAAATTTTAAAATATGTTTGAAACAACCTATAAACTAAAATAATATTTTAGAATGAATTATCCAACAAAATTTTCCAAAACCAGTTTACCAATGAATAATAAACAGTACAAAAAAGGGAATATTTATGCATATTTAAATATTAAACTTATTCCCTAGGCTACATACAAAATAAAATATGCATATTCATGCATACTTTATCAAATAGAGCAGATAAAGTTAGTCCGATTTGATTAATTAATTAATTAATTAATTTTTTATTTGTTAGGATATTATTTTACGAAAAATAAGGTTTAAATATATATTAAAAAAACTAAATAGCTTACAAGTGAAACTCGAACCTTCATTTTTTTTGTTGCTCTTTTGGTTTTTAAATTTTCGCCCTAACTAATTATTACATACATAACGCCACAAACTCGAGACATGTTTAAGCGATATCATATATATTTATTTTTTGAACCGAAAAAATTATTAATTTAAAATATGAAGAATCTATACTCTCAACTTTTGTCAACTTTACAAATGCTTAATGACAATATTTTTAGCATTTTTGATATTCTTTCACAACAACATTTATTCGGTTTTTGACGTTTAACAAAATTTAAGCATATTTTACATGCAAAGTTACTCAAATTTATTTATTTTTTTATAAAAAAATAGGCTTAATCATTGGATCTGAATACATTAATGACAATTAATGATTTTAATTGACTTTAAATGTATTCTCCATGTCAATTTAATACGTTCAAAATTTTAGTCACAAGATGTCCACGTAAATATTAAAACTTAAATCGATTGAAAATAGGATCCCAATTTTACTTCAAAGAATTTGCTTCCTACATATGTATATCCATATGATTTACATATATTTATGTTGTAATTAAAATTATATTGGTCCCTCGAAAAAGTCATAGTCATGTAATTTTTTAAAATATTAGTTTCCTCTAAAAAAACATTAAAAGTAGAAGAAATGTATTTTTAAGTATAATGACGAAAATACCTTGAGCGTTTGAGTGTATAATTATATGAGCTTCTACTCTTTTTTTTGGAGCAAACCGACATCAACGATTCATTTTAGTTTCAAAAGTTTTCTTCAATTTTTTGAGAAGGAGACATGTTATATATTGATTGCATGTTAATTAAGTGGTGAAAATTGTAGATCAAAGTTGTTTTCTTCTGAATTTTAGGTTGAATTTCACGAGTTCTAAAGGGATCGGAAAATTTTAAATTGATAAAGAGGTAGGGACGATGATACAAGTTCTTCTGTGTCTTGATTGGTCAGAGAAAATGTCGAAAAACAAATGATTTCGGAAGCCAACATAAAACCGACCACATCATCTTGTTGTTTTTTATTGGCTTAATAATTAGAAAAGTGCACAACCTATACATTTTTTTCAGTTTGGTGCCTAACGTTTCATTATGTAACTCAAATCAGATTTTTCCATGGCAGATGTTAAAAATTTTCCGTATCCAATAAAAACACGACAAGGGCGTATTTCTGACATTTTCTTTTATTTTTATTTTTAAAAATCAGAAAATCTTTAATTTTATAAAAAAATCAAAATCTTTAATTTCTTTAAAACCCCGAAACCCTAAATTTCTCTCATCCCACCACCAATTTAACCACCACCGGCCACCTTTACCTTCGTCGACCCCCTACGACTGAGAACCCATCATCCCATCGTCGAAAACCGACAAACAAATCGTCAATTGCTCTGTCGACTAACATCCAACAATAAAGAAAAATGAGATTGATTGAGCTTCTAACTGACGACTAAATGATGAAAGATGCTGAACAGTGAGGTACGCGACGTTTGGGTGGAGAACGGTGAACCACCGACATTTGGTCAGAGAAATTAAAACTTTGGGATTATTTAAGAAGTTCATATTTTAAAATAAATTCAGAAGTTAAATAAAAAATAGGCCACACGTCAAGTTATAATTGGATGACAGTATTTTTTTAACGGTCGTTGACGAAAAAATTTGATTTGAGTTACATAATAAAACGTTAGGCATCAAAGTGACCTAAAAAAAAGTATAGATTGGACATTTTTTTAACTGTTGAACCTTTCTGATTTAATGCATGAATAACCCAAAACAAACAAAAATGATCACAGTAAATTTTTTAATTATGACCAGAATAGAAATACAGTGAAAGTTAAACGATGAAACACGTAATTTACCTTAAATTATCAGTAGCTATTAAACTTTAACAGGATGTAATCCTTGGATCCTCTTTTCCTTTTCGGTTAATATTTTATTTCAACTCTATTTTTTTGGCTTAAATGAAAAATCAACTCATTTTTTGTTTATTATTAGCCCTTAAATTACTTTTTTGTCAAAATAAGTACATAAACTATTATTTTTTGTCACTTTGAGTTTGATAGTTATTTAAGTCAAAAAATTATTTTGGCCAATAAGATATTGCCATGTCACAAAGACTTTTTGATCAATAGATAGTTATGTAATCATAGTTTATGTACTTATTTTGACTAAAAAATAGTTTAAAGACTTAAACCGACCAAAAATAATAGTTTAGGTACTTGTTTTAACTAAAAAATAATTTAAGGATTAAAATGAAATAAAGGACATAGTTTAAGGGCTGGTTTTCCATTTAAGCCCTTTTTTCACAAGCATTGACCTATATATACAAACACACCTATGTCGTAGGAGAGTACCTTCAAGGTTTCAGCTATTATCCCAGTGTATGGTTAAACAAATATATTAATTTATCTTCTTTTAAGTTGGAGGAAAAAGAAGAAATTAGAGAATAAGGCATGAAATCACATTCCTTAATTATTTGTTAACTATAAACATTGATATAAATTTATTTTAAAAATGTTATAGGAAACTAAAACCTGCTAAAATAGAAAAATGGAAACTAAAACCTCTTGCCCCTTTTAACTAAAGTACTAAACTCAATTTTTTTTATAAGAAATCTAAATAGAAAAACAGTATACGAGAAATGAAATTGTAGCAAAACAAAAACAAAAACACAATAAATTTAAAGTAAAAAAATAGAATACAAAATATTAAAATTGTAAAACACGTCCATTGAGCTGCAAAACAGTGATAAAGATAAAATACTAAAAAATAGAAGTAGGAAGCAAGACTTTTTGTCTCTATCCATCTACACGCTTCATGATTGAAGTAGGAATGGTGAGTAAAACTAACAATCTTGGAGGCTGTTTCGTAAAATAAATTTGACTGCATCAACAAATGAACCAAAAAAGGGATCAAACTATTAAAAACCATCGATAATCCGTAAATTAGAGCTGAACATCGTAAAAAACATATCCACGAATGCGAATCCACTATAACGATAGACGATAACGTTCCATAAGGCAAAAATGTGTCACAATATAGAGAAAAAACATGTCACAAGACAAAAAAAAAACATGTTACAAAAGAAGATGAAAACTAGAAAAAAAAATCAAAATATAAAAGAAATTATAAACTTAATATAAAAAATAAGAGAAAAAGAACACCAACAGTGGCAACCATCATTAAAATTGACGTTATTGTCGATAAATTAAGAACTAAAGGAAAAAATAAGTTAATTAAACTCAAGTTCTTTGATCAATTTAACTCAAAAAATAGTTTATAAGCGGATATAATCAAACTTGTCAAATGTATGATATTTTGTGGTTTAAATCTACTTATTTCAATTAGTTATTAATTTATAGTTATAAAAATTATCTAATTAAAGTATGGCCAAAAAAACAAAATTATTATTATTATTATTATGTTGATCGAAAGGACAAAATTAATTAAGACAGAAGAGAAAGCAAATGAATTGTGTCACGCTTGAGAAGAGGCATGATCATTAATCCCACATCGGAAAGGAAAAAGGAGGTCTTGGATATAAATACGGTGGCGCTGCACATCCTATCAGACATGTCTTTTGGGAAGAGGATAATGGCCCCATGACAAGTGGTATCAGAGCGACCCTTTGACTGCTCGGTTTCACGCCGAGCGCCCATGAGTGGGGTAGGCAGGGTGGACAACTGTGACAAGGTGACCCATCACGAGAGCGGAAGCTCGTGACGAGGGCGTCACGAGGTTGAGTGGAGGAGAATGTCACGCCTGAGAAGAGGCATGGTCATTAATCCCACATCGGAAAAGAAAAGGAAAGTCTTAGGATATAAATACGGTGGCGCTGCACATCCTATCAGACATGTCTTTTGGAAAGAGGGTAATGGCCCCGTGACAATTATGAGCACCAAACCAAAGAGCGGTAATTAGGGCAAGTGAAGGAGACAGTGGGAGAACGAGCCGAAATGAAGGGATAATTACAAATAGTTTAAAAATAGATTTCAAGTCCCTGTACACTTCATACATTTAGAATTTAATCCATTTACTTTTATTTTTAAGAATTTCAGAATTTTATTTTTGAATTTAAAAGTTTTAAGTCTAATTATTAATAATATTATTTATTATTTTTAAATTCAGATTCATTAAAAATGTATTCTTGTTACATAACTACCGAGTTAATATTTTTTTATTTAAAAATGTAGATGAACATGAATTTAACAAAATAATTTTAGTAATAATAACAACCGAATTTGAATTTTTAAACTAAAAAATAAATAAATGATTATAGGAGTAGTGATAAATGATTTGTACATAAATCCACGTAAGCTTTGGTTTGATTATTGTATAATATATTTTATTGCTTTTTTAATAGAAGCGGTTAGTTTCAAGAGAAAATATCTAAAATTACAATAAGAGTTTACAACTAGCATCGTAAATTAAATATATAATTTGGACATTTTCTTATAATATTAACACAAGAAATTAGTCATTTTAGATCATACAAGGACCATACATGGAAAAATGTTAAAAACTCAACCAAAAGACTCGAACGAAATATAAATACGAACAAATATGACTGCATCGAAAAATGAACCATAAACAAGATCAAGCTACTGAAAGACCATCGAGAACCGCAAATCAGAGCCGAGTGTCGTGAGAAAACTATCCATGAACGCAAACTGCATATCCAAATTCAGCTCGAGTGTCCAGAGCAGGAAAGATGAACAAAATAACAAATAAGACACATCTTGATCGGTCGAGGCAATGTAAAATTCAACCATGAGAAATAACAAACGAAAAGAATGGTCAAACAACTGATAAAGAATATCGAAAATGTGCCATAAAGACAGAGAAAAACGTGCCATAAAAACAAAGTTATTCTTATTAAAATTAATACCAAAAGAGAAGCAAGTATACGAGATAAAAAATAAAAGAAAAATAAAAAACATCGATGGTCGACGATTAACATCAAAACTATTATTGTTACAGGCTAAAATAAAAAAATCTTAAACTGACCCTTCTAAAAAGAATAACATAAAACCTAAAAACTTTTTATTGCTTTTTTAAGGTTATATAAAAACCTTATAGCATGTTTTGTTGTAGGCGCTTATAGCATGTTTTCATGATTTTAACTCATCTTTTTTCAAAGTTGAATTTAGGCTTAACTATAAAACAAATGTTTAAACTTTGTGCTTAAAGTATTTTTTGGTCGAAATAAATATTTAAATTTTATTTTTAGTTGAAATAGGTTCTAAATTAGGTGCCTCATTTGACTTTAAAACAAGCTAAAATAAAACTTTAAGCACCTATTTCAGCTAAAAAATAAATTTCAAGCACATATTTCAGCAAAAAAAATACTTTTGACACCTATTACAAAAATAAGTATAGTTTGAACATTTATTTTGTAGTTTATTCTTGAATTTATTAACACTTTTCCAATTATCTTTTTGATGAACAATTCTTTCATTTTGATAGATATTAATAATAAATTTCGATATGCTGTAAATCGTAATGTATAATAAAAATATTTGCAAATATGATGTCATGTTTTTACTATTATATTAATATTGGCTATATTTATTTTTCTCTAGTAAAAATAGTATTATTATATATAGTAGAATCATACACGAGATGTATTATAGTGTGTTTCATTAAAAAAAATTAAACCTAATTATAAAAAAGTACATACCATAATACCTAAAACAAGCAAATCAAAACCAAGACCACCATGGCTCTCATTCCATCGTTCCATGCGCATCATCGCGGAGCAAACTCATGGCGCCGATGGCTATATTTACTCAACACCAACAATAACATTTATTTTGAACAGCAAAGCCATATAGCGCCGTCACCAAAAGCAAAGGACAAATACAGTAAATCAAATAATGCTGCTGACCCAAAAAAATACGGAAACAATTGTACGGACACGGTCGCTGCCCTCACGGTAGACCCAAAAACCTGTGGCTCTAAACTTGACACTAACCACTGTTTCATCCTTCCAACCTAAAACAATCATTTCTCTTCTGTTCCCCTTTATTTTCTTTCTTCTCCTTCTTCCTTCCAATTTTAAAATAATAATAACAATTTATTACACTGTATTTATAATTTTATATATACCACAAATAAATTTATATACTCTCATGTAATTAATTTTATATGTCAACTTCTTTTGCTTTTGAAAATATATTTTAAAAACCTTGTAATCTGATTAGATATTTAAGAAAAATTAATTATTTAAAATCAATAAATGATAAATTTAGTGCCGATAAGAATTAAATGTAATAACAAGACACGTTATTTTTTTTAAAAAGAAATTTAAATTTGAACTGTGGAGAATACATTATACCGCAAGGAACTTGAGAAATAATTTTTGTATAAAAATAATTTAACGAGATAAAAAAAAAGAAAATAATAATTACTCTTATCTTATTTTCCTTTTTTTTTTTCCTGTTTCTTTTTCCCGTGTATATGTATGGGAAAGGAAACCGAAGCCCTTAGCTTCAGATTACGACATGAGTAAATAGAATCCTATACTTTAGAATAGCCATTTTCGTATCAGTTTCATGTTTTCCTTCCCCTGTAAGGGAAAAACTAAGACCAAAATAGATACACGAATTCATATATTTAGGGTTTCTTGAAGTTCGTTTTCTACTTGTTTGTTTAGCGAGAAAATATAACCTTTTTTTTTCTTTTCAAGGGTGGGAAAACAAGATGGGGAGAGGTAGGGTTCAGCTAAGGCGGATCGAGAACAATATTAGCAGGCAAGTAACGTTTTCAAAGAGAAGAAGTGGTTTGCTGAAGAAAGCTCATGAGATCTCAGTTCTATGCGATGTTGAGGTTGCTTTGATTGTTTTCTCTAACAAAGGGAAGATGTTTGAGTACTCATCTGATTCCAGGTTTTTTCATCTACTTTAATTTTCCCCTTTAAATCTCTTGGCTTTCCTTACTGTATATTCATCTACTTTAATTTTCCCCTTTAAATCTCTTGGTTTTGCTTACTGTATATTTCATGTTTTCATACATATATATATATATATTATTTTTCATTTCTGTTTGTTTTTAAGTTCTGGGTCTTTGTTATTTATGGCTTTGCATTACAACAAAATCTTCAGCTTTCCATTTAGCATATACTGTCTCTTTCTTTAGTTAAAGAAGACGACCATTTTTGTTTATGTTCTTGTTTGTTTGTTGAGATTTTATGGCATTTTCCCCTCTCTTTTCTCAAGATTCCAGGAAAGTTTCTGTATAATTGATTTGTCAGATCAGAAGTGAAATATACTATATAGTATATTAATTTGGCATGTAGTATTTGAACAGGAAAGATTTTGAACTACAGGCATGGTTGAGTTTGGTAGATCAACATAATGCAAATTTATGACAGTATCCTTTAGTTTTGTTTTAGATACTAAAACTTATTTCAAACAGATTTAGTGATGTTTAGCATGTATGTCTCTTCATTGAGATAAAGAAACATGTTTCCGTGTTTGATCATTTGTCAAATCAGCAAAATATCTGGTTGCTTAATCTTAATTCTATGGTTTGTTTTAAGTTAATTTGAATGACAGTAGCCTTTGATTTTTAGGGACTGGTTAAGCAAAAAATTTGTCAAAACCGGAATAATTCAAGTTTGAAGAGTCAACTAAGTTTAAGCCAAAATTCCTAGAGCTCTGTGTCATATATAGGGCTTGGTGTTTTTGTCATAGTTTTGTTTTTCATGTCTTTTGCATTTAATTGGAATTTGTTTGTGATTCACCAAGGAGGTGATATTAGCTATGTCCATAGGAATTATATATATGGAAAGTGAGGAAAGCGATGTAACTTTGCCCTTTACAATTTCCATTTTCATATTCCAACATAACAGAATATGTTAGCCACTTAATTAAATGCTATTGTGTCTAATTATAACATTGTATTACAGTTTATATTTGATAATATTAGAATAATATAGCAAAATTTAATTTATTGAACTAACAAAGTATAATGAGAGCAGACATTGGACCTTTTAAGTAAAGTCAGAGATTCGAATCTTAATATTGTGAATAGAGAAAACCTGGTTGGAAGGGTCGTCCCATAATGAACTTTTACAAAGCCCAATCTCAATTAGTTTGCCAGTAAATCGAAAATCGGTGGTTAAAAAATTGATTTATTAATAATATATAAAATTATATATTATAAATATATCAAATACAAATCTTTACTATATATTTTTTAATTAAATCTATTTCCTTTAATTTTAATTTGACTTTATTTTCATTATTTTCACTGTTTTAGTCCTCAGCAGCAGATAGAGTTTTTAATCTGAATTAAATAAAGTGTATCTAATAATCACACTGTATTCATTGGATTTGAGTGCTCAACTTGAAGCCATAAACCATCATACGTAAATGAATTATTATGATTTGAAAGATAATAATTCATCTAATAAGATGTTTGGTCATTTCCTATTACTTTTTATTAAAGTAAATATAAATTTTAGTTAGGTTAATATTATTTATATTATAACATATTAACTGTATAATATCCATCACTTCTATTGTATTGTCTAAAATGGTGTCCCGGGTTTAGAAGCGATTCACCTACCTTCTCCTCCGAGTAGTTTATTTTCCTTACTTGTTGAGGATACGGCCATTGGAGTTGAGCCATATGGTTAATTATGTTGTTGCTTTAGTTGGGTAGAATATTTTCTTCCGATTAGGTTTAGGCGATTTTTAATGAGACGCTGATAGTATAATTTGTGTAACATTCCCTTTCCATCAAAGAAAATATCCTTTGATTTATAAATAATTTTTTTAAAAATAATTTAAATATTGTATCAATAATAATAATAATAAAATACCAACAAGTGTTGGGTGCATTGGTAAGATTTATTGTACTCCCAATGAGAGGATACGAGTTCAAACCTTGAAGACGACATTATTGGGAGGGACAGTCTTGCACTCTGAACATGGACCGTAAGGCGAACATGCATATTACTAAAAAAAATAATAATAAAAAAATTAAAAAAAAAGCAAAGTGATAAATATTAAGCAAAAGTAGATATACGAGTCATATGTACTATCATTCCGTGCATTTGAAGTAGATATTCTTGAGGTTGTTTAAATTTCCTTGTTATTTGTATACTTCATTTCTTTGTTCATGTTCATATATGTAGGTATTTTCTTATTCGTATAGTTCATTTCTTTGTCCATGCTCATGTATGTAGGTATTTTCCTTGATTAACTTCTTGTGTTCTAATTATAGTATGGAGAGAATTCTAGATCGATATGAACAAAAATTATATGCAGAGAGACAACTTACTCCATCGAATTCTGAATCACAGGTATGTCTTGCATCAGATCATGAAATTTATTTAAAATGTACATTGTTTAAGTAAACTATGTACTCTATCCAGATTATATTGTAAAATATTTGTATATAATACGGGAATGATATTTTAGATATATATTTTAAAATATAAAACATTAATTAAGTGTGTTTATATCCCCTATCATCCATGAATATAGATAATATATACCTCAGATAATTGTTGGGTTCGTTTGGTTCTGGAGAATAGATATCATTTTTATTTTTGTTTTGTTGGAAAATAGAAAACATTAAAGAAAACGTCTTTGATCATAAAATTAAAAAATGATTTTGTAGAAACTAAAAAAATATTTTCACATTTTTTATTGAAAATGTTTTTAGAAGCGGAAAGAATGAAAATAAGAGTTTTTTAAAATTTAACTTTATTTAACTGGGATTTGAATTGACAATTTTAAAATTTTAGTTTATTTAATCATATTTTATTTTTTATTATAATAACATTTTCTAATTATTTTTTTATTATTATTTTAAAAACTAGATATTGAACATATTTTATTATTTCTTTATTTTTTAAAACAAAATTTCATTTATATTAACCAAATGTGTTCTTCATTTTTTTAAAAGAACTGAACTGAAAATTATTTTTTACTATGAAAATGAAAATTAAAAAATATTTTTTAAACTAAATAGACCTATAAAATCCTCTCTTTTTAAATTCTCTAACACTTCGTTTAGAAACACGAGTTTAAAAGTTTGGGTTTAGATTAATTTTTATTTCAAATTCTTTAATGCATATATTATGGGTAAATAGTTAAAAATCTATTGATCTGATATATGCTTATTTTGTAGTAGTAAATTTGAAATTCTTGTTTTATACATTCCATTCTTATCCTTTATATAGTTTAATGAAATCCAAAATCTCAAATTTGTGTTCTCAAATGGAACATAATTTTTTTTAAATGTTTAATAAAATTAGAGGATTGTACTCCATATATGTATCCAAAATCGCTTACTTTTATTTAATCTGACTCGTACTAAATGCTGCACAGGCAAACTTGTCTTTGGAATGTTCCAAACTCACGTCAACTGTTGAAACTCTACAAAGGAACTTGAGGTACAAATGCAACTTCATATGTTTGAAAGTTGCTCAAATATATGGATATTTACACTCTTATCGAATATATACTTGTATCCAACACTCACTACCTGAGTCCAAATAACATAAGCTTTGTCCTTCTAAGTTACCTTTTGATATTACATGCTTATAGGGTTGGATTAGATGTTACATTAATCAATGCACGTTTGGGTTCTATAAAGGTTTACATTAGGCAAGTGTAGCTTATGTTTTTTTTCAAAGATGACGACTTTTTTTTGCTCGACAAAATGAGTTTTATTTAATTAAATTACCACAAAGGTGGTTACAACACCCAATAAAACCGTATGCCCTAATTCAAATTGAGTGTCTCATTTAAAATTTCTCTATTCCTAAATAGAAAGAAAGATGCCGACCTTTAGTTTCATTAATAAAATCTAATCCGCTTAAACAAAAAAATACAGGCAGTTCCAAGGAGAAGAGCTTGATAGCTTGAATCTGAGAGACCTGCAACTTTTGGAACAACAAATTGGTAATTCTCTGAAGCGAATACGGACTAGAAAGGTAAAATGAGCTTGTTCAATGATTTATTTAAAAATTTATTTTCGTATTTTTGTCATTTGAATGCTTTAAGTCTACTTAACCATAATTTGTTGTGACATGCAGAATAAACTCATGCACGAGTCCATTTCATTGCTGCAGAAGAGAGTAAGATCTTGTCATATGATGATTATATTTAAAAATTTAGAATTAAATACGAAAAATGCAAATATTTTGACAGGAAAGGACATTGCAAGACCAGAACAACATGCTGGCAGAAAAGGTATAAATAAATAAATACATGTATTTTATCTTCAAATATAAGAAGTTTCTGGTTTCATGCTTTGAGTTTCGTTAATACTTGTGCCATGAATGAAGCTGAAAGAAAAAGAGCAGACGTCCACTGAACATGAACTGCAAAACCTTGCCTCCTCCTCATCCGTACAACCACCGGAGACCATACATTTTCCACCTTTGATTGTTGGGTATGTTAAACCTCTTTCTTTTACAAAACTGAAGTGTAATTTACTGCAACACTGGTGCAATGACACTGATTCTGGAGTTTTTTATATGAATCATGTAGAGGGAGTTTCGAGGCCATGGAAGGAACAAACAAGGAGGCTCAGCTCAATCTCAACCTAGTACCAACACTGTGGTAGCTTCCTCAATCCTGGATGCTTGTGAACAGATTGAAAGCGGAGCCTAATGACACGAGCTGTTCAGATCTCCAACATTTCAAATCATGCATGTTTTATGGGGCCGGAGAGAATTTTCTGTCATAAAATGCTATGAGAAAACTCTATGTAACTTGTTTATTTGAAAACTCAAATACTCTTCTCTAGACCACACCATCCAAGTAGGAAATGTTAAAAAGGTAAAGTGAATTGCTTTATAGTTATGTATACTGTCACAAATAAAAAATTTTACCTCTAAATCTTACACTTGTCTTGCAAGAATGATAAAATTAGTGGAGAATTCTAAAGCATTAAAAAGAGTATTAGAACTCTACTGAAGAATCTAAAACACTTTGAGAAGTTCTAGAAAATCATAGAAGGATCTAGAATATCCTAGAAGGCTTTGGAATATTCTAGAAGGCTCTAAGAGGATATAGAATATGGTGAAAGAGTATGGAATGTTCCAGAAGCTTGTGAAATTCTTCAAGACTATACCATTTTAAGATCGTGTAGAAAATTCTAGAAAATGTAAGATACTTTTAGGTTGTATAGATTTCTCTAGAAGCAAAATATTAATTGCATGATTGGATTAATCTCTACTGTCCATTGAGGAGATGAAAGATTATAAATAAGTGGTCTTCATTTGGCAAGGTAACCAAAAAAGCTAAGAATCCTAACATATTGTAAAAATTCTCCAAGCAAATAAAATTCTCTTTTCAAATATTTAATACTCGAGTTTTTTTTCCACTTGAAACATAATTGTCTTATTTTTTCCACTACGCTTAGCTTGCATATTTAAGGAGCTTAGGTTGACTTCGTCACTAAATAGAGTATCTAAGTGCCGCACGAGTATGATAAAAAATAAGTTTGTAACATTTTATATTAGAGTGAACGTTTCGAAGACCAAAGCTAGTGTCAAGAAAATATGCCAAGCAGTGAGACACGTCGGCTGTAGACTTTCAGTGACGAAAGGATGAGGGAAATGATCATTGATATCTGGAGACGAAAGTGGTGGCACGCTGTCAACAATTGGCAGAGGCAATAGTTGGAATCATGATTTGTGACTTAGGGATTTGGGGAATATTTTAGAAAATTTTGATTATTTTAGGGTATTTCTGAAAATTCTATTTTTTTTTTTGAAATAAAAAAGGTGAAAACATTAACAACAAGAAACTTAAAACGGTAACTGTGAAAACGTAAGGAACTTATTTAGGTCAAAAAATATTTTAAGCACATATCTAGAAAAAATGTATAGTTTGAACACTTTTTTTCATTGGTTTGCTCATTTCCTTTTACATTTTTATTAAAGTAAATATAATTTTTTTCCAGTTACATTATTTGAAATATTTAAATTTCTGACGAATGCGTAATATTCTATTTTATATGCTCTTAATCATTGTATTTTGCATGTTTTCAAACTCATTTAGGTTGCATTTAGGTTAAGATGTACATATTTGCATATAGATAGGGAGTTACACCGTCTGTGCTTAAATTGTCATATATATTGGTGCTTTTTACGGGAAGGTGGTGCCTTGTGGTGTATGTGGAGGATGCTGGTGGACGCTGGAGGATAGCTGAAGCGGAGAAAAACATATCACATGGCTGGAGCTGACGAGGCATAAAGAGTCGGAGATGAATCTACCTTTGCCCACGTGGACTTTCTCACAGATACACAACATTTAATGAAGCAAAAAACAATTGACTTTCTTTAATGAAGTCGCGCAACTTTAGGGTACCGAAGCCCTAGTTTCACCGCCTATATAAGGACGACTTGGACGCTACTCAAGGAAGACCGATCGATAGAGAGCACAATTCAGATGACAGTCATAGTCTGAGCTTGCGGAGAGCCACCGAGACGAAGCTAGACGATTCTCCTCATCAAACGAAGCCATCAAGAGAGGCTGACGGAGAGGAGGTCTGCAACACAGTTGGATGGCGTGGAGGGAGTTTTGTTGAGGACGCTCAACTTTTTTCTTTTCTTGCTTGATAAACTGCCGTACTATATACTTTTAATTATGGTTGCTTTACGCTCATACATGAGCAAATCTTTTTTAGTTGGGATTATTGCGTCTTAGGATTCTATATACTTTAGTCGTTTTTATCTTCATCTATTTTGTTCATGTGCTTAGTGCGTAGTTAATTGTAAGAACTATTCGAGAGAGGTCTGTTAACTATTGATCAGTGGCTTAATATTCGAGAGAGTTAAGTTATACAAACACGAAAAGTGAGGCTAAGCTGTCAACTTAGTCTTAATTCGGCTTAGACATAAATTTAGGGTTCAACGACTAAAAGGGAGTTCTTAAACAAATAATAGAGTAGTTAGGGTTCACACAGACATGTATCACTTTAATTACAAATTTATTAACTTCTAGGCATCGAGAGAGTCAGAAGTTCATTAGAAAATCTTGTCGAGTAGATGAAGAACCTTAGGGTTTACGCAAACATGTATTGCCCGTTGCTATAGCATTGAGATAGGTAATCAATCATATATCCTTAGCAATGATCTCAAC
The DNA here is from genome assembly GCA_019671005.1 of Hibiscus mutabilis. Taxonomy (NCBI): domain Eukaryota; kingdom Viridiplantae; phylum Streptophyta; class Magnoliopsida; order Malvales; family Malvaceae; genus Hibiscus; species Hibiscus mutabilis. The sequence goes on along the minus strand of CM033712.1, from coordinate 4,622,019 downwards.
CTCCATAATTAATTGTTAAGTCGCTGCAGCTGCTTGTCTTTATTTTTGCTATCTTTAGATTAGTTAAATTAGTTCTACATTTTTTGAAAGGTAAATATTGTATGATTTTATTGCGGAATATCATATAATACAAAGCACAAATATGAACCTCATTAAAAAACCTCCCTAAACCTAAATGGAGGAAAAAGAGTGTACCATATCTATGTCCCTAAAGTACCAACTGTTACAAGCTCCCCCAAACAATTTTGACAACCCATACAAACCACACAATTTAAAGAGTGCTCTCGTAACCAACATAGGTACACTGCCAAAACAACATTTCAATACCACCCTTCTCAATCCAAGGCAATCAGTAGCATTCCATCACACAATAAGGCAAACATCAAGAGCAAACTAGATCAAAAACCATGTTTAACTACTCCTGCTATTACTGGACCAACTACTGCACATGTCTGCTTCCTTGGCAAATTGGATCTAAGACCAGAGACCACACTTTTTGGCAGCTCGAAGGGAAAAGGAACATGAATCTTCAAGAGTAGCCTCCATATCCGTATCACAAAGACATAAGATAAACCAAAATTAATGATAATCATCATGAAACACAACCATATCCACTGCCCGATTAATGCCCCTTTTCGCAAGATTGTAGGCCAAAAGATTCTGATTTCTAAAAATAAGCTCTATTCGCCAGTTCAAGCCGTTGCACAAATTGACACATGAAATCACCAGGGACTTTATGAAATTGAGGGCCTTATCTGGATTTTGAATCCACGCAACTACGTTGTTGCAGTCACTTTCTAAGATCAGCAAGTATGGCCGGAGACGAGCCGATGAAATAAACAGCGAGCATGCTTCCTTAACCGTGAGAATTTCTGCTGTAGGGACATCAGTACAGCCAAAAGATTTAGCAAATGAGACTAATACCCTGCAAGAATGGTCTCTCAAGGCACCACCAATCCCCGCAGCACCAAAGTCGACCACGGCACCATCAACATTGAATTTCAACGAGTCGCAAGAAGGAGGAGACCAGGAGCTGCGCGGAGGAGCCACAAACTCACCGTTAACAGAAGAGAATAATGAAGGATCTCTTGATAAGTCCAACAAGGATTGAGAAACATTCAGCCATTTCGCTTTTACCCACCAACTTAATCTAGTAATAAAAATATCGAATAGTTGATTGGCATCCACAGATTTTCCTTTAAGCAGTACTTCATTGTGATATAACCACACCGACCAAACGAAACCAAAAAGAGACATCATCCATACATCCTTGCATTTAAAACCAGAATGGCAAGAGTCCCAAACTAAGAACAGGCTCTTCGGTCTGCTGGGAAGAACTAGGTGGATTCCCCAAAGACTGCACCACTTTTGCCATAAAGACCAAGTAAAATAGCACTCACAGAATAGATGATCGATTGTTTCTGAACAAGTAGAACATAGCGGACAGTTTGTGGAGGCAGAATCCAAAATTCCGCGCTTTGACAATTCTACTTTAGTAGGAATCCTGCCGTGTATTACTCTCCAGATGAAAATTTCTACTTTAGGAGGGACCAAATTTGCCCACACCGTAACGCCTCGGTTTTGGACCTAGGAGTTTCTAGGTTAGTTAGATAGTTCAGTGGATCGGGATTAGAGATTCAAGTTAGATTCAGGATTAAAATCGGAATAAATATTTTTGAGTAAGAAAATATTTGAGAAAATATCTAAAAGTCATTATTTAATATATAGATATTTTTGGTAAAGTTAATTTTAAAAAATGGAATTCGTAAATTAAACATTTTGGCTAGTGACCAAAACGTGAAGATTGAAAACTGTTTTTAGTGACTATTTTGTAAGAGGGTCAAATCTTAGAATCTTTAAAGAACTATTTTACCTAAATATTTTTATCAGAGTTTTCTCTCAATTGGGATTATTTAATGATTTTAATTAAAGATTAAAAGAGAATTAATTAGGATGATGTGGTTATTTCTTAAAAACCAATTTTGATGTAATTTTCTTTCTCTCAAGTTTTCTCTCAAAGTTCCTTCAGCCAAACACTCTTTTGTTCATCAAAGATTTCAGGTAATGACCTTGATTTTCTAAACTATTTATTTCTAATGAATTCTTCAATCTTGATTTCCAAAATCTCATTGTTTTCTTTTGCTTTTCAAGAGTAAACATCCAATTGAGGGGAAATTCATCCATTAGAGGTAAGGTTCATTCTTATCCTTTAATGAATGGTATTCTTCTCCTTTAATGAATGGTTCTTTACTGAAATTACCAAGTATTTGATACTTTACATATGTTTTCTAATGAGTTTTAATGATTTAATTATAGAAATTGGTTAAATCAAGGTTTAATTGATGAGATGAAGTGATTTTCATTTCAGATCTGTTTTGCTGAGTTCTTGATTGAATATAATCACGATTTTGGTGTTATATAATGTTATTAAGTTGGTTTTAACATTGGAATCTCGAAACTATGTGAATCTTTAATTTGTTAGGTTGCTAGTGTTGTGTTTTTGGTAAGTTTTGGGTGTTTAATGATTGCTAGAAGTTTAAGGATGATGTTAGGTTGTTTTTGGATGTCATTTAAAGATAATTGAAGATTTAAATCAGTAGGTTTTGGCTAGGTTAAGTTTGGAAGATGTTTGATGTTGATTTCAGTAGTTTTGGAAAGGTTTCGGCTAGAGTTCGCACCAGGCAATTACGATTGCCCAGGCAATTCGAATGATGCTAATTGTTAAAATGATTGAGTTACTCTTGCAATCAATTACCACGACGATCCATTCAATCATCACGCCACAACCCATGATAACTCAGCCTACTCTCTCATTCGATCAAAATCTCCTTTATTTACTTGCTCTTTTATTTTTCTTGTTAATTCAATTCCTATTATCGCCACCAATTACTTCTCTTTTCAGTGCAAGAAGTTAGAATACAGAAGTTGCACTAATCCATGTGGAGACGATACCTATCATATCTATAACTTGCGGCGTGTACATTTGCACCAATTGCGAAGCACTCTAAACACGCACCAAGTAACACGTACCAATCTCTTTTCGTTGTTCTTTTGTTTTGCTTCCGCTTAGAATGATCTTGCGTTCAAAGGCTTCAGGAAGTGTTTGATCTTCTGGTGTGAGAATCCAAGCTGACTTAGGCATTTTTCAGGAGAGCTTCGCCTAAGGCCGTACGGTTCTGCTAGCCATACAATTCTGCTAGCAGGAGTCTAGCACCGTGACGAGAAATTTGAGGTGACTTAGTCGTAGTTTCGACCGATAAAGTTTCTAAGGTCGTACGGTTCAGCTGGCAGAACTCTAACCTGTGACAAGTGGTATCAGAGCGAGTCAAGGGGACTTGCGTTCGAACCAACTTGTAGGTGCAGTCAAGTGTGGTGGATTCCAACTTGCAGTTGTAGTCAAGCGTGGTGAAGATTTGCATTTGAGTTGGTCAAAGTGATCAGGGATCAGACTAATTCGTGGTAAAAGAGTGATCGAGATGGCACAACAAGGAAACAGTGTTTCCGTAGGAAAATGCAAGGAGTATCATGGCGGGAACCAAAAGAGGACATTGTCAATGGACAAGGTAAGAAATGCTCTCATTGCATTTAAGGTGACGACTGATTTCCTTACAAATAAGGGGAAATCCTAGAGAAAATCTCATCGTTGCTGGAGAAGAGGATCGATAACTTGAGGAATCCGAAGAGGAGGCCAAACAGATCCAAGGTGTTGTGGAGTCAGGTCTTGAAAAATTAGAGTCTATGGAGGGCAAGTTCAAGGACGAGACACAACATATCCTCAATGAGTTGGAGACAGTTCAAGAGAGTTGTGCTCGTGAAGCAGAGATGAGGGCTTTACGAAAAGAGGTGGATGAGCTCAAGAGTGAGTTGCTCAGTTGTAAGACCTAAATGAGTGTTCTTCGTTGTTCTTGTTGCCAATCTCATTCTGTTGTTCTTTTGTTTCGCTCCCACTTAGAACAATCTTGTGTTCAAAGGCTTCAGTAAGTGTTTGATCTTCAAGAGCGAGAATCCAAGCTGACTTAGGCGTTTGTCAAGAGAGCTTCGCCTAAGGCCATACGGTTCTGCTATCAGGAGTCTAGCACCGTGACGAGGGATTCGAGGTGACTTAGTCATAGTTTCGATCGAGAAAGCGACTAAGGCAGCGTGGTTCGGCTGGCAAAAGTCTAGCCCCGTGACAATTTGCAATAAATATTCTTGAGGATGTTTAAATCTCCTCGTTATTCGTATAGTTCACTTCTTTGTCCATTTTCATGTATGTAGGTAATAATTTAGATTGCATTAATTAAACTACATGCATTAATTAAAGAAACCAATTAGTAAACATTTAGATTACATTTAAATTAAGCAATTTAATTACAATTAAAATAAAATAGACCAAATTAAAAAATTTAACTTGTATTTTTTATTTTATTCGAAATAGGGACCAAATTACAAACAACTAAAACTTGAGTTCAAAACCAAGAGGACCCGAATAAAAAGGCGTGGACCCTAAGTTCCAACCTAATTCAGGCTCACGGGTCCTCTTAACCCGGCACCAAAACAATTTCATTCCACCTAGAATATAAAACACCACATTTTCGGATGGTGTTTATCCATGTTCTTCATTTTTGAAGAACACCTTCTCCGGTCGCCGCCACTTTCTCCGTGTAGATCCTTTCTATCTAAATTTCAGCCTCACTCCATTATTTTCTGGTCACCGAGAATCAACTCTTAGCCGTCGTAGGTGGCGTCGGCCGCCACTCATTGTCGTCTACTGCTACGCTAAAACCTTAAAAACCCAAAAAATTATATTTTCAAACCTAAAAACTAAACCCGATTCATCAGGATCTCCCATCTTCCCCGGCATAAAAATCTAGATCTACCCAACTCGGTCCCTCTTCAACTCTGCCATACAATTTCAGAATCATTTTGGCAATCGAAAAGATAAGAACCTCAACCAATGCCTCTTTTTCGATTTGCTTTTAAATTCCATTTTATGTTTTACGTGCATATGTAAACTAATGTTTTTTTGTTGTCACTTTTACAGGAATTAGAAAGAAAAAACGAGAAAAAATATACCTCTTCGGTGATGGTAACAATGTTCCAATGTCCTACTCCTATGGTGATGATCTATGGCTCCAACATCTTTTCGACTTTGATGGCTTTTCCATTTCCCGGTAATCTTTCTCCTCTTTAATATTTTTTAATTAATAGTAATTTTATAATTAATGAACTGACATTTTCTCTCTCTCCTATTTATAGGGGCTGACTTCTGACGTCACTTTGATGACGTCAGTGCCAACTAGTGACAACCAACCCCTGAAGAAACACAATCTGTGTGTTTGGTTTTCAGCCAATGGGGAGGTGCCATGTGGCATTTTTGGTAGAAAAAAACTGAAATTGGTTTTGTTGGGATGTAATCTGATATATTTGGGCAGAAAAAACTGTAACTTAGGCTTTTGGATTGTAAATGGGTTTTGGTCATTATGTGAAATGATTTTGCTTTGTTCATTATTTATTGATTTATTTATATTTATTGATTTATTATTTTTGTTTAAAGAGAAAATATATTTTCACGGGCATAATTGCTTTACAGTTATGTGACCATGAGTATATTGTTATGAGGTTACCCTTTTTCATGTCCGTGCAACACTTAGTCACTTTCTTTAGTGATCAAGTCAGCCTAAACTCTTTAAAGATGTAAGCTAAGCGTAGTAGAAAAAGAATAAGTCAAGAATGCTTCAAGTAGGAAACAAGAGAACTCAAGTATTGAATACTTGAAAAGAAAAATTTATTGCCTTGGAGAATGTTTTGCAAGATGTTATGATTCTTAGCTTTTTGGTTTTATGGATTGTCTTGCAAAATGACCAAGGCCACCTATTTAGAGCATTTCAACTCCTCAATGGGCGGTGAAGATCAATCTAATCACATGGTCAATATTTAAATTCTAGATAAATTTATATAAACCTAGAAATATCTTACAATTCCTAGAACATCCTAGATAATCCTTGAATAGACTAGTCTTGGAGAATACTCCACAAGCTTCTACAATATTCTATAATCTTCCATCATATTCCAAAACATTCTAGAATGTTCCAAAGACTTATTCAACATTCTAGAACCTTTTAAAATATTCCAGATCCTTTTAGAACATTTTGCATCCTTCTAGAATCTTCTAAGACCTTATAGAATCTTTCATAGGCTTTCATGATATTCAAGAACATCCTTTCGCATTCTATAACTTCCCAAAGTGTTCTAGGTTCTTCTATAGAGTTCTAATACTTTCTTTAATGTTCTAGAATTCTCCACCAATATCTTCATTCTTCCAAGACAACTCTAAGATTTAGGTGATGATTGCATTGCTTGCGACACTACTTCCCTAGTGCGATCACAGTCACTAGAGCAAAACAAGGCCCTTGTGGCTGGATAGGGTTGCAAGGGATGAATGTATCATTTACAACGGGTATGAACAAAAGGTGCATAGTACGTCTAATATAGTTTTGAGTTTTTTTTCACTGGGTGAAAGAAAAGAAGTTAAAATTTGAATGAAAAGAAAGAGGGTAGGCCTTGTAAAGTGTTGTCGAAATCCAAGGAAGTGGAGAACGAATCTTTTTCAGACTCAGACTTTCAAATTCAAGTTAAACCTCTCAATTATTGTTAACTCTTCAAAGGATGTATTTTCCATGCATATGTTGTCATGTTATTGCTTGACTTTAGTTATATATTAGTATATTTTGCCAGTAGTTTCATGCATTTGCATCTAGGAGTTGAGAAATGTATAGTTTTTATTGCCAGAGTGAAAGAGTGTTTTCTTGTCGTGGTGTGCAGGATCGATAGGACTAGAGCAGGTGAACACAATAGGGAAATGCTGAACACAGATGGCAAAAAGTAGGAGAAGAATGCCAAGCTTGATTGACAAAAGAATGAAGGTCGATGCTCGGGAAAATAGCCCTAAGTCAGAACCAGGTTAGCCCTAATTCTATGAAGTGGGAAATACACCGTCACTGAGAATTGTGGCAACAAACACTTAGGATGTTTACCCTCACCCTAATTAGTGCTTCACCCGTGCCTATATAAAGGAGTTTAAGATTGAGCTGCAAGAGAGAGAGAGATATAAGGCAAGGAGAAGGGTAGAGACAAGCAAAGGTTCGACTGGGCAGTTTTGCCGAGAGCTCTGGATCCATTGAAAGGTTGTATCGAAATATATCATTCTTTAGTTCATTTCTCTTTATAATATTTATGGTTTTGTGAGGATGTTTAAAAATGATGATTTTTTGTTGGTTTCTCTAGCCATGAACTAATCTTTTAAGTTGGTTATAGGTGTTTGTGATGATCGCTTAGTTTTAGGTTTTAATAATTGAATGCTTTGGCTTTATTGTCTATTTTGCATATATCAATATTACCATATCTTATGTTATATGACAATTGGTGTTGAATTCTTGTTATCTCCCAATATCTTAATAGACTTGGGAGATAAGAATTAATTGTCAAGTACTAAGGAGAGAAACTTTGACAAAAGATATTCAAGTAGATGAACTTACACCTAAAGTGAATCTACCCCTTAGAAGTAAAGATTGAATCTTCACCAAGTTAATTTTTTGAAAACTCTCTATAGACATATAGGTGTTAAAAGTAATTAACGTAGGGTATTGCAACCGGCAGAGGCAATACCAACTTAAAATCTGCTCGGCAATAAAACCGAAGTTCAACATTATTAAAACTGGTACACTTGGACGCAAAAAGATATTTACTTTGCATTATTTACTTGCATAATTACGCAAATTCCTTAACCTTTTGCCAAGTAGTATATCGTCAACAATTATAAAATAGTGTTGGGCTCGAAATCGATCAAGCAAAAACTGCCAAGAGGGTTGAATTTGCTTCCCGAATGAATTTGCTAAAATCAGAAAATAGTGGACAAAATTGCACGATAATTTTAGAGTGGTTCGACTATCTAACCGTGTCAACATCCACTACCTTAGCACATCACTAAGTATTTTCTAATTCACTACTATGAATTCTTCCTTTTGAGACAAGAAGGATAACCTTACAACCCTATGTTTTCAATAGCTAAGATAGAACCACTCTAGTTTTTTCTTAGGCTAAATTAGAACCTCTCCATTTTACAAGGTAATTTGTGTAAACAATAAAACCTGACAAGGTGGGTGTTTACAAGATTAAAGCTCATAAGAGTGTAAAGAATAAAACAATTAAAAAAACTCTATGTACAATATATACAAGAGAGATGAAGAATAAAAGACTTAAATGTTATTTCTCTTGATCTTGAAGCTTGAATATGTTTTCTTATCATCTTCAAGTGTCCTTGTGGTGTTTATATAGTGTGGAATGAGTTTATGGCCGTTGGGGATGCAAAATAGTCGTTACCTACAAAAAATTCAGCATTTATAACTAAAGGGATCGATCCTTTTTCTCAAGGGATCGATCCTTTTTCAAAAATATGTTTGTTACAATGAAGGTATTGATCTCTTAAACCAAGGGATCGATCCTTTTGCACAAGGAGACTGGAAGCAAAAAATAAAACGATTCTGCCCATTAAGGGGGTTTGCCTTGAAGTTTGGAAAACAATTTTTATAGTGCAAAAACGGATCATACTTGTTTTTAAAAAAGATCGTCTAACTTGGAAAACATCCGAAACAAAATTTTCAAGATTGTTTGAACTTCGAATTATTTTTGAAATATTTGAACAAGTCTAAATCATTTTTTACTTAATTTGTTATATCAAAATATTAGTTCAACAAATAGAAATTCAAATAAATCGAAACTATTAGTAATTAGTAGACCATTTTTCAAGTTTTTGTTTCTAGCAATTTTTACTAATATATATATCACATATGAAACAAATATGAAGAAATATATATTTATTATGTACGGTTATAAAAAACGTTTAAATTGGAACTAATTAGTATCATAACATTTTAAATGTTTGTAGTTAAATTTGAAACAGAAACTCGAACAACTTTACTCGGCTCAACTCGAAAAAATTCAAATAAAGTTTGAATTATAAAATATAATTCTCTAACTCGAAATTTTTTGACTCAACTCGACTTGATTGCCCACCCCTGACCAGTAGCATCCATGCGTCGATACCCCTTGTGGTTCTCATTGTATCCGATGAAAGTACAAGAGCTTTGCTGACCCTTAACCTTATAAGGAGAAAGTAATGGATAACAGAGACACATAAAAGCCAGAGTGTTATTAAAACCGGACCGGCCAGTTGGTCAAACGGTCCGGATTTGTGTAATTTATGGGGATGTTGAAATGCCAAAAGCTCACTTGGAAAAAAAAGTGTTAACTGTAAAAAATATATATATACTTTTGCTGATAGACCTCACAAAAAATTGCAAGTGTCCTAACTCCTAACCAACTAAGCCAGCACAAGAAACTACAATGCTGGTTGCTTGTTGAGACACCATCCAAAGCCTTTGTGGCCATTGATTAATCAAGAAAACTGCACTAAAAGCATCATTCCAATGTGTGAAATGCAATGAGCTTGGCCATGAGTGTTAAACCAGTTTCTACTCGGGGACGGACACAATATTTTACGAACTTGTAAATTCTAAAGGTATGAAAATAAATTTTCAATAGCAAATATATAAAAAAATTCTTAAAAATTTCTAAATCATATATAAATTTTAAATTTTTAAGAGGCGACCACTCCCCTAGCCTTCTCAATCCATCATTGTTTATACTATTTATCAATGTCTTCTCTCCACCAACCATTCTGCTTAGATGTACGAGGAAAAGTGAGCCGATGCTTAATATCAAAGGCTAGAAAATGAGGAACAAATTCAAAAACTCTCTCCATTATCAGACTCAAATTCCTCAATCGTGTGAGAAGTGCGCAGGCCTACCTGCTTTCTAAAAGTGAGAAAGGCTACCACTGCATCTGTTTTTTCTTCTAAAGAAAGAAATCCAAATATAACGCGAGTAAGCATAACAAAAGAAATATAATACTGAAATCCCTAGGAAAAAAATGCTAGCCCCCATGCCTACTCGGCCTTTTGATTGAGGCTAATTTATGGGGGCTAGCACCTTTTTAGTGTCAACAAGTTCAATTTCCAAGAGACAAGGGCATATCTAGGACCGTTAGATCTTATTTTAATTAAAATAAGAACTAAAAATCTTATAAAGATAAATATAGGATTTTTACAGTAAATTTATAGTAGAGTCATGGCCAATTTAAATAAAATATTGTTTTTTGAAATTTCTTTTTTGAAATTCACAAAAAAGAATTTAAAAAAATTTCTTCTGTGTTTTAACTTTATTAATCGCATTAACGAATGATTAGTAAATCTTAATTGGAACTCGCCATGTATGCATGCACAACGAGTTTCAATTAGGATTTACTAATCATCCATTAATATAATTAATTAAGTTAAAACACGGGAAAAAAATTATAAATTTTTAAAACTTGTCGTGGCTCTACGGAAAGTTTTAAAATAATTAAAAAATATTTTATTCATATTCCCCGTGGCTCTACGACGATTTCACTGTAAGAGTCTTATATTTGTCTTTATAAGATTTTTGGATCTTATTTTGGTTAAATATGCCCTTAAGCCAATTTTCAATCATAAATTGTACCAACTAAACTCGGTAACCGATTCACCGATTAATTGAAATATTTAATTTGGTTTGGTTAGGGTATGATTTTCTACTTCAATTATTTAAATATGAAATTTTATAATTGTTCGATTACGGTAAAAGTACAAAAACAACTAAAGAGTCAAAATTGAGAGTTCACACTTTCTGATAATCGAATTCAAGATTAAAAATTTGTTAACGAATTAGAAGAGCATTAAAACCACTAGAATATAGAATATTCTAATATATAAAATTTATAATCGGTTAGATTGGTTCATCAATTTTACACAAAACTATGAATAGTAATCGAGCCAAAATAATTTTTTAAAAAAGAAAACTAGTATTGAGATGAATTTTTCGGTTCAGATAACTAGAATTTCGAATCAGTTCTTTTAAATTTCGGATTCAGATTTTTTACATTACCCTACCTATAAGAAGCTTAATCATCGCTCCCTTATGACAATGATAACTTCAAATTAATACAACTGATCCATTGGTCTCCACCAAACACATATTTTTCAAATGTCAAAATATTGCCCAAGGCACATTCAACTTGTATTGGTATTAACTAAAAATACATGTTAGGATTCTTCAAAAGAAAATACTTGTTAGAAAAAGTAACTATACATATTCATTTCATTTTCTTTTTTCCTATCACGTAGTGACAAGGAAAAGGAAAAATAGAAAGGGTAGACAACAAATAGAACTAATACCGTTGCTACGAGGTGTTCATGGTTAACTATTATATTATAATGGTTAACTTATAGATTTTGTTCTTAATGCAATTAAATAATAATGTCTGGAGATAATGCGTTCATCTCATTATGGTTAACTAAAATACTATAACGATTAACCATAAACCCTTTAAGTTAAAGGATTTGAGCTGGCAAAATTGTGGATCCCAAAACACCTGGCCCAACAGTAGAAAGAATTTTAATTCCTTGGTATATGATTGTTGATGGGTGGCTTCTGACGAGGCTTTTCCAATCCTTTGTAATCCTTATGCATCAAGTTTATAATCTCTTTAGCTGCCTCCACAGCCCCTTTTGGTTCTACTCCATTGCTTTCCCCCACTGCACTTGAAGAATGCCTCTTCACACTAGATTTTGCCTTGGACTCTTTAACCTGAGTGATAAGAAATTCGATGTTCTTTAAGTAAGGTCTCAGATCCACTCGACTCTAGATATAATCAAAATCTAATACGGTCTACTAGACACCCCGGCTTGGGGTCTTAGGCAAAAGAAACTTGAGAAAGAGAGAATAATTTTGCATTGATCTTGAAATACATTCTTATCAAATGAGCTACCAAGTCTTCCCGTTTTCCTTCCAAGTTCCTGTATAGAAATACAATCTTATCAAATGAGCTACCAAATACGAACATATATATATATATTTGTGCGTGTGCGTGTGTAATCTGTTTTGATACATACATATTACAAATATCGAGATTCAAATTCGAATATGCTTCATGCCACTTTATAGCATGAACTACCAACCTTTCGAACAGATACAAGAGATTCTTCACTGGTCATATGCCTTTCTCCAATTGTTTCCATATCTGCAAAGACAACTGAAACAACACATAGACTCAACCAAGACGGACGTAGAATTTTATGTCGGGGTGCGAACTGTTAGAGAGATATTAAAAATTTAAGAAGCACAAACTTATATCATCGATAAAAAATACATAAACTACATGGGAGTTTAAAATTTTCAAGGGTGCAACTGTCTCTCCAGCACCCCTCGGTCCATCCCTGATCTCAACCTAGAGTAATCTAATCCATTTTGTTTCAGTAAATTAGTTTGGGGGGGGGGGGTGAGGTTTCTAGTTATTATACCTTGATGAGCATGCACTGAGCAGTTCTTGAGGGCATACAAAACAATGAAAAGCCCAAGTACTAAGTCTCTGAACCTTACATGCAGCATCTTTGTGATTCTTCCTTTAGCTGAGATTGTTTATTGCTTCAACAACTGATAAAAAGAGAGGAAATCTGGAAAAACAAGGAAAGGGTTTTTTTAAAGAGAGTTCCAAAGTTCAAAACCTGAGTCAAAGCTAGGGTTTGGACAGCTGCTTCATTAAAAATAATGCTTCTGTGATGAATACAGAGCTTAGGGAAGGTCACCAATAAAATATTTAACTGCATCAGCTAATATCCAATTTAAAATTAATGAAAACAGATCAATATTCTTTTCTTCAAAAGTTTGAATGTGGTTTCCAGAGTTAGAGACAAGAGTGTACAGTGTAGTATTTGGATTGGAAATGTTGATTTTGTCCCTCTTCGCCTTCATGCATGCAACATTATTAATCAAATGTTAATTAAAACACTACTTCAATAATCAACGTGTTGAGTGCAATTGTAACATTTATTGCACTATCAGGGAGAGAACTCGAGTTCAAATTTCGGAGATTATATTATTGAGAGAGAGACGAATCTCGAACATACATAGGCAGAACATCCGGTGAGCCTAAGGGGACTTGGAAATGCTGATTTTGTCCCTCTTTGCCTTTAATTATGCATGCAACATGATTAAAAGAAATGTTAATTAAAACACTACTTCAATTATCAACGAGTGTTGAGTGCAATGGTAAGACACGTTGCACTTCCAAAGAGATAACGCAGGTTCAAACTTTGAATATGATATTATTAAGAGAGAGAGTCGCGAATCTCGAACATAAAACAGACCAAAATATTGTCGACCAACATAGCGTTTATTAGTATTGTTCTATGTAATTTTCTTACGTTCTGTTGTTAGAACTCTATAGGGATGTTGATATGGCACAACATTGTTTCCTACTAATTAAATAAATAAAATTAATTCGCTTAAGAAAAAAATTCAAGTATTCAAAACACCCTAAATCTTTAACTTTAGAAAGATTCAATATAATATACTGAATTTTTTGGCATTATCTTTCGGTGCAAACTCTTCACTCTGATTATTCTTTCCAGATTAATTAGTTTGGTTATTCAATAATATAATTAAAAAGGAGGATTAAATAAAAACAAATCTACATGTCTTCCCAAGGATACAATCTTTTAATTACTAAAGCATGAAATTAAGGGGCACAGGTAACATGGGAAGTGGTTATTGTATAGAGTTACTCAGGATTATTATCTCACATATAAGCGGTCAAAATTTTAATTTCCATAAGTGGGTTAATTAAGAAATTTAAAATTTAGGTGTTAATGGTTTAGATTATAGGGTATAGAATATAAGGTTTGTAGTTAGAATTTAGAGTTTAATGTTTGGTGTTTATAGTTTAGTATTTGTTGGTTTAGGGTCATGGATTTCTATTTTGAAATTTAGCCTTGGATAAGTACGTTTGTGTAAAAAAAAAAACTTTATATTGTATGTGTATATAATAGTTGTCCGAGTTATTAAAGCATACAATCTCTTTAATTTTTTGGTTTAACTACTGGTTTTCGACCCATTTACCGACTATCCAGATCGAGTTTTGCATAAACTCATTATGGGAGTAACTTTCTCAACCCAATATTTTAGTGTTTCATCCCACTAGATAACTCGTTATTGGTTAGTGGTTACAATCTCTTTAATTTAAAGATGTATTAGAATCTTTTTATCATAAATTAATAATTAATTTAGACTAATTTTGACTGTTTAGCACACGGGGGCGTGTCCTCCAAGTTGATGCTTTGGTCACCTGGTTTTGATAATAGCGTCACCTCCTTAAATTACCCAAGTCGGTTTCATGGTTAATTATTTTTCAAAACTTAAAAACATCAATCAAAGCATACTTTAAGATCGATTAATATTTTATTTACAACAGTCCATATGAATTGGTTTTTGATTGAATATTTATTACTTCGTTCATGTTTTATTTAACCTGTGTGAACGAAATGTTGAGATTAGGTATGTTTATCGAACGACTCGATTGTGAGTTGAGTAGTGTTCGACTCGTGCTCGTTAAAATATTTCGTTGCTTAATTTGACTCGTTGTTCTTTAAGCTCGTTAAAATTTGGCTCAACTCATGTTCGTTAAAATATTTTGTTGCTCGTTAAACTCGTCAAAATTTCTACTATATTTTTTTAATATAGGTAAAATCTAGTTACACTATTAAAGCATAATATAAACATAGAAATTTAGGGGGGGAAATCTTGAGGTCTTAGGAAATAAATAAATGAACTAACCATGACCGAGTTAGAGAAGAAGTCGATATTCGAGTGCAAGACTCTTTTTACTTCTCAACAAACTTCGATGAACAACAATGAAAATAATACCTTAAAAAATTTGAAGTTTTAACTATCAAGCGTTTTTTATATGAAAAGTGGAAAGTGAAGACTTTCTCTTTTTTTCTTTTATACATAAAATAATAATAATAAAAGAAAAATAAAGGACTTTAATAAAAAAAAAGAAAGACTCATTGTTATAATTTAATTTTTTATTAATATATTTTTTTTAATTTTTGTATTTTTTATATGGAGAGTGGAAACTAAAGACTTTCCTCTCTTCTCTTATTTTTATACATAAAGTAATAATAAAAGAATTTAATAAAAAAAGAAAGACTCATTATTATAATTTAATTTTTTATTAATATAAATTAACTTTTTTAATTTTTGAAAAATACAAAACGTCTTAGAAATTTGAAACCAAAATTGTATGGGTAACCTAGCAATTCACTGAACTTTTCTAGAGTTTTCAACTAGTATTTAAACATCTTGAAACATATAACTAGGGGTGTTCATTGTCGGATATCGAATCGGAACCGATCCGGTTTTGAATCGACGATATAGTGATCCATATCTGATCTAAAAAAATTTAATATCTAGATATTCGGATATCGGATCAGATATTCGGATATTCAATTATCCGAAAGTATGTTTTGATTTAATTATTTTTTCGAATTTGAATGTCGTATTTATGAAAACTTCGGAGTTTCCAATATAACAAACAATAAATTGCTAAATATAACTAAGATTCACATCTATGAAAATTTCAATTTTTTTTAATTTTGGGATATAACAAGCATCAAATTGTTAAAAATAACAAAAGTAATATTAATGAAATTTTAGAAATTTTGGATTTTCGGATAATCTGAAACTTGAAATATTGTGATCCGTATTCGATCCAAAAAATTTAAAATCGGATCGGATATCCGATCCAAAAATAAAAATTGAATCGGGTATCTGAATTTTTAGATCAGATAATCGGATCGAATCAATCGGATTGGATATTTTTTAACACACCTACATATAACCACCAAAAATCAAAAAAGAATTTATATACAAAAAAAATAACGAGCTGCTCACGAACTTATCGAGTCGATTTGGATCTTACTTGACTCGACTCGCTAAGATATCAAGTCAAATTCTATTTTAAATCGAATCAACTCGAATCGAGCGTTAACCGAATTTTGACCGAGTCGGGCTCAAGTTGTTTACGAGCCGTTCAACTCAATAAAAAATGTCTCGAGATAATATTCTATTACTTAGTTCATGTTTTATGCATTGTGATGGTTTTAGAAAAAATGTACGACTTTTTGGACGATTAGTCTATTATTATTTTGTAAATTCTTTTTATAATTTTGAGAATAAGTTTTTTGAATAATTTTTTTTAAGGAAAAATAAGAAAAAAATTACTCTTAATGAATATTAAACCCACAATCTAAGAGAGTGTGTTAATTTAGAGTTTTTAACTACAAGATTGTTAACGAGAATAATTTATTTTTTTAGAATAATTTATTTTTAATTAGCAAGTTCGTGCACTAAAATGAATTTATCCAGGTTGGGGTGTTACCATTGAATCAACTCCTCTTAGACTGAGACAAATCCTTTTTAATTGTATATCTTTATTTACTTTAAATTTTTATACTATACATTATATTAATAATGATTTTATCTTTTATTTTTATATATTTAAAAATAATTTATTTGTTTACCAAAAATATTACTTGAAATTTTAATACCATACTAAAAAAGATTTTCATTCTCTTAAATGTTGAATTTTCACTTATCCTAATTTGGAAGAAAACTAGAGAAAGAAAGAGTATAAAGCTATTTTTAGAGGTAAGATATCTTCTTTTTCTATTTCAAAAATTATTTTAATAAAATATATAATTTTCAAATTCATTTTAATTAATATTTCCCTCCCCTTTCATTTTTTAAACCAGATAAAAATGGTTAAAATTATATTTTTCTCTTCCTTTATTAATTTTAATTATTTAAACAAATATTTTAATGATTTATTTTCCTTAACCTTCCAATCTTCTACTTTATCTTATTTTATTTTCTTGTTTTTTATGCTACTAAATTTTGTCTCACTCATATTATAAGTAAAAAAATATTTTATATAAAAATACAGTTTTAAAATATATTTTAATAAAATAATCATTAATTGAGTGGTAAACAATTCTTTTGTAACTCATAATAAACATGAGTTCATTTCCTAACTGAATAGTTTTTTAATTATTTTTATTTAAAAATTATATATAAATATAAAAAATTATCATCCACGTGACTAGGGGTGAGCAACGAAACTGAGAAAATCGACTCGAAACAAACAATGCAGTTCGGTTCGGATTTGCATATTGATATTCGGTTTTCGGTTCGGTTTAAAATTTAAGCTTCTCAATTCGGTTCAGTTTTGAGTTTTTTATATGAAACTTGTTTATTCCATATCAACCGGAATTAAAAAAACATTATGACTCATATCAAATATATTTTAAAGATAGTCTCTTGAAATATTTAAATTTATTTTTTAATATAATCTCTTGAAATATTTGGATATGTTTTTATAATATTAAGTTGATTGGATATTATATTTCAAATTGGAATATGTTTTTTAATATTTACTATTTTATGGGTTGCTTTTGATGTTGAATATTTGATTTTGACTTTAGTCAAACAATATACTAGACTAGATATTTGTGTTTTAAGTTGGTGATGTGAAATCATTAAGTGAATATTAATTAAATGAATATTTTTCTATGAATTGTTTTTTTAGATAGGTTGTATGTTTGTAATTATCGTTATTTTTAATTCATTCTTATTTTAAATCTTAGATTTGTCAATGGCTCAAGACATGTATTTTTTTGTTCTTAATGGTAAAATAAATTAAAATTGGGGTGTCTAATGATAAATTAAAATATGTTTTTTGTTTTGTTTACTTTTTTGAATTTGAAAAAAAAACTCGTTAAACCGCGGTTTTTAACCGAATCGAACCGTAAAATTCAATTTTTGGTATTTTCGTTTTTTTCTCATTCGGTTCTGGTTTTCTTTTTTTAAAAAACAACAGACTGCGGTTCAATTCATATTTTGTTAAAAAACTGAACCAAACCGAATACACCTCGACACGTGCAATTATTATTCCTTTAATTGTGGATACTAATTCAAGGCTAATAGATCATTTTTTTTATATAATTCAGGTTCATTTTATAATTTATGTGCAGAATTTATATTATTTCTTACAACAATACCGTCTTTAAAATTCAAACTTAATTTTTTTCAGAAATATTATGCATCTTATTATTGGAGCCAACATTTAACTTAATAAATAGATTTAAACACGGTGTTCCATTTCTTTTGCATGCCAGGTGTCAAGTAAAAGGGTCTAACACGTGTACAGCTGAAAAAATGAAAAACTGTCCTCCACAAACAAAATCTCTCTCCTCCAACTCTCAGATCGAACTCCGATTGTCGTTGTTTACTCCAAGCACTTCCCGGTAAGTCCTCGATTGTTTGTTTATTAATTAATTTTTGCTAAACTTGACATTTTCTTCTCTAATTGCTCACTAATCCTATCGCTTAAAGTTAAAGTTGTTAATCTTGACAAATCAATGAATTAATTGTTTGTTTTCAACGTGTTTGAATAAATGCCAGTGTTGGAGGATTGAAATTTGGAAGGTATTAAAAGAGTTGTTTCTTTTCCATTGTTGTTTGAAGCAAATTAGGGTGTGAAAGATTTGGATTGACGGGTAGAACTCCATTTCATAATATCATACTCTAAGGTACTCATCTAATGCTTTAAATACTGTTAGATGCCGAGGATTGTGTAAAAAAGAAGGGTAAATTTTGGCATATTTTTGTCTGATACGGGATCTGAGCCGATGAAACATAGAGGTAAACCAGAGATGACTACCAGGCTGGGCAGACAATGCGTATGGGTATAATTTTGTTTCTTCCATTTGTTTAACTAAAGTAATGTTAGGAGATTTAGTTGTTGGGGGATTTTATTTTATTTTTAATCTTTAGGAAGGGGGTTTGAGTAGAGGGATGCATGCATCAATCACTGAGAAAATTGTTAGGTGCGAATGCGATGATAAGTCTATATTTTAGAAGATGTAAAGGAAATATCATTTCTTTTGTTAATTCCTTTTTAAGGAAACCTCAAAATCATTGGATTTTAATCCAAGTGGATAGGGTTACAAGAACAACTGATGAGAATCTGGTCCTGTACTTCATTTTAGTTTTACAAGTAGCCTCCATATATCCTGTGTGCAAGCCTTTGCACACTCGTGGCTAGAGAGGCTTGTACAGTAGTTTTGATTTATGTTAGATGCATCAGTTCGTCGGTTCTTTTTGCTTTATGGGCATAATACCTCTGTTTTATCCACATAATTAAAAAGGGAGGGAAAAGGATAACAAAAAGCGTAAAAATAGAAGGTTTAGCTGCAGTAATGTCATGAGAAGTCAGTGGCATTGCAATAATATTCTCTGATAACTTTGAGTGTAAGGGTCTCCAATTCAATTCTTCAATCCACTTTTCATGTTTAAATGGTTGAGGTTTAGTCGGTGTCAGACTGTCAGTAATAGAATTATTGTTCTATTTTACATTCTCTAGTCAAGTGGTTCATATCTATTGTGGCACTAAAAGAAATGGTACTGTTCTTACCACTCTTATGGCATCTCATGTTATCTTAACGAGATACATACCTAGGTGGAGGAAAGTGAATATAGCTGTCATTTGCCAGCCGTTGAGCCCAAGTTCTTATTTTTGATGCCATATTTTGAGATGTATTTCTGAACAAAAAGCCTGCTGTGCTTGTGGCGGCGTTCTTACTTTATTTTCACTGATAAATTCTACTTCTAAGCTTTGTATTTGGTCACTTTCTCTCAGGAAAATCCTTTGGGATGGAGATTGCTACTACAAGGTAGGGTTTCGTGATTATTATATTAGCAGTGAGAATAAATGTTTTGTCTCAAAGTTACTCTGCAAATTTAGCTGATATCTTCTCAAATATAAATGGTACTAGTTGGTGCTATGTTTTTCGTGCCTCATTGACGGCAGTATTGCATATTGTCTCTGATTTCTGACCTACCCAGGGTTTTTTTGTGCCCAACCTTTTATTTAGGACTGTTATGTAAGCTATAGAACTGAGCAACATTATTACTACTTTCTTTCTTTCTGAATTCCTCCAGTCGACACCTCATTCTGAACGATTGCTCCCTTCTCATTATCATGCTTGACATGCCTTGTGATTTTTTCAGGTGTTGCCTTGACAAGCAAGTGTCATGGTTTTCATCTAACCTGAGAGCATTAGACTGGGAAAATGCCCACATGTTTCCATATAATCCAACTGCCTGGAAATTAAAGAAAAATAATAAAAGGTTGGCTTATTTGAATATAGATTATGGTAGAAAGCAACATAAGAGCCCTATTGTCCGCAAGATACATACCATGCCTGTTGGTTTGGAGGAATCCTCATCTCTACAGTCAGAAGATCCTTTTAGTGAAGATGAGCATGCTTCTGAAGATTCACCTGAGCAACATCTTGCTAAACCACTAAGCAATGACGAGGTAAACTCACTCAAAATAAGATTTTTTATCTTTTTATATTTGTAAATACACCATCTTTTATGTTCTTAAAAAATGGACCCATTTCAATTTTGGATTGAAATAAAATGCAAGTTACGGACACAAAAGATGGTGTTGGGTGTGAGTAACAAAATGATTTCAATAAATTCTGAAAATAGGAATGCCTTAAATTTTCATAGTGTAGAGTGGAACTCACACTATCCCATTTTTCACAAAGCATACAAAGGTAAATATTGTTGGCAGTGCATGTCTTCAAGAGGCAAGGAATCTGGCTTTCATGTTCCATGTAGTGTTAAGCATACAAAAGATGTTTTTAAATGCAATGTTGGTATTCAAAAGTAGCATCAAAGATATCGCAGATAATTCGTTCTGGTTTAAAGGTATATAATAATCATATGGTTTCATCTTTCGTTGCAAGATATTCCATCTTTAAAGATTAAACTAGGTTAATTAATTAATCTTGTAGGGTGGTTTCCTTTCCTAAATAGAATAATAATTTAAATGGGGCAATTTTGAGGGTTAGCATGATTTGTATGATAGTTTTGGCTTTTCTGAAATTTATTTTTTTTAACAAAATGCTATCTGATTTTCTGAATCATGCATATTGAACAAAATTGTTCTTATATTTTATTGACAGTAGGTAGCAACTATTTATAGCTTACAAAGAATGTCTAATCTAGGGAAGTTTTAATTACACAATCTCGGAATTATTTTTGACATTTACAACAGAATATCTTGTTTCTATTTACAGCTTGCAGATAGCTGGGTCTGTAGCTTTAGCTCGTTATTATAGCATTGAAACTTATGAGCAACACCCACCAGGGTTGTGATAACTGAATCTTGTTAGCTCTGCCCGCTTGATGCTTTTGCTATTTGTTGTTCACTTTTAGCAAAATGCAAATTTAAAAATGAAAAGAAAACAAAAGGCAAATGGCAAATGGCAAAAAAATCAACCAAATGCAACCTTGTGTGTCCTAATTAGTTTGAATGCAATCCAAATCACTATCATCTTAAATGTTCAATGCTAATGTATACGCCATTGTTCGACAGTTGAAATCCCTGCTGGCTGACTCTGAGAGGGCAAAGCTCACCAAAAAACTAAGTGAAGCTAACCAGCAAAACCGCTTCCTCAAACGACAGGTTTGTCTATGTGTTTATATTGAGTCTTGAATCATGTTTTTCCTTTTCTAAACATGACAAAGCTCTTAGCTTAGATACTTTTCTGCCAAGTTACCTGGTAGAGAAGAAAAGAAATTGTCAAACCTGGAAACAATGTTAACATTTGGTGAAAAGTTTTTAACTGTGAATGGAGAGATGAAGTTATTATCAGATTTGGCATCAGATTAGAGAAGAAAAGGGAGGACAAACCACGAACCAGGGATATTGCTTATTTGTTCTCTCAACAGAAGATTGTTTTTTCCCTTTTAATGTTAAAAACTTTTATGTTACTGTCTTGAAGAAAGTTCTGTTCATTTAAATGTAAATGCTACGCACTGAGTTCAGCAATAGTATTCTGAAGGAAATTGCTAAAGGATAAATTGATGCCATAATCTACAATCCAGGTTTTTATCTTTCTGAACAAAAAGAAAATGCCTAGAAATTTCGTAGTTTACATGACATTGCTTTTACAGTGAAAACATTAAACAGTGTAAAACTACTAGCTTTAACAGAGTCAAATAAAATGCCTTTACCTCACTAAGTGACCTGTCTGTGCCCTCTGCAGTTACATGACAAGGAAGATGCGCTACTTAATTTCAAAAGTGAACTTGCAGTCATGGAACTGGAAATTCAGGTTAATATTCACTTCAGTTAATGTTTTTCTATCATATAGTAATATATATATTAAATCTTTTTCTTATATTGTCAATTGTTAAAGCAAACTTATTGAAAGAAAATGTTGAGAGTTTTCACCATGCCCTGTGTGAGAAGCTAGTGATCAACTGAAGTATAAGAGTCAAGATTTTTTGTCCCAAGCTTGGTAATTTTTCTTGTAAATTTGTGCCAAGGCTTGGAGTTTAGAAGAGCTATTGTTTCTGGTGCTGGTGAGGCAAAAATGTTTTTTGTATACTTTCCAGCAAACCAAATCATCCCATACTTTGAAAATTGGTCCTCTACAAAGTTCTTCATGGAAAAGGTATCCGTTTGCTGGAGTGCTGATGCTGTAGATTGAGCTTCTTCTTCTTTTTGTATACCACCCATTTGGTAATACGGAGAACAATTGCCCTTGGCTCTGTCATAGTGACATCAAAGTTTAGGGTTTTATTTATGCAAATTTGCTCATTCACTATGACTGCGATTGTTCCAACTGGCGTTCCAACTGGTGAAGTCATCTAAATACATTTCTTGGCCAAACCCCGTTAAAGTTAAAGCTTCTGTAATTGTTGTTGCAAATTGTCTTTCATTTACAGGCGTTGGTCTCACTGGCAGAAGAAATATCTAAAGCTGGCATTCCAGAAGGTTCTAGAAAAATCAATGGGAGATACATTCAATCTCATATTCATACCCGCTTAGAAGGTAATGGTTCTCTACTGAGTTTTGACCAACAAAGCTGTTCTTCCTTATCCGACTTAAGGTGTTTTGACAAATGGCCAATGTTCAGGGCCCAAAGTACCTTTCATTTTTGTGTTTTATTCCCCAGCTAGAACGAAAATTTTGACGAGTTTGGCAATGACGCACTATTGAGACTTGGGTTTCACCGTGTTAGCTTGAAAATTTAATTTCCCATTACAGTAATAGAGAGAGAGAATTGGCTTTTGCATGTATCTAAAGACTGTTAAGAATTTTCAAGTTTGTGACAACCTATTAGTTTCTTTTCTAAAAGATCTTTTATTTTTGGGTGTAAAGTTGTACTTGAGAAACTGAAGGAACAAATAAAGGATGTAGATGCTGCACAGTCGAAGGAAGTTCCGTTGTTGTGGTGTGGCATGGCAGAAAGTGTACAAGTTATGGGGTCGTTCGACGGATGGAGTCAAGGGGAACACTTATCATCAGAATACACCGGTTCATTCACCAAGTTCTCCGCCACATTATTGCTGAGACCTGGAAGGTAGGATCGATCCCAGTGGACTTTTCGATGCATTGGCCGTTAAATGTTGTCCTAACGTTCAGTTTTGACATTTGGTGAAGGTATGAAATCAAGTTCTTGGTGGATGGAGAGTGGCACCTATCACCAGAGTACCCTACCATTGGTGAGGGCTTAATGGAAAATAACTTGCTCATTGTAGAGTAGAGTAGAGTAGAGCCAATGGTACCTGGACTCGGAGTTATGAGTATGTGGGTATATTTGAGACGAGTATTTCTTTTAAAAGAAATGATTTTTTTTTTCATATTTTTCACTAATATGCCAACATTTTCTAGGGAAATGAAGAAGAAAGAAATATTCTAGCCTGCAGCAACAAATGTTTAATTGTCATGATCATGAGCTTTACGATTTGTAAAAGATTTTAGAATCTTAAAAGGTGTGGGAAAGTTTAGAAAACAACACGTTTTAACGTGGCTAACATAAATTTTTACTATTTTGTAAGAATTTATTAACCGTGTAAGAATTTTATTTTAGGTAAGTCTTTTTGTGGCTATATAAATTTTTATATTATAACCTAAATTCTTATCATTTGAGTAAGAATTTGTGTAGTTATACAAGGTGCCTCACCCTAAAACTTTTCTAAAAGATATCTATCAAATTGAAAGATTCTGCGTGGGTCACCCTTAAGATGCGATTAAAGTAAGATGACCTTATATAAATTCTTACTATCTATATAATTTTTTACTCAAATAATAAAATTTCTGTTATAATATAAGAATTTGTGTTATTACCTAAAATTTTATCTTTACGCAAATTTTTACTTAGTTAATAAGAATTTATGTAGTTACAAAAAATTTTATCCAGTCATTAAGAATTTCGATTCTTATCCATTTTTACATAAATTATTATTATTTTTAATAAAAATTTATATTAACTGTATTTTAATCGGTGTCTTACCTTAGCATATCCATGTACTATCATCCCTTTCATTTTTCAAGTAAATAAATAGAAAGAAAGAAGGATATTGGTTTGAAAATGAGTGGAAGAAAGTGTTGAGAAAGGAGATTTTTAGAATCTTCGAGGGTACTAAAGTGTGTAGTCTTGGTCAACATTATACTATTATCAATCTCGGACAATTACTTTTGTTATAAAAAATTATATTAATATCTATGTGTCTAAAGTGTCGGTGGAAGCCATCGAAAATAAATGGAACCGCACCATAAAATTGTTGGCTGCGACTATTAATTAAGATGGATAATGACCCCGAAGCCAACGAGGTTATTATCTCTATTAAATCCATATTAATTAACAAAAACAAAGCGAAAGAAAGCAAAGATTATGGAAATGAGAGCATAGTCTAGAGCTTTAACTTGAATATGGTTTGCCACGTCAACCTCCATAATTCAGTTTGTAGCATTTAGTTTTAATGGATGAATGGCAATACCTATCGTATTAATTATTAAGACGGAGAAGCTATCAAATGTAGAATTAAAAGCTTATAGGACTGTCGGCTCCTACAACACTAATATCACCAACAACATGCTGCAAATGTTCATAATGCCATGACTTGGCTCAACCCTGTACTGCTACTATTCCACGGATAGCAATCGTTATGCATGTTTGACATGATCGTTTGGCGTTGTTTCTACGATCAACAGTCTAACGGTCGTTTGAGAAGCATTCTCGAATGAAGCCTAAGAATCAGACTCAGTGTTACGTTAGGTTAGTGATGATTTGGAATGGAATGGATAAACCTTATCCTTTGGGTGTAGTGAGTTGCAAGTGTCCCCATGGCTATGGCCAGCTTCATAATTGAATCAAAGGTAATAACCTTAACACTAACCTTTTACCTTTCTCCAAACCTATCTATCTAATAATATCTATCTGTGTAGGGCTAGGACTATGTTTTTCTTTTAGGACAAATCTTCCCTATTTCATTTATTTCTTATGTTATTATTTATTGCCAATCCTATTAATTTATGTGGTTGTAATAATATCCATCTCTCTAATCAATAACCCACTTTGTGATTCTAATTCCAAGTCCCAAAACTGTATATGTAATGTTTCTCTTACATTCCTAACAAACTTCTTTTGAGTTACTTAAGATAAACCATAAACTAGTTTTCCATGACAAAAATATTACTATAAATCTCAAATCATGATCATGCCATAAGGAAAATAATAGTTTTTTTTATTATTCTTATACAATTACAAGATATCGTCTTATTCTAATATAATTATCTTATTTTTATCCTTATTTATCATTAAAACATTATATATCAATTTTGAAAATTAGTATCATTTTATTTTGATACTTATCTATAACTAAAAATATATTAGCTAACATTATCTTTCATAGTTAATATTTTTCTCTTACATTATGTATGTATCATGTCACTCTTTTATGTTGATAATCATGGCATTGATATACATATTGTTACCAAACTATTATTTTTTTCTCTAAAATATATATCTGATAAAATGTACAACGTTATTGTGTTCGTATTTAAATATTTTTTTTCTTTTTAATATAAAATTAACATATCGTTCTTTTATATCGTTTCTTTTTAAACGTGACATTATGATATAGAAGAATAAAAGGATATATGTGCCTTCACATTAGATCCAACCTTGAAAATTACAAAGGCTTCCATTAAAAAAAGAAAGTGAGAATGAAAATCTTCCTTAATTCCAAAAACAAGAAAAAATCACTACAAACTGAAAGCAAAACAAGTAGAGTTACACACTTGGACTGGTTTTTAATTTACCCTCATGTTTCACTCACTCGTGCACTCTGCAACTCAGTTAACTTACAGAACCCCACTTCTCCTTTACCCAACTCGGCTTCCGAGTCAACTCATTACCCCTGGCACGGTGGCGGCGAGTCGCCAAGCCGAGGTGGTGATAAGTGGCCTTGTATGCCACCCAAGCATCAAACATCCGTTGTTCTCCTCCACTCTATACCCATCACCGCCGGCAAAGAAAGCCAACAACATGCTAGCTTGTTTATAAGCATTAGAACCCAAGTGAACGGGGCTGAACCCCGCCGTTTCCATCCGACTCCTCCACTGAGTCAACGGCTCGTGTCGTTCAACTCGGTCCATCCCTTCACAAGCTACCACGTTGCAAATCTGCCTCCCCAAATACAACTCGGACATAGCCAAGTCTTGACTCGGTGGCGCCACCCCTGAGCCTTCCAACGAGTCAAAGAGACTTGAATAATAATGTAGAGCCTCCGTAAACCTGTCTAAGAAATCCGGACCGTTGTGATTAGCTTCTTGTTCTACAACCGTAAGAATTTTCGGATTCATTGCTTTGATCGAAGAAAAAACTTTTTCAATCCCACCCGGCCGAGCTAGCAGGCGGTGAAACTCGAAAACGGAATTCACCGCCACTACCTCGACCTCAGGAGGACGGATATCAAGCATTTCAGGCTCAATATCCGCCAAACAATTGGCGACGAAACCCCTAAACTCGAATTCTATTCCAATAGTTTCCGCCAATTGAGCTAGTTTCCAACCCACTTGCTGCAAAGCATCGGTGTTATCCGGCTGCGGCGGGCCAATTCCGGTCAATCGAAAAGCCGGCAGCCCACCAGGCCTCCATGCAAGTGCTTGCATCAAAACCGGCCATTGCATCCCCTGTTTTAACCCGAAATCGATCACATGAACCCTGTTAGCCGTCGCGAAAGCTTCCAGGATAGCTTGATTGGCCGTAAAATGAGCGAATTTCAAATATGGGCAGGTTTCATAGAAATGCATCTGCAGAATATCGGTGTAGGATGGGTCGAGAGAATCTTGCGGGAAAATCCTGTAGATTCTGCGCGCTAAAGCTTCAGCAAAATAAGTAGCAACTTTTCTCATGGCGCCGGTTTGAGACGCCGCAAGTAAGCCGATATGCTTCACCAGTGCATCGGCGAGCTTCAGATTATCTTGTTGCACAGCTTCCGCACAAGCCATCAACGTGTGAACGAGTCGAACCCCAGTTTCCTGCGAATCAACCAAGACGATGGGGCGAGTTGACGACTCAGTTACAGCACCGGGAATTCCATTCTCTTGTGGTGACGAAAAAGATGAGTCTGGGCCATATCCATCGGATCCCGATGAACTCATCGAAGTTTTGACCCGCTTCCGGGTACTTTCCGGATCCGAGTCCGATTTCGGAGGTGGATAAGCAGCAACTCCGGGTATTGCCCTGAGATCGTACTCGGAATCATCGTTGAAAACTTGTTGCAGTTGTTGTGGGTTTGAAGAATTGGAATCGGAAGCCGGCAAAACCGGATCGAGATTCGGGGTTGGTGGACCATTTAACTCAGTCAACATGCTTTGAACCCAACCAAAAAGATCCGAAGGATTATGATGAACGGTGTCGGAAGAAAGATGAGAAATCCCATCTTCTTGAGCAGTTCCCATAACCATCTCCAACATTTCCAATTTCTGAGCCACATTGGCCATGTCGGAAGACCGAACTTTGTAACCCAAAACGGCCAACAGCTCGTCCATGCCGCCGGCGTCTTGATCTTCCTCCCATAATTTTCCTTTTATGGAATTACCAAAGCTTGAACTTTCGGCCCTTGAGCCACTCCCACCGCTACAGTCAGCGGCTCCGGAGATTTCCCAGCGATCTCTCTTCATTTTTTTGGGTGAATGAAAAAGTAATGAAATCAAGGCTAGATTTTGGTCATGGAAGAAAGCAGAGTGATTTAGCGATTTGGGGTTTCGATTTTATTGGAGATTAGGTCAAGTTTTAAGATTAAAAAGATGGGAGGAAGTGGAGATATTGGTGAGAGGTCTAATGGAGGAAACAGGAGGGAACTAGGATTGAAGAAGAGATAAGGAACAACTGAGGCCATAATAATGGGATTGTTTTTTTTTTTTTTTACAATTTTTACAAGGAAAAAATTTAATACACTGTGTAAATTTTAGTTTATACATGCCTTTTAATTTCAGGGTTAAGATTTTAATTTAGGGTTTAAGATTTAGTGGTTTATGTTGTAGAGTTTAGAATTTAAGATTGTGTTTAGAATTTAGTATATATATTTTAAGATTTAGGATTTAGTTTTTTAAGGTTAAGGTTAGGAATTTAGAATTTGGATTTTTATAGTGTAAATACACATGCTTGTGTAAAATTAATTTTACACAGCCTATGTATCAAAGTTTTATCCTTTTTATAATACTCTTATTATTCATTAATTTTGATTAAGTAGTATAAATATGACTAATCATTTCAACACATTAAATTGACTAATAATTAAATTAAATTATTTTCCTTTAATAATTATCAAAACCCATAATGCTATTATAAAAGTTTGGGTTGATTTGATTAGGTGAATTTACAATTTTTTTGTTCTCAAGGCATTTAGTAGAAGGAGTTTAATGAAAATTCACCAAATAAAATTTTCAACTTATTTTGATAGTCGTTTTTTATTTTATTTGTTAAGGAATCATTATTCTTTTTTAATATTTGTAATGTTATACATATTTGGTTATGTACAATTTTATATATAAAGTCTTGATTTGAATTCAATTTATTTATTTTACAAGTTATTAAAGTTACATATGTGGTATCATTTTGTGTTTACGCACACAAATAATTATATTTACTCGATACAAAAACAAATGGATGGATTTATTTTTAAAATGTGTATAATTTAATTGAAAGCAAATGTTTATATTTATAATTGAACCAAAATCAAAATTATATAAATTCAAAGTTCATATATAACCATACATATTTGATGAATATTTGTGTAGTTTTGATAGCTATCCATTATTTTACTATTATTTTATTTTGAATGAGGTGAGTAAACGAAATAATTTATAGAAAATATATATTTATAAAAATTATTTCAACAAATAATAAAATATAAAAAAATATATTTTAATACACAAATAATATAAAAAATAATTTTTACGTTACCGGTAAAAGTAGCAATTCCTATTTACCGGTAGTACTTCGGATTAGGGTTTTCTTCCTGAGTACGGGTGGGTCCAGTCGTTTATTCCCCAATCCCTTCTTTCTCAACTCTCCCTTTCTTTCCGTCTTCCACACGCTCTTCTTCCCCAACGTTATTTACTCCGAATTCGAAAGTCTACACTACTATCATAGATCACACTACATTTAACTCATTTAGATTGTGGAAAACTAATTAAAAAACAACACCAATTAAAACATGGTACAAAAATAATTTAAATATATCAAATATTCATCCACTGTTTTAAATTTTAGTTTATGTTCTTTTATTTAAAAAATATTGGTCTCACTAATTTCTGTTCAATTTTATTGTTAATTGTTGATCTAACAATTATAAAAGTCAACCTGATAATATCTATAAAAGTGAAAGAGAAAAAAAGTTAGACGTGATGCAAAAAATGTTGGAAAAATACGATAAATAAGAAACTGATGCTCAAAGTGAACTTGTGAATTGAGTTAAAGAAAAAAGAAAAGCTTATATACCATATTGATGAATTACCAAGCGTGGGATATGTTTTTATACAAGACTCTACTTGGTGGCTATTGAATAACTTAAGTTTATATGATATGGGTAACGTGAATGTCCAGACCGGTCGGGCCCTCCTTGGGCTTGCGGATATTTTAATCCATTACGAGATAAATTTTTTTAAATATAACATTTTAATATCTTAAATAAAATGATAAATGATCAGAGATTATCCTTAAATTTAGATATTATTTTTTAAATATTCTGGAATTAAAAGAATAAATATATGATAAGATATTATCTTTTAATTCAAATATTATTGTGATAATGCTATTTGATAAATAAATTTTATTTTAAATAAAATTCAAATAATTCATAAGTTTTATTTTCAATGAAACTCCTACTCCTATAAATAACATGCAAACCTACTAAGTTTTAACAAGTGCAAAAAACCACATAATTTTTTTACTATTTTTACTCTGTGATTTTCTAAAGTATTTTCGGTGATAGAGAAAGGCAAGGTTACGGTTCGTTGATAATTGCAGACGTGCTACTGTTGTGCTCATTATGTTGTATCATGGGAGATATACGTCCGATGTTTCTCAAGCACCATAGGAGCAGGCGAATTTATCTTAAGAAAACTGCGTTCGTGCAGGCCTCAACACGTTTCCTCTGGTTTTTGTTTTAAATCGGTTTGATTTACATATTATTGTATTTTAATTTTATGATCTATTCAATATAATAATAAATCAGTATTTTATTTCATTTTACTGTTTTATTTTATTTTTCTTGGATTATTAACGCTATTTGTCCAACAATCTTAAGACAAATTCAAGTTTTAATCTAAGGCGATCGTTGCATATTCGATGCATTGCATCACCGTGAGATTTTCTACTAATTTTAAAACCGGCGAGCTTGGTTCAATTCAACAATATTCGAATGCAAGCTACTAGTGCAGCGACCCACCAACGATAATGTGGTTCAGTCTGGGATTCCTACTCACGCCGACTGGGTAAGTGCAATTATCAACATGCCTTTGATGATGCTTGTTCAAAGCATTAATACTATTGGACTAATGAAACTAATATTTATTACTAGTCGAAATGCTAACATGTCATGAATATTGTAATCACTCATTTTTGTCCGGGTTTTTAGTATTTTTAGTATTGTTGTAATAATATTATTAATTTTAAAAAAATTTAATTAATAATAAAAAAGGGGGAGGAGAGTGGAGCACAAGGCTCCACGTCACCCACCTCACCCCTATAAATAGGGCAATTGAGATTGGAAATGAAGAGAATGGATCGGTAGAGGGCTTTGGCCAAATAAGGGAGCTTAGCTCCCAGCTAGCCCAGGACCGGGATAGTGTTCTAGTCTTGCCTCTTCGTCAAAGTTGTAGCTGGATCAGACATCATAACTTTCATCCATCGGTCTTGCCTCCTCGTCAGTGTTGCAGCTGGATCGAATTTTGTAGACCCTGTCTCTTCGTCGTTGTTGCAGCTGGGTCGAACTCTTTTTAGGTATTAGCTTATTACCAATAATGTAGCAAGTAGAACTCGGTTTGGCTTCCCCAACAAACAACCCCCATTTTGAAGGCTTTGTTTCCCTAAAGTGACAAGGTAGATCAATCAAGACAAGAAAGAAGACCTACGCCGAAGAGAAAGAAGATCTACCAAAGAAGGAAGACACGTGTCAAAAGGAGAGAAGTTCAGCCAGATAAGACAAAAATGAGTGCTTTTGATCTTTGCTTTGTTCTCGTTCCACAAGAACAAGCAAAGAGGGGCAACTGCAATCACTCATTTTTGTCCGGGTTTTTAGTATTTTAGTATTGTTGTAATAATATTATTAATCTTAAAAAAAATTAATTAATAATAAAAAAAGGGGAGGGGAGTGGAGCACAAGGCTCCACGTCACCCACCTCACCCCTATAAATAGGGCAATTGAGATTGGAAATGAAGAGAATGGATCGGCAGAGGGCTTTGGCCAAATAAGGGAGCTTAGCTCCCGGCTAGCCCAGGACCGGGACAGTGTTCTCGGTCCTAGTCGGTTCGATCGGGGTCCTATTTTAGGTCCGATCTAGTTAATATTTTTGGAGAGGTCGTGGTAGATCTCGGTGGGGTTCAGTCGGGGTTCGTCATTCGAAGTCCTAGTTAGGTATATTTTCTTTCCTTTTTATTTATGTTGTAAACTTTATGATTTAATGAAGTAGTAGTTAATTTAAAATTGTGTTTTTAATTTGTATGTTTATCCATGTTTTAGATTAGTATGTTTTAAATTTATGTTTTAGATTAATATTTTATTTATGTTAGATTTATTTTTATTTATGAGTTAGATTAATATTTATGTATGTATGTTTTAGATTAGTATTTTATTTGTGTTAGATTTGTTTTTATTTATGTGTTAAATTAATAGTTATGTATGTTTTAGATTAGTATTTTATTTATGTTATATTAGTATTTTATTATGTTAGTATTTATTTATATTTTTATCGCAATGTATTTATATTTGCCATGTTTTTTAAGTTTGCATAACGAACATATATTTTGTCAATGCAGTGCCCTTTTATTCGAGTGTAAACGGGGCCAGTATCAGGAGTAGTGATAGTGGTTGGGCGTTTACTCTCGGATAAAGGGGCCTTTAAAATTTACTCGTACATATAACCAAATTTTAATTTATTCGTCACTTTAATCAGGAAAGTTTAATATTAATAAAACGGTAATTATTAAAGTACCAATTTTGGGCGGTGTGGGGGTGCTAATCATTCCCCATCCGTAACCGACTCCCGAACCTATCCATTTTAAATCTCTGGTTTTTACGGTGTCCGGCCTACCTAAGTGGCCGGTGGCGACTCCATTTTAAATAAAATACGGGTTTCTTCTAAAATCCCACGCGGAATACAACATTTTCCAAACAAATAAAACATCTTTTTTAGCGAGAAAAAAACATCGCTACAGATAGCGACTCCGCTGGGGACATTTTTGTTTTTCAAAAACAAATGAGAGTCGAGCTTTTTTAAATAATTACCGCTCTATTAATATCGGAAATTCCATATTAAAGTGACTATTAAATTAACATTCGGTTACAATTGCGCGTTTATTTTAACGCATTTAAAATTTGGCATATAAACCCGTTTTTTTAAGTGGGGGGAAAATGCTAATGCTTTCGTGGAGATATCGTTCTCCCGTATGGGCCTAGCAAGTACCTTCGGGGCTCGAGTACCTTATACTTTCGTGAGGATATCGTTCCTTCGTATGGGTATAAGCGAATGAGTCCCCCTGAATTGAACCCGGTTGAAAGGAGCCTATAATGGGTGATGACCGGGGGCCTTGCTACTCTTAGTAGAGAACAACAAGGACAATTCAGGTACCTCTTAGCACCAAAACTGCATATAGTGAGCCGTAGGAGCCAACCCTTTAGAGCCATGTAAAACTCTGCCCGATTAGTGGTCACCCTATTTAGGCTTTGGTGCCTTATTTCTTGTTTATATACAATTTTTATTACTCTATTTTTATTTGTTTTATTTAATCGTTTTATTTGGTACTAACTCGTTTCATTTTATTCTCATCGCATTGATTTCACCTGCATCATTGCACAACATCATCACAATCTTAATTTTGCATTGCATCGATTTAGGACACATTTTGCATGCATTCATTTTCAGAATAATAAAACTAATCCTCGGGCTGCCCCATTAAATACAACGAAGATGGTCGATCTAGCACCTTACAAAGCCTCTTACAAAAGTTTGGTCTTGGGACATGTCCAAAAGCACCCCCTCATCTTTTACAAACATTATGCCTATAACAAGGCCTCAGTCCGGGGGCATTATTTGCCAAGGTTCAGCCTTCATTGTCGAGTCAAACTCTTGCATCTTTGACCACAGTTTGCAAAACTGCACCTAATCCAATAATAATAATAATAATAATAATGAGCTGCCATGAACCCAACTTAGGGGGTAACAGAATCAGCACTCAAAGTGTCAACTTCAAGAGCAATTTCAGATGATGGCATAAGAACGAACAAAATGTTGGGGCATGCACCCAGATGGATAATCAAACCCAATAAGAGGTTAGGGCACCGTCATATGCAAAAGACCAAGATCCTGACAGGACCAGTGAGGAGTCAGGGGCATCCCATTGAGGGCCAATAAAAATCATGTCACATTCATGCATGTAGTTGCATTCATCTTGCATTAAACCATTTCTGCAAACGTCATACATCTATGTTCAGTGCATACACCGAAGTCACCATGCATTTAGGCATAAAATTCATGCAGTTTTGCTTACAAAAAGGTTTAAAAAGAGACCGAACATCCTCAGCCGTGGAGGCAACAACATGACAGCCAACCTTAGTCTTAGAGGAGGCCAAACACAAAGAGGATGCTGAAACATCAATAAAAGGTAACAGTGACAAATTTTGTGAACATTTACTGATTAATGTTTTTTTTTCATTTTTAGGTCATACCTCTCCGCCAGTAGAGCAGCAGAAGTAGCCTTTTCCAGATCTTGCCTTCGTCATTGTTGATAGGCCAACAATTTCTAGATTCTGCTTTACCGCTGATGGTGCAACAGTATATACATCCTGAAGATCTTGTTTCTCCGTTGATGGTACAACAGATCCGAACCTTTCCCCAAGCAGATCGAATTTCTATTCAGGTCTTGTTTCTCTGTTGACGGTGCAACCAGACCTATTTTTTTCTCGAGTCTTACTTCTTTGTATGGTTCGAGAAAAAAGAAAAATCAAAAAAGGAAGAAAAATCAAAAAAAGAAAAATTAGAAAAATCAGAAAAAAAAATAAAAAAAAATCAAAAGTCGAAAAAAATCAAAAATCGAAAAAAATGAATGAAAATTCAAAATAAATTTTTATCAACTTTCATCGCCAGGTCTAGTCTCTCCGCTGATGGAGTGGCCGGGTCTAAGCTCCCGTCGCCCTCAGATCCTGCTCTCCGCTGATGGTGTAGCTGGTTCCAGGTCGTCATTATCCAATCCAATCCTCCGCTGATGGAGTGGTCGGGTCCAAGCTCCTGTCGCCCTCAGATCCTGCTCTCCGCTGATGGTGTAGCCGGTTCTAGGTCGTCATTGTCCAAACCAGTCCTCCGCTGATGGAATGGCCGGGTCTAAGCTTCCGTCGCCCTCAGATCCCGCTCTCCGCTGATGGTGTAGCCGGTTCCAGGTCGTCATTATCAAATCTTGCTCTCCGCTGATGGAGTTGCTAGGTCCAAGCCGTAGTCGTACTTTGATCCTGCTCTCCGCTGATGGTGTAGCCGGTTTCAGGTCGTCATTATCCATTTCAGTCCTCCGCTGATGGAGTGGCCGGGTCCAAGCTCCCGTCGCCCTCAGATCCTTCTCTCCGCTGATGGTGTAGCCGGTTCTAGGTCGTCATTGTCCAAACCAGTCCTCCGCTGATGGAGTGGCCGGGTCCAAGCTCCCGTCGCCCTCAGATCCTGCTCTCCGCTGATGGTGTAGCCGGTTCCAGGTCGTCATTATCCGATCCAGTCATCCGCTGATGGAGTGGCTAGGTCCCAGTTGCTATTGTCCTACTTATCCGTTAATGGTGTAGTAGGGTTCTAGTTAATGTTTCTGTTTCTCCGTTGATAGATCCAACTTTACTGATTTTCAAGTTTTCTTTATTAATGTTGTAGCTAGAAAACAAATCAAAAAAAGAAGAAAAAAGAAAAAATCAAAAAAAGAAAAAAAAAGAAAAAAAATCAAGAAAAAGAGAAGAAAAAAAAAGGAAAAAAATAAAAAAAATGAGCTTTCAACCAAATTCTGATCATGCCTCTTCGTCAGAGTCGTAGCTTGATCACAAAAAAGAACAACTATCCGATCCTGCCTCTTCGTCGGTGTCGTAGCTGGATCAAATCTTCAGACCTTGCCTCTTCGTCGGTGTTGTAGCTTGGTCAAATCTAACTTTCGGTTCTGCCTCTTCGTCGGTGTTGTAGCTGAACCTAATTCACTAACTTCCGGTATTGCCTCTTCGTCGGTGTTGTAGCTAGACCAAATTCACTAATTCTTGATCCTGCCTCTTTGTCGGTGTTGTAGCTGGATCAAGATTACTAACTTTAGACCATGCCTCTTCGTCGATGTTGTAGCTTGGTCAAAATTCACCAACTTTCAAGTTTTAGCAATGTTGTAAGAAAAAAGAAAAAATATGAAAAAAGAAACAAAAGCAGAGAAAAAAGAAACAAAAAAAGAGAGAAAAAAAAGAAAATTTGTCAGTTTTTTGGTCTTTCCTCTTCGTCAAAGTTGTAGCTGGATCAGACATCATAACTTTCATCCATCGGTCTTGCCTCCTCGTCAGTGTTGCAGCTGGATCGAATTTTGTAGACCCTGTCTCTTCGTCGGCGTTGCAGCTGGGTCGAACTCTTTTTAGGTATTAGCTTATTACCAATAATGTAGCAAGTAGAACTCGGTTTGGCTTCCCCAATAAACAACCCCCATTTTGAAGGTTTTGCTTCCCTAAAGTGACAAGGTAGATCAATCAAGACAAGAAAGAAGACCTACGCCGAAGAGAAAGAAGATCTACCAAAGAAGGAAGACACGCGTCAAAAGGAGAGAAGTTCAGCCAGATAAGACAAAAATGAGTGCTTTTGATCTTTGCTTTGTTCTCGTTCCACAAGAACAAGCAAAGAGGGGCAACTGTAATCACTCATTTTTGTCTGGGTTTTTAGTATTTTTAGTATTGTTGTAATAATATTATTAATCTTAAAAAAAATTAATTAATAATAAAAAAAAGGGGGAGTGGAGCACAAGGCTCCACATCACCCACCTCACCCCTATAAATAGGGCAATTGAGATTGGAAATGAAGAGAATGGATCGACAGAGGGCTTTGGCCAAATAATGGAGCTTAGCTCATGGCTAGCCCATGACCGGAACAGTGTTCTCAGTCCCAGTCGGTTCGATCGGGGTCCTATTTTAGGTCTGATCTAGTTAATATTTTTGGAGAGGTCGTGGTAGATCTCGGTGGGGTTCATTTGGGGTTTGTCATTCGAACTCCTAGTTAGGTATATTTTCTTTCCTTTTTATTTATGTTGTAAACTTTATGATTTAATGAAGTAGTAGTTAATTTAAAATTGTGTTTTTAATTTGTATGTTTATCCATGTTTTAGATTAGTATGTTTTAAATTTATGTTTTATATTAATATTTTATTTATGTTAGATTTATTTTTATTTATGAGTTAGATTAATATTTATGTATGTATGTTTTAGATTAGTATTTTATTTGTGTTAGATTTGTTTTTATTTATGTGTTAAATTAATAGTTATGTATGTATGTTTTAGATTAGTATTTTATTTATGTTATATTAGTATTTTATTATGTTAGTATTTATTTATATTTTTATCGCAATGTATTTATATTTGCCATGTTTTTTTAAGTTTGCATAACGAACATATATTTTGTCAATGCGGTGCCCTTTTATTCGAGTGTAAACGGGGCCAGTATCAGGCGTAGTGATAGTGGTTGGGCGTTTACTCTCGGATAAAGGGGCCTTTAAAATTTACTCGCACATATAACCAAATTTTAATTTATTCGTCACTTTAATCAGG
This sequence comes from Hibiscus mutabilis, assembly GCA_019671005.1. Taxonomy (NCBI): domain Eukaryota; kingdom Viridiplantae; phylum Streptophyta; class Magnoliopsida; order Malvales; family Malvaceae; genus Hibiscus; species Hibiscus mutabilis. Next base: position 4,584,660 of record CM033712.1, on the reverse strand, counting down.
AAAGTTTAATATTAATAAAGCGGTAATTATTAAAGTACCAATTTTGGGCGGTGTGAGGGTGCTAATCCTTCCCCATCCGTAACCGACTCCCCAACCCATCCATTTTAAATCTCTGGTTTTACGGTGTCCGGCCTACCTAAGTGGCCAGTGGCGACTCCATTTTAAATAAAATTCGGGTTTCTTCTAAAATCCTACGCGGAATACAACATTTTCCAAACAAATAAAACATCTTTTTTAGCGAGAAAAAAATATCGCTACAAATATGAAATATGTTGTGTCCTTATAATAATTTTTGTTTGTGTTTTGAAAATATTGAATTATTATTTTTCTACTAATAATTTCTTTTGAGAAATTTTATAGAGACGAACAAGATACTCAGATGAATCTTGATCTGTTTGGAAATTAAGATCTCGCAAACAATTCGTTTCAGGATTTAATTCTTGTCGTTTCAACGGGTTTACTTGATGTTTTTCAAACAATAATCACCAAAATTAAAGGAGTACCTCATTTTGATTTCTATTGGTTAAATAGAATTAAGTTGGATTGATATATCTGTTGTTTAACAGAAGATATAACAAATGAAATAAATCATTAAATTTATTTCTATGCTAGAATCATGCGTTGATTCTTAAGGAAAATAAATCGTTGGATTTAATTTTGTGAGAATCTAGAATGATTCAATCTTGAAATAAATTGGTGAATTTATTTTGGAAAGAGAAATAACTTAAAGTTATTATTTCTTAAAGATTCAAGTATGATTCTATTTTGGAAATAAATCGGTAATTTATTTTGGAAGTAACATTGGTTACCAAATTCCGACTGAGGTCTCGAATCAAAGCATAGAAGAACTTGGTTCTCTATGTCAAAACTAAATTCTTAAAGCATGTTCTAATGCATGCTATAAAGTGCACAGTGTTTAGAAATGGCTAAAGAATTATGAGGGTCATTGGATCATAAACGAATTATTGGAAAACAATATGAAAGTACATGTCTAGGATTGGTTCTTCGAAAGACTTGGTATTTAAGCGTGCATAAAGCACAACCTCTCTTTCATAAGTTACCTACCCGGTGCATTGTTCATTATTGTTCTTTCTATTAAGACCGTGTGAATTATTATTTTGGGGTTTTTAATCTTTGGCTAAATTCATGACGTTCAATAGATTTATAATACTTTAGTTTCTGACTCTGTGACACAATGAAAAAATTGAAATTCATTGGAAAAAAATCAAAACGTGGCAACAATAAATGTTGCATATTTGACCATGATAAACTTGGTCAAAGATCTGAAGGATGATCCTCTTTTTGTTACAGATGATAAGGTAAATATCATTACCACATTTAAATGTTGCAAAGGTAAATATTGCTAAGGCGAATATTACCATGACAAAGGTAGTGGAAGTCATAAAGAACTTCATAAAAATAAACCGTGGATTAGACGGTGTGTTCAAGAAGCAAATTTCATGGGAAATGCTCCAATTGCTATAAGATGAAAAGCTCTATATGAGTAATGTTGGTACTATAATTTTGAAGATAACTTTTGAAAAGAACTACAATTTCAAACTTTTGAAAAGAACTACAATTTCAAAAATGTGACTAACATGTGGGGGAAGCTGTTTTATCGGTTAATTACCTTTTATAAATAAGGTACCCAAAATTAAAGAGATAAGACATCGTATGAGTTATGGAATGGAATAAACCCTTTGAACAAATACCTTAAAAATGTGGGGGTGTCATGCAAAGGTAACAAGCTCATCACCAAAGCAATGACATGAGAAGTTCGGTAGTGTCATGATGACAAATGACTTCAAGATTAATGAGTGTGACAAATGTGTATATGTCAAAATTACCGACATTGGATATAATATTCTATGTCTGTATATTGATAACATACTCATTGTTGGAAGGAGCAATGAAATGGTAAAATGTACCGATGACATGTTCAATTCAAGAGTTAACATGAAAGATATGAGACTAGACAATACGATTTTGGACATCCAAATCAAACTGTCACATAAAAGTCTCATATAGTCACACTATGTGGACAAATTCTTTCTGGTACACTATGTGGACAAATTCTTTCTGGTATAGCCAAAACTCAATTAGACAACAGATCTCAAATATAGTTATCTCTATTGATTTTGTAAAATCAAAAGATAACGTTGCGGATCCGCTAACCAAAAAGGGTTAAATCGAGATCAGGTTGAGAAAACATCGAAAGGAATGTGACTAAAACCCAAGAAAATTTAAGGCGTTATGTGAAGGAAAACCCAACCTAGCTGACTGGAGATCACAAGATCTAGGTTCAAAGGGACAACCTAATTGCATAGACCTGTGCGGTCACTATGGGGTTTCTCTCTCAAGTCCATTCCTATGATGTAAACAGTGATCAAAAGTGGAAAAGGTAGTGATGGAAAAAAACCCAAATCCGACGGGTTCCAACCCGATCTGATAGGGTCGGATTTTTTTTGAATTTTTAGGTTTCAGGTCGGGTTGTAGAAAAAAATTGGGGTCGGGTTTAAGAGTGAAAATCCCCGACCCGACCTGACTATTATACTATGAAATGTCTTAATTACCCTTCCATATATTTTCTGTTTAATCATTTTACGTTATTCTGGAATTTTATCGTCCCCAATCCTAAGATTCGCTCCCCCTTTTTTCAGTTCTTCTCCATTTCGATTCTGAAGGTTGAAAAAGTTGGACAGGTAAATTTTCTTTCTTTTCTTTTTCTTCTTCGTCTATTTGTTCTTTAAATCGAACTAATTTTTTAAATCGTTTAGGGGTTGCTCCACTGTTCGTTCGTAGCTTAGCCCTAGAAATATCAGGAGCCCTTTACCGTTGCTGATCGGTAATTTCTTTAACTGGAACTAATTTTTTTGTCTCTAAGTTTGGTCCATGTTCTGGCCCTTCTTTCCTCATCATGTATGCTTGTAATGTCTCTTGATGCTTTTCTTTTTGATGTTGATTATGAAGAATTCTCTACTGGACTAAATTGTTCTACTACAGTCTACAAAGATTGTTGTTTTATTCTTGTTTTTTTCCTTTTCATATGTTTCTTTTCTTCCCATCTTTATTGCTTTCTTTTGGACATGTTTTGTTATGACTTTGCTCTCTTTGTAAGATACTAAGATTGGGTTTGGTAATAAAATTCAGTCGATATTTCTAGTAATATACTGTGTTTGTAGGTTATATATATAGATAATCATTTATTTGTCATATATATTATCATTGTTTGTAGGTTTTATTTGAATTAATGTGTCAAATTACTTGGTAACTTTGCTTGAAGCTTTCTATAAACAAAATGACAGTAGAATCTGTTAATTAATAGTGGCACATCAATACCACATCAAGTTCTGAGGGCAATCCGGTTGCAAGTTCTGAGGGAAACATAAATCCCTCTTTAAGTCAAGCTAATGTTGTTGGGACTACAAGTTCTGGGGGGAACACAAATACCACATCAAGTGAGTACAAACCGTCTAAATTGAAGTCTACAGTATGAGAGCATTTTAAGAATGAAAAGATCAACAATGAATGGAAGACGATATGCAATTATTGCTAAATGAAGCTTGGCGGTGATTCTAAAACTGGTACAAGTCACTTGCGTGATCATTTAGCAAGATGCAACATACGAGGTCAAGTGGACATTCAACAACAAGTTTTAGTAGCTAATCAGAGGAAAGCGAATGGAAAATTAGCTCTAAAGGCCTTCTCATTTAATCAGGATGCCTCAATGACTGTGCTTACCAAGATGATTGTTATGCATGAATATCCATTATCAATAGTGGATCATGAACTGTTTAGAGAATATTCTTCAAGCTTGTAGCCTCTGTTTGAAATGCCTTCACACAACACTATAAAGCGTGATATATTGAACATGTTCGAAGAGACAAAGGTCAATATAATGTCTGACTTGGAGGCTAACGAGGCTCGAATAGCCCTTACAACTGATATGTGGACCGCTGATCACCAGAACAGGGGATACATGGTTGTTACCACTCACTACATAGATAACTCTTGGGTTTTACATAAGCGCATCATAAAATTTGAATATGTGCCAGCTCCACATACTGCGCATGTTATTGTTTCTAGTTTGATGAAATGTTTTTTATATTAGAATATTGATCGAAAGCTTTCATCTATCACAGTTGATAATTGTAGTGTGAATGATGGTGCTGTTGAATTGCTTGTTGGCAAACTAGGAAGCGGTACACTAATGCTTACGGGGGCTTTCTTTCATATGCTTAAGCGGTACACATTTTGAACTTAATTGTGAAGGATGGATTGAGTGTGACTGGAGATGGCATAGAAAGGATCCGACAAAATGTTATTTTTTGGAGTGCTACTCCAAAAAGGTAGGAGAAATTTGAAGAGGTTGCACGACAGTTGCGCATTTCAACTGCAAAAAAATTGTGCACTAATGTTAAAACACGATGGAATTCGACATATTTGATGCTTCAAATAGGTTTATCTTACAATGATGTTTTTCCTCGTTGCGTGCAATTGCATGGTGATCCTTTATACAAGACTTTGCCAATAGAAGATGATTGGATTTTTGTGTGAGATCATTCATGCTAAGTTCAAGATGTTTTATGACATCACTAAAAAACTCTCAGGAACAAAAAGATACAACTGCAAATCTTTATTTTTCAAGTATTTGCTCGATCCGGGTGGCAATAAATAGATGGATTAAGCATAGTAATGACACCATTTTGAGCATGGAAAAACTCATGTTTGTTAAATTTGAAAAGTATTGGAATAATGTGAATGGTATCATGGGTATTGCTCCACTTCTAGACCCAAGGTACAAAACAACTCTTTTGGTGTATTACTTTCGGGATATTTATGAGGTTGTTGCTGAGTATGATGTTGAAAGAATTGTCCAACTTTGTCGGGATTTGATCAAAGAGTATGAAACAAAGATGTCATCGTCTGATATTGAACCTCAATCATTCAGCATATCTCTAGATAGTGAAGTAGTTGATTCAAAAAATTTAGTAGACTTTGATGCTTTTGTTTCTTCCTTGAAACAAAAGAAATTAAAAGCCTCATCCGAGTTAGATCACTATTTGGAGGATGAAATCATTCCTAGAAAGCCGGACTTTGACATATTGAACTGGTGGAAAACAATCGTGCCTCAATTTCCTGTATTGCAAGCTATCGCTAGAGATATTTATGCCATACTGGTTTCCACTATTGCTTCGGAGTCTAGTTTTAGTGCCGGAGGAAGATTAGTGAATGCAAAACGCAATAGACTCCACCCAACAATTGTAGAAACCTTGACATGTTATCAAAATTGGTTATGGGCCAAAAAAGGTACAACAAAACTTGTCATTTATTTTTCAAGTATCTTTATTCTTATATAATTATATTGTAGATATTGTTTTTCTTATCAAATTGTGTTTTCATTCATGACATTTTAGAATCCAGTTCAAAGGAAACAGCATCCTTCTACGAAGATGTTGATGAATCCGAGTCATCGATCAATATATGATAACGGTAATGAATAGTTTCACATTTATTATTTTTATTATATTATTGTTCATATATAGATATATTGAATGATATTATTCATGTATGTATATATATATTAATTCAACGATTTTTATAAGATTTGTGTGGTAAACGAAGCTCGAAGAAATTAAAGTCGAAGAAAATGAAGGTTTTTTTCATTTGGATGTTTATGGCTTTATGTTTATGTCTCAGTTTTTCATTTGTGTTTGAACTTATGCTTTTAATTACCTTGTGCTTGAACTTGTTTTATGTGTTTAGACTTTTGTCTGAACTTGTTTTATGTTTTTATTTGTTTAGACTTGTTTGAACTTGTGTTATGTGTTTGGAATTTATTTGAATTAATTTTATGCAATTAGATTTGTATTTGAACTTGTTTTGAGTTCAACTTTTCTGGCAGTAGGCACTAGGCAACAAGCCAGTAGCACACTTTCATTTGAGTTTGAAGCAATTAAAATGTTAATTAGATTTGTATTTCATTTGCTGGCAATAAACAACAAATTGAATGGTTTAAGCAATGCTGCAATGGCTTGTTTATATGCATCTTAGATTACCGGGATAAATTTTACTTCTAGAATTTAATTTTAAATATTTTGAATTGTTATTGAATAAGTAATATAAAGCTAACAATTTAATATTTTAAAAGATAATTCGGGTCGGGTCGGGGCAGAGTCGGGTATTCGATCTAAAAGCTGGGGCAGAGTCGGGGTGGGTACTTTCATTACACTTGTCGGGGCAGGATCGGGGATTCATAGGCATTTTTCGGGTCGGGGCGATCGAAAAACTGACCTGCCCCGCCCTGTTGTCATTCCTAGGAAAAGGCTAATCAATGCTTTTAATGACCATTGTGTGTTTCGGTGAGCCAAACAACATAAGTCACCTATGTAAAAGTGAAGTGGGATCGTTTCAATGAGACTATTGAGCATAGTTCTCTCAAACTCTTGCAGAACCAGACAATGTCTATGGCTATACGGACATACCTATGAGAACTAAAATTCTTTCCAGAGAAATAGTTGTGTGAAATATATCATCGTTTACACAAACGGCAGAACAATTCGAGGACATCACGTCTACTGGCCATCTAGTAAAGTAAATATACTTTCATAATGGAAGGTTCAAAGGTGGACACCTACCTATCCTATACAGCTATAAATCGTAGAATCTATCACCACATCGAGTCAAAATGTTTCGATTTAAATCAATTTCATTCATGTGGGGGATTGTTGGAAAAAATATGATGAATGAGAAATCGATGCTCAAAGTGGGCTTGTGAATTGAGTTAAGGAAAAGGGAAAAGCTTATATCTCATATTGATGGGTTACCAAGTGTGAGATATGTTTTTATACAAGACTCTACTTGGTGGTTATTGAATAACTTAAGCTTATATGATATGTGTAATGTGAATGTCCAGACCAGTCGGGCCCTCCCTGGGCTTGCAGATATTTTAATCCATTACGAGATGATTTTTTCTTAAATATAGCATTTTAATATCTCAAATAAAAGGATAAATGATAAGAGATTATCCTTAAATTTAGATATTATTTTTTTGAATATTCTGGAATTAAAATGATAAATATATGATAATATATTATCTTTTAATTCAGATATTATTGTGATAATACTATTTGATAAACGAATTTTATTTTAAATAAAATTCAGATAATTCACAAGTTTTATTTCCAATAGAACTCCTACCCATATAAATAGCATGCAAACCTACTAGGTTTTAACAACTGCAAAAAACCACAGATATTTTCTACTATTTTTACTTTGTGATTTTCTAAAGTATTTTTGGTGATAGAGGAATGCAAGGTTACGGTGGTGATCACTGCAGACGTGTTACTACTGTGCTCATTATGTTGTTGTATCATGGGAGATAGACGTCCGATGTTTCTCAAGCACCATAGGAGCGTGCGAATCTGTCTTAAGGAAACTGCGTTTGTGTAGGCCTCAACATGTTTCCTCTGGTTTTCGTTTCAAACCGATTTGATTTACATATTGTTGTATTTTAATTTTATAATATGTTCAATATAATAATATGTTCAATATAATAATAAATCAATATTTTATTTTGCTTTAGTGTTTTATTTTATTTTTCTTGAATTATTAACGTCGCTTGTCGAACAAAAAATATCTTTATTTGTAATTGAGTAATCATTTTAGCTCATATTTTTTTAACCGGTTTATGGTGTAGTGCACGCTCGCTTCATTGGAGTGGGCAACTAATTTAAACTCACCACAAATTCACATGAAAGAAATAGAGTGAACTTTAGCTCCCAAACCATCAACCTCGAGTGTCTTACACGTCCCAATAAGCGAAGCACTCGTGTTCCTAAAGGCGAATTATTTTAGCGAGTGACGAAACCACACTACAAAGGGAGGTGTTGATTTTTTATGGAGAAAGATCAGATCAAGGGAGAAAGGATTCAGATAATCAGATGTCAACATCGGTTGTAGGACCATCCACTCATACCAGGTGTGCAAAAATTCAATCCGATTCAGCAGATCTGGAATTTTAAATATCCGATTAGTTTTTTAGATAATTTGGATTGAATATTTAAAAATTTTAGATCTGATATCCGATTATTCGATATCAAAAATTTTAAATTTTTATAGGTATGAATCTTGTTATGTCCGATTATTCGATATTTTTCGAATATTCAAAATTTCGGATCGGATCCAATCCAATATCCAAAAATGAATACCCCTAACTCATACGGACCCACTTCCACACACTATCGTTATTTTTTAACGGCGGTTAAATTTACGACATGTTTAGTTAGCTTATAGCTGTTGTGTTGTATTATTTTAATACAGTTTTATTGCAAAAGGTAAAAATAATTATGTGTCTAATAGAGGTAATATTTGATACATCGTATTATTTAATAGGCAAGTTTAATGATATTATCGCTGTAATATATGTAGTGCTTATTTAACACACTAATTTATGTCAATTTTTGATGATTATAACTTAATTTGTCAATCATACCATCATATTGTTTTTCACGTATTTACATTATAAATACATTCACTATTTTTACATATCTAAATAGTTATAAATACATTTATTATTTTTCACATCTTTATATTGTTGTAAATACATTCATTATTTATATCACGTATTTACATCACATATTTACATCGTTTTTTTCAATTCTATTTTTTTTATCAATTTAGTATTTTTATTTTTATTCCTATCATATTAGTATATTGTACTTTTTTGTTAAAAAGATTATATAATTACACGCCACGCTGTCACATACGATAAAAAATAGAAAATATTTAAAAATAACTAAATTATAAAAAATGAAAAATCCTAAAAATTAATTTTGCAACTTTTTAGAATTTGTTTATTTTTAATTTTCTACATTGTTTATGTTTATTATTATATGTGACAATGTCCTATCAGCTCATGTCATATTGGAAAAACAATGAACTAAATGATAATTGGAATGAGAGTAAAAGGAATAAAGTGGTCGAAAAAATAATTAAAAACAAAAAACCAAAGTATGAATTTCTCTATTGTTACCTAAGGCAAAACAACAAGTAGTATTAAGTTTTTCTTCTGCCGTATTAATTTTTATAAAAATAAATACATACATATGAGATCCTTTAAATAAGGTTATATGTTCGAATATTGTTTATTTTCATATGAGATCCTTTAAACAACAAGTATTAATAGCTTTACATTTTTTTCTTATTTTGAGGAATTTTGTTTATTTTCATATGAGATCCTTTAAATAAGGTTATATGTTCGAATATTGATATTGTGAAGGAAAAATTGAATTGAGATGGTCGTCCCCATAATGAGCCTATGCCAAACTCGATTTGGATTAGTCGACCAATGAGACAAAAACAGTGGTTAAATCAATATATATATGAGAATTTTAAGTTTAGCCTCGTTACTTTTTTGATATAACTAATAGTATCCAATTTATTGATTTATTGATTCGGGTCATATACTGTTAATGAGACAACCTTTTCAATCCAATTCAATTTTAAGATCAGTTTTATTTGGTTAACATGTCAATTTTGTTTCCATATACAATTAAAAACGGAAAACCAACATACAGAGGAAAGATTTTCCAATTTTGGTTTCAATTTGGAGTGGAAATGGGATGAGTGGAAACTTTGCTAGATTAGATTAGATTTTTTGTTTTTATTTTTGCTCATTTTCTAATATAATCCCTTCTCCTTTGGTTTTTGTGATAAAGCTTGAACGAATTAATATTCTCTCCTATGTCTATAACCAAATGGTAGAATATGGATGGTGTTATAGTAGCAAGCAAAGTTAAGACTTTTTACCATTGGAGATAACTTTTGAAAAATTAAATTATAAATTCCGAATATAAATCATATATATATATACACACATTATAAAGAAACAATAGTTTTGCTTATATTAGAATGATCTTAAAAAATTAGGCATGTAATAATAAAATTATGTCATAATGTCACTTTCTCTCTTTTATATATATATAAACACCTTGTCAACATATTGCTCGAACTCGAATTTTCTAAAGATAACGACATTCAATTTTTCATCGAAACTATTTGAATGCTTATTTATCTTTTATATAATTATAGAAGAATTGATTCGGTGACAAAAGATATGTAATAATTATATTTTTGAAAAAAAAATAAGTTTAAACATAATTCTTTATTTATTTGATATATATAAGTTTGTTAGTTTTTCTTATGACTTTTTTAATTTTCTGAATTTTGGAAAAAAAACTTTGATTTTTACTGCACATGACATTTTTCAATTGGGTTGTCAAATTTTTAACCGAAAACGACATGATAAAACGATAGACATAACGCAGTACAAGAACCAAACTGATAAAAGAAATTATACATATACCAAACTAAATTTAGTTATAATACACGAGCCAAAAACAACTATTAAACCAAATAAAAATATTAAATTTATAAGATTTGATTATTAAATTTAAAAACTTATGTTTTTTAATTATTATCAAAAAAAATATTATAACTTTATATTTCCATATATTTTAATAACTTTTATTTTTTTTACTCAAAGGTGTACCAATAATTTGTTAACTCACGTACTAGCATGCAAATTGCTATTAAATATATTGTATAATTCACAAAATTGTAATTAATAATTTATAAAATTGTAATTCATTAATTGATAAATTGTTATTAAGTTTAGGGAAACTACCTAGTGACCACCCAATTATTGTTTGCGACCTGTTTTGACTACCAAACTAAAAAAAAATTAAAATTTGACCACCAAACTATTTAAATAGACTTATGTTAACCACCGGCCGTTAAAAGCTAACGGAAAGGTGACGTAGCCGTTAAAGTAAAATTTGTATAATTACACATTTGGTCATTATTAGTTACCTATTATATCAATTTAGTCCTAATTTTAATTTAAATAAAATTAATCAACCAATCTGGTGATAACACGTGTCGTCACCCAATTGGATGATTTTAATCTAATTATTATTTTATTTTTTAATATTTAATATATTTATTTTCTTCCAATCAAGTGGTGACATGTCATCACCTGATGGAAGGAAAATTCAAGAATAAAAGGATAGTGTTTGGCATAGGGTTTGAACCCACAACCTCATGGGTAAAACCCCATGACTTTACTACTGCACCAATCTAGTCTTTAAAAAATAGATTGCACCAATTTTTATATATCTTATAATGCAGTAAAGGCCAGAGAATAAAAAATTAAAAATGGTTGCGAAGGGACTCAAGCCTAAATCACTTGGGATGTGTAAAACCATACAAACCACTTAACCAATTTAAATAATTAATTTAAATATGAATATATCTTAAATATATTTAACGTACAGTTAAATCAAGATTTAAAATGAAATTAGATATATGATTTTTATATTTTTAAACTATATTGAATATTTTTCTTTTTCACATTTATTTTAATAATTTTATTTATTTAAATTAAAATTAGGACTAAATTGATATAATAGGTAACTAATAATGATCAATTATGTAATTATATAAATTTTACTTTAACAGTCACGTCATTTTTCCGTTAGCTTTTAACGGCCGATGGTTAAAATAGGTCTATATAAATAATTAGGTGGTCAAATTTTAAATTATTTTAGTTGGGTGGTCAAAACATGCCGCGGACAATAATTAAGTGATCACTGGGGTAATTTTCCCTTAAATTTATAATATATATTTTTAAGAGTTTACATTCATATAAAATTATACGTCTCCCCTCTATTCAGTGAAATTAACTACTTGCATAATTTGTATTGGTAATAGTTTTTTTTTTGAAGTATTGGTAATAGTGATTAGTACTAAATGAATATTTCCTCAACTCCCAAGAAATCTTTTTGCACCATAAATGTGTATTGAAGGAAAAAACCTTTGTATATTGGTTTATTTGGTTATCTACTCGGCTGATGTGATAAATTAAATAAAAATTTCTTTAAATTACGCGTTTAATTAATTGTTGACATTATTTTTAATAAATTCTTGATCTACTACAACTTTACGACTTTCATTTAGGGTAAAGTACGTAAATGACCACTAAACTATTTCAAAAAATATAAAATTATCACAAAATTTATAGAAATTACATAATGGATATTAAACTTTAGCTTTTTTACAAAATGATCACTGAGCCGTTAATTGTCTTTAGATGAATGGTGTGTCAGTTACGAGTATTCGTATAATATCACATTTAACCCTTTATATAAATAATTAGATTATATATGTGTGTAAATATATAATATAAAATGTTTAATAAATATGATATAATATGTTTTAACATGGTTTCATATATAGTTTGCTTTTATATTACTTTTTTTAACATATTTAATTATTACCATTTGTTTTATTTACACTGCTAACTAAAAATACAATATAATATACATACACGAATTACCAAATCACGACGTGAATTTATGAAAAAAAATGTAGAGAAGGAAACTTGCTCCAAACATCGAAAGCTCTTCATGTTATAAATTTTCTGGACAAGAATGTCGATAATAATAATAATAATAATAATAATAATAATAATAATAAAAGCATTCCAAACAGGAGATTATCATATAGCCTCCGAATAAAATAATAATAATTAGTTAATTTAATAGAATGAGTGTTAGGTTTTTTGAGCGAGTTGTGAATGTAATAAATTGGGTCTGAAAAATCACTTGTATAATACACTTTTATAGTATTTGATCTGAATTAATTGACTAATAAATTAAGCATAGGTGATTATATAAAAAATTATATGTTGAAACAGTCAAATGACTCAAATTGAAACTCACAAAATCTTTTCTTGATCCTCATTGTCGTCCTATTAAATTTAATAATTTATTATACGATATGAAATGCGGTACAAATATTACATATATAAGAAAGAAGAAAATTATACGATAAGACGCAACAAATATATATATTGAAATTAGCAAAAATATATATCCAATAAAACTTGAGATAAATGCTATTATGCTACGTTGATCACATAGCAATACCCTAGGCCTATTTGATATTAGTTTGTCATTTTGCATGTTCATGCGAAAGCATTCCTCGTGAAAATAACAAGTCAATAAGATTCGTTAATTGAAAATTAAACATCCTACTTGTAAACCATGTTGTCCCATTGCGTAAAACCCCACCAATTATTTTAAAATTATTCTTGCACTTGATTATTATTTATTAATCTCGGTGCTTAGAGCCATTAATATATACCCTAAATTCTTAATTAATCACAAATCATCTCTTAGATTATTGCTTTTTAAAGTATTCATGCCGGCAATAAACGATACAAACAAAGTACACACAAACGGTTGATTAAGGATTAAATAATCGTTTTTTGTCCTTCTCATTTTTTAGGGCTTTGCCCCGATTAATCCGAATCGACCTGTATCACACACCTAGTTTTGGTGGGTGAGTCTTTCAACGGAAATTTTCTGCATACACAAGACCTCAAACTCGAGACTTGCTTAAGCGCTATCAAGCTGCTTGTCAATTAGACCAACATGTTATTAAATAATTGAGTTTTTAATATAAATCTTCTTTATTTTATTAAGTCTAGTTGTTGGTTAAACATTGACATAATTGGTTTTTTATATAATGGTTATAAAATAATGGCTTAAGGGTTCAATAAGCCCCTAAATTTTTGAAAAAAATCAATTAAGCTCCTAAATTTATTTTACATTCAATTAAGCCCTTAAACTCAAGAAAAAAAAATCAATTTGACCCTTTGACCAATATTGACAGTTAACTTTAATAGTTATTTAAAAAAAAACTCTTTTGACAAGTGTCGCAATAGGATAATTTTACTTGTCATTTCTAGAAATTTTTAATTTTAAAATATATATTAAAAACAGAAAAATTCAAATTTTTTAAAAAATCTGGAAAATTCTAAAAATATTTAAATATATATATATATATATATTAAAATTTGAAATTTATTTAATAATAATAATTTGTCAAAAGACTAAAATATTTTAAAAAATAAAAACTTAAATATCATTATACAAGTAAAAATATAATTTGAAAAAAATATAAAAAATAAAAGTTATTTTGATTTTTAAACTATATTTTAAAAAATATACAAAAATATTTTTTTTCAAATTATTTTTTATAATTAAATAATAATAATATTTAATCTTTTTTAATTTTGTAATTTTTTAAAATATTTTAATCTTTTGAAAAGTTATTATTTATTATTTTTAAATAAATTTTGAAATTTTAAAAAATATTTCTTTTATATTTTAAAATAATTTTTAGAATTAACAGTCAACACCGGCCAAATTAATTATTTTTTTGAACTTAAAGGCTTAATTGAATGAAAAAAATTTAAAAATTTAATTAATTTTCTTTTTAAAAATTTAGAGGCCTGCTGAACCGATAAGCCTAAAATAATCGTAAAGTGATTGTTATGATTGACGAGATCACTTTGAAAATAAAAAGGAAGAACCGAGTGACCCTCAACCTCCAAGAATTCAGAAAATTGGAGTTAGAGACTGATGAAAGGTGACTTTTTAATGCACTAGGGATAGGGAAAGGGAGATCTTATTAATTAATTGAGTTCAATGTTCGGCTTCAAATAAAGTCTAAATAATTTATTAAATAGTTCCGTATGTGTCATTTATTGGTTATATTCGTTAGAAGTTGTTGCACTATATTTAAATTTTCATTTTAGTGCCTATACTATCTAAAGGGATACTCGAGTCTATGTACGTTTGAAAATTGAATATTTTGGTCCAAATTTTAAAATTATAATTAGTTGACTTAAATATTTTGGTTCAAACACCCTTTAAGTCCCTATCAATTTTAAAATTGAGCAAATTGATCCCTCTTGAAAAATTGATTTATCTGTACATAACACGTGTCCAACTAGATTGGAAAATTTTTAAATAAAATAAAAATCTATAATTTTATAATATTTTTTCATAATTTTGAAAATTTTAAATATTTTTTATGATTTTATCATATTTTCAATTAAACCCTTACTCTTACTCCAAATCTAAACAATTATAAGAAAAACCAATGTACATTCTCCGATTAAAAATTTTAATATTTTTTTATATTTTGGCTTGTAAGTTTAATTATTTGGCTTAACCATTAAATAGGTGCCCAAACTATGCTCTTTTTTCCAGTTAGGTGCCTAAACTATTTTTCGGGCCAAATTGGGACCTAAAGTTTCATTCCGTGACCCATTTAAGGTTCACCGTTAATTTTTTTCCGTTAAAGGACACGTGTCACCTCCAGAAAAATACAAAACTATATTAATAAATAAAATTAATAAAAGAAAATAAAAATATATCCTGAAATTTTCAAATATTTCTAAAATAGTCCTCAAATCCCTAAACCCCCAAATCCGACCACTCCCGCCGGCAGCGGCCGTGTTGCTGGAGACAGAATGAAATGCCCTCGCCGAACAACCCACACGCTGTTCGTCGCCCCTCCTACTACCGTTCGTCGCAAATCGTTCAAAATAACCATTCAACAATTTCGTCGATTCGCATGCCGTCGTTCGATTTCCAACGATGGGGTGGTGGAGGAAATGGTCGTGATGGTCCGGAGACCGATGTGGTGGGCGGCGGCGTGGCAATCGGCGGCCAAATTGGGATTTAGGTTTTGGGGGTTTAGGGATTTTGGAATTTGGGGACTATTTTGTAAAATCTGGAAAATTTAGAGATTTTTTAAAAATTAATTAATTTTATTTATTTTTAATATAATTTTGGATTTTTTTTGTGGTGACATGTGTCCTTTAACGAAAAAATTAACATCGAACCTTAAATGGGTCACGAAATGAAACTTTAGGTCCCAATTTGACCGAAAAATAGTTTGGGCACCTAACTGGAAAAAAATGTCATTGTTTGGGCACCTATTTGCCTATTAAGACTAATTATTTCAAGCGGAGACAATAAAATTTGGAGCTAGAATATGAGTTGATTTTGTATTTAAATTTTATACTTATTATATATATATATGTAAAAATTCACGGAAAATATTTTGAGAGAGATTTTTTTGCTTAAATTCAAAATAGAGATGGACCTAAAGAGTATTAAAACCAAAATATTTAAGCCAACTAACAATAACTTTAACGTTTTGGACCAAAACGTTAACTTTTCAAATGTACAAGGACTAAAATATTCCTTTTTATAATAAATCGTTAAAATGAACTTTTAGATATAATATAAAAACTAAAAATATTTCTTCTTATAGTATACTATTAAAATGAACTTTTAGATATATAGAAAGACTAACCAAAAAAAATATACTGTTAGCCGCACAGTGCTCACTCTTTTCTCTCTCAAATAATCCTAGTCGCACAATGCTCACTTTTGCTCTCTTTTTTTTTCTTTAAGCGCCAGCGGCGGCACCAGTTTTGATATTGGTCGCCGCTCACCGAGATCTATCGTTTTGCTTGTTTTGGTTTTAGTTTTCAATAAATTATTTTGTTCTTGTGGCAAGATTTACTTTACTATTTGGTGCGTTTTTACTCTGCATTTTGGCACGCTTTTCTCTTTTGTTTTGATTTTCTATTAGGGTTGGGAAACCACACTGATCAAGATGGCGATCCTTTCATTATGTTGCTGATCTCCCTATCTTGTACCTTTGGATTAGATTTGGATACGCGATTACATTCACTGTTCCTTTATCGCCATTGAGTTGTGGTAATGACCTTGTTGTCAACGTACCTCATTGTAATATGCATTTTTATGTTGTTTGTTGATATTTTTACCTCTCATCGTTGATTTTTGGTGATGTTTGGATCCATCTTTTATCTCAAATCTTTGGAGTTAGGTTTTTGCTTTTTCCATGTATAGTCCTTTTATGATATCGGGCCGCTAGTTTTGTTTACTAGGATTATGTGTTTTGTTTACTAAGTTGTGAACTTTCATTGTAATTTCGGATATATCTTTGTTTAATAAAATTAGTAGATTTCAATTCAAAAAATAAATAAATACAAAGACTAAAATGTTTCTTTTTATTATATAAGGATTAAAATAATATTTTATGTATAATACAAAATCTTCTAATAAACTTTAGCCGCTATTTAGCTCAAGTGTTTTAAAAATAGATTGTGCACATAAATATACTTATAAGTAATGGTTATCAAATAAATGACATAATTAGACTTATGTAAGCAATGCCTATCAAATAAACATGTAAATTTATATATTTTGAAAAGCAATAAGAAAATTGAATATGATAATTAAAAAAATCAAAATCAAAATCAAAAGTATCGGAAAAATCGAAAGGCAACAAATTATGAATTCAAAAGAGAAAAGCATAGGCTTCTTTATAGCCAAAGATTTTTTCATATGCATTGATGTATTTCCATAGGTCTACTTAACTACTAAGAAAAACAAAGTAAGAGAAAAAAGAGAGTCCAATTTTATCATCAGTCCTTATACCACTGTTTCCTATTTATCCCCTCAACAATATTTGCACCTAAATAAACTTTTATCTTTTGATCTGTAATTCAAGTGAAGGGTCGATTTATTTTAAGGGTTCAATTAGGTATTAATTAAATGTTAGGTGAATTATTTAGATATTAAAGGTTATACCCGTAAATGAACATGAACGAGGGTATGTTCATGTTCGTTCGTTTAATTTTAACTGAATATGCGTGCGAATACAAGCAACTAAATGAACATAATTTCTTGCTCGTGTTCGTTCGTTAAGAAATGTAGCTTGCTCTTATTCGTTCATGTTCGTTCGTTGAAATGAAAGCAAACAAACACAAACGAACATTGAACATTGTTTAATTTTTTTCTTAAGAAGTTTAAAGTCTCGTTAGGGGTGTAAATGGACAAAGTGTTCGGCGAACAGTTTGTGAACCGTTTGTATAATGTTTGTTTATTAAGCTAAATAAACGAGTATAAACAACATTTTTATGTTCGTTTATTAAACGAACAAACACGAATTGAGGCGTGTTTGGTTCATTTATGTTCACGAATAAGCTCATTTATAGGCTCAGTTATAAGCTCGTTTATAGACTCGTTTATAGGCTCAGTTATATAGGATGAAAATGGTTGTGGATGTATCTAAATACTACTTTTTCTTGTTGCTAAGGATGTTATATAAGTTCACGTTGAAATGTAAGTTTTATTTTGTTGCTTTTGTTTTATTTATTTATTGTTAATTTAGTTAGCATTTCTGAACATATAAACGAACATGTTCGCGAAAGAATAAACGAACACATTCGTGAACATTGAAATGAACACATTCACGAACACCTAAACGAGCATGTTCGTGAATACTAAACAAGCGAACACAAACACCTTCAAAAATAAATAAACGAAAATAAACACAATATTAGAAATTTAAACGAACATGAACCAAACATGTACACCTTTAAAAATAAACAAACGAACATGAATATAGTCTTGTTCGTTCAAGCTTGGGTCATTTACACCCCTAAGTCTCGTACAATGCGTATTGTCTACTTTTTTTTCTTTTTCTTTTATGGCCCTGATTGGTAAATAGCTTTTTGAGCTAAAATTAGAAGTTTGAAACATTTTTAGAGGTTTGATTAGTCAAATCTGCTAATTTGGATGCTTGGTAAATAGATGATTGTAATAAGCAAACGAACATGAATATAGTCTTGTTTGTTCAAGCTCGATTCATTTACACCCTAAGTCTCGTACAATGAGTATTGTCTACTTTTTTTCTTTTTCTTTTTCTTTTATAGCCCTGTTTGGTAAACAGTTTTTTGAGCTAAAATTAGAGGTTTGAAGCATTTTTAGAGGTTTGATCAGTCAAATCCGCTAATTTGGATGCTTGGTAAATAGAAGATTGTAATAGCGGATTGAGGTAAAACCTCTCATTTTGAAAAAGCTCGTTTTAGGAGCTTTTTAAGTTAGAGGTTTGGATAAAAGACTTGTAAAGACTATTTTGTCCTTGATAATTATAAAAATTTCTCTAAATAATATAAATTAAAAAAATAATTTCATAAATAAGAAATTAATATATAAATTAATAAATACATATAAATTTAATAATTAATAAAATTATATTCAAAATAAAATTTTATAGATAAGAAATTAATATATACATCTAAATTTAATAGTTATTAAAATTATATCAAAAAATAATTTTACAAATAAAAAATTAATATGTGCATCCTTATATATGCTTAGTAATAATATTAAAAAAATAATTTTCATAATCCAATTAATATTAATAGATACAAAATGTTAATAACTAATAAATTATTCAAACAAATATCAAATATAATCATGTCTTTATATGTCATTTTGCTTGTTCAAATAATTAAACAGTTATCAGCTATAAGTTAATTTTACCAAACACTTTTATACAATCAACTAATGTAATCCGCTAGTCAAATCAACTAATGCAATCAGCTATCTACTATCAGCGAATATAATCCACTAATTGTTAAACATGACCTATATTTTTAATATATGTTTTTATTTTTTTTAAATATAATACTTTTGTTATGAAAAATAATAAATATAAATGAACTTATGCGAATAAATTTAAACTAACATAAATAAATAGATTATCAAACGTTCACGAACATAAATGAATGAACGATACATTTGTTCGTGTTCGTTCATTTAATTAAACAAACAAAAAATCTTATTCATGTTCATTCGTTTAATAAATAAAAAAATATATACAAACTTTTCACCAAATAATTCGCTAAATATTTGATTCGTTTATAGTCCTATTAAAGGTTAATAGCTTATTAGAGTACACGGTGGCTATATCTAGAGTTCTAGACAAAGTGATGGAGTTTGAAGACTTTTTTTATTTGAGGGTTATATATATATATATATATATATATATATATATATATATATATATATATATATATATATATATCATAATGTCAGGGATGATTCTACAACGCTCGACGAGCACCGATGAATACCACTAACGACGAACACTATTAATTTAATTTATAGAAATTTAAAATCTAAAGGACTCAACGTATAATTATAAATTATTTAAAAAATTAAAAGGTAAATTAATTAAAATATATTATTTTATTTTTAATTATCTTTTAAACATAAATTAAAATACCTATCTACCCCTAAATTACAAAACCCTAATTTTTGTTCATTTGAAATTGAAGCCGTCGCCGCCGCCCTAGTGGAAACTTGACTCAAACAATAGTTGAAACTTGTTCGAACCATTGACTGTTTGCATATGGATCTTTACATCACCGGATCCAGTCCAATAAAAACCATTGATTGTTCAAACCATTAAAACTTGTGAACGGCGGCGGTAGCAGCGACGTCCGCTTGAATTTTAAATGAACAAAAAGTAGGGTTTTGTAATTTAGGGGTAGATATGTATTTTGATCTATGTTTAAAAGAAAATTAAAAATAAAATAATATATTTTAATTAATTTACCTTTTGATTTTTAAATAACTTATCATTATACGTTGAGTCTTTTAAATTTTAAATCTTTATAAATTAAATTAATAATGCTCATCGATGCTCGTCGTTAGTGGTGCTTGTCGAGTGCTGTAAAATTTTCCTAATGTCATGTGCATTTATTTATGAGCTTTTTTATATACTGGTGATAAAGTTTTTTTTTAATTATGTAATTAGAAATAAATGATTATTTCTTCTTAGATTTTTTGTTTAAAAATGTTCAATATAGATTTAAGGAGTTTTTATTATGCTTTGTAAAGCTTTAGAACTTCAATAATAAAATTTTAGGCAAGAGATGGGATAACATTGACTTTTTTTGGCAAGGGTTTTCAAGACTTGAATCTTTATATTAACACTTTCCTATTACATAATAAAAAAAACTGAATTTGACATTTATATTCAAATAATGCGATGTTCATATTAACCACAATTATTAATTAAATAAGGAAGAAAATTAAACATATTTGATACTTATGTATTCATACTATATTTGTATTAATTTTCATGAATAAATATATTAAAATTATTATAATTTATTTATCATATTTATCTAATATAATTACTTGCAATTACTAATTACTATATATCTAGTAAATATCCAAAGGAAAAAAAAAGGTGGAAACTGAATTACAAAGGCATCGATTGTTTGGGTTAAGAAAGTCTTTGATTGAGAGATGACAAAATGGTGTCAAATCAAAGAGCCCACTTATACTGCACCAATGGTGGGAGTTTAAATACCAATATTTGGTTTGCACTATTTTTCTCAATTTATCAATTATATTTGGGTAACCTAAATAAAATATCACTCTAATTTCATTTTTCTTACATTTTAATCATTCAATTTTCAAAAATTATATTATAATTATTTACGTTATCAATTAATCACAAAATAATCATTTAAAAGTTAATTTTTATTTTCTTTATATAGTCATATTTATAATTTAGAGACGTTAATTTTTGTGTTTCTTTGTTTATAAAAATATCTGGATCAAGTTTGTTCATATGACTTGTAAACTCTTATTGTATTTTTAAATTTTTCTTCTTTTAATAAAACTAGCGTACTTATATAAAAAAATTATCGGAGATGTAATTGGAATCCAAATCTAACAATGGTCCCAATGGTTTAGGAGCCCCTCATCATGGGGCACAACGCAGAGGGTGGGGGCGGCCATGCATGTGATGATCAGCCTGTGTTGTGTTGTGTTGTTATGCATTAAAAAGCACAACCCCGAGAATGGACATTTTTTTTGCTTATTTTCATTTGTGGTTGATTCTACATTTTATATATCTCTACAACTAGTGGGAATCCAATGCATCCATTTTTCTTTCTTTAGTTATTCAAAAATATCGAAAATGGAATAATAAATTACATTTGCATTTCTAACCTCTTACGTTTATATACATTTCCGGTTCATTTTGTTTTCGATATATATATATATATACAGAGAATGTAAAACTCATAGTTTTACATATTTCATAAATCGTTGGATGAGTGAAATGGATGGTTGAGATTAGCTTCTTGTTTTTTTTTCCAAGTGATAATCTTAACATAACCCACTGTTAATCTCAGCTATCTATTTCACCCATCCAACAATCCAAAAAACGTTATATATATATATATTAGGATCCACTTACACACAATGTAAAATTATGAGTTTTACACGTTTTTTTTGGATATTTGGATGGGTGAAATAGATGGTTGAGATTAACTCTTTACTTTTTTTCCAAGTGATAATCTTTGCATATCTTACTATTAATCTCACCCATCCATCTCACACATTAACGGTTTAAAAAACGTATAAAACTTAAAAACTCTTACATTGTGTAAACAGATCCTATCCCATATATATATTATGTTTACTTTAAAATGATTTT
The DNA here is from genome assembly GCA_019671005.1 of Hibiscus mutabilis. Taxonomy (NCBI): domain Eukaryota; kingdom Viridiplantae; phylum Streptophyta; class Magnoliopsida; order Malvales; family Malvaceae; genus Hibiscus; species Hibiscus mutabilis. Next base: position 4,562,400 of record CM033712.1, on the reverse strand, counting down.
AGATCTACTATTATAAAATTTAAAATTATTTTTTTTAAAAATATCTACATTTTATTTTACTTGACACTTTTGAAGTAATTTCTTTCAAGGTTTCTCCTCAAGTTTGTAGGTAATGTAATCAAATGCATTAAGTAACCCACACCAAACATGGACTAGTTTGTCCTCCAACTCCCCAACATTTCATAGTCCCATATGTTATTGTACACTGCTTTTGGTAGGACCCTGGAGGAGACATTCAACATTAACTCCTCCATGTGCACTATGTTTCCCCAGATACATTCTCTAATCATACACATCTCTTCAAGATCCCAAAACATCTCTGCCTCCAGAACCACTCGTTTCTCTCACCAATGCTTTCGAATTCTTTTTTTCGAGATTCAGACTCCTGACTTTCAAGACAAAACTTCAGATTTACTCGGAATCATTTTAATAAAATGATTTGATTGGGTCCTTCTGGGAGAGGAGGAGGGGGTACTACATTTGGTGGCCATCCACCATATAGCAAAAGGGAAATTGAGGGCAATCTTGTTGCTTATCCAAAACAGGTTCCCACATGGTCTTCCTACGGGATTTTGGGCATTTGAGGTCCCAAGGGAGTTGGACATAATGGTACTATGGGCCATTTGATTTAAACTTTGAAATTGTTGACCTCTACGACTTCACCTTGAGAAGGAAACAAACATTACTTGCTTTTTCCCACTATTTGGTCCCCTACGCAAGTTCAATCAAACTGTGGGGTTTACTCTGCGTATGAATTTATTGGTTTGATATTCAAGTCTGTACATGGAAGAGCGAAATCTTTGTTCGGAAATCACATGCAAAAGTTGATATTCAATGCGCATTACTTGTCCAAGTTTACATAATTATGAGTTATTGTTAATTAATTACTATATAATTATGATAAGTGATGCTGATATGCTCTCTTTCTATGAAATATTTGAAATATGGCAGGTGCTTTCAACTTGCTCCCATGAATGAACAAAATTCCTCCGGCTCCTTTTTGTGTCCTTTTTATGCTCCAACCAGTGATGGATCTAGAAATATTTTTAAGGTAGACACACATAAAATTTTAAAATTTTAGGATAGACACACGTCAAAAAAATTAAAAAATTGAATGACTAATTCATAAAAATTTAAAAATTGAAGCTAAATGTGTTAACTTTAAATTCAGGATGGCTACCCATCCACCCATACACATACATCCGCCACTAGCCCAACACTAAAAATTAAATTTTACTCTCTAACCTTAATTTTTAAATCCTAAATCTTAAACTCTAAAAACTAATCCCTACACCTTAAACTATAAACTTTAACCCTAAACTTCAACCTCAAATCATAAATCTTATTTTTTAGTATGTAACATAAATAGAGCGCCAAAAAGTTAAAATATTTCTATTCCCCTTAAACGACACCAAAGTAGCAATGTTGGTTTTTAGCCTATTGCTAGTATCTAATTCGTAGTTTATATTTATAAATAAATGTATAATTTCGTCTAGTGTAAAAATAGCATTATTCTATTAAGTATCAATAAATATATAAAATAATTAGTAAGAGATATTAGTATGTACTTAACTTTGATACGAGTAATATAGATAGAAAAATATTTTGATGCACGTGGTAATGTATGTTGTGATGACGTTTTTTCTAAAAACATCGTGGCGTACGAAATATCCCTTATTTTTGAAAATTTGGATTTTAGAGGTATTTTATTTTAAAAATATTCTTTTAAAAATGATAAAGACTTGGAGTCGCCACCGGCCACTTGGATAAGTTAGGCCGGACACTACAAAACCATATATTTATTTTGAAAGGGTTCGGGAGTTAGTTACGTGTGGGGAAGGATTAGCACCCCCATCACACCCGAAAACCGGTACCAAAATATTTGTTGCTTTTAATCGAAGGAAATCGTCAAAATTTGAAAAGAATCTAATTCAATGACCTTAGTTGAAAATTAGCCTTAATTGAACGAGCCTTATCAAATTGGTGGGTTCAAATTAATTGGACACTTAATTAATAAGGTAGACGATACATCGGACCATAGACTAAACCGACATTATATAAGCCTGACTGCCGTGTTAGTTTATGGTTCGAATCTCACACGTCACCTTTATGCATGGTGCAAGCAGTTAAAGAATAATGTAACGATCTTGTCAGGTTTTAATTTTTACCCGGGTCGCTAAGGATTAACCCAAATTTTTGGTCAACATCCATTGAGGCATAACTATTACGACACGAATATCGACATTAATAAATACCTCAGGTTTCATGATTTATGTTAGTTAATGCAAAACTAATGGGCCATATGAATGACGATTAATGGATGGCAAACAAAGACACAAAAATAAACACACAAAAGGCCCAATCCAAGACCTAACCTATAAAGGCCTAAATTATGGAAAGCCCAAATGATGATCTAATTATTAATTAGATGATTCTAATATTTAATTCTAGGTTGATTACCCTAAAAGACTAAAACTCTAACAAGTTATGATAATTAATTTAATGTTAATCTAAACTTTGAAGTTCATTTTATCCCAAATTCATTCAGAAATGTTCAATTAATTTAATGAATTTAACATTCACTCTAATGAGCCAAGAGTGAATTTAAATTCACTAAACTAATTCGAACTCTAATCTAACTAAGGCTCTAAAGAAATTAAACCTAGAATTAACTTAATTAATTTAAGAATAGTGCCCCTATGAGACGAGTACACGATCTAAATTAATTAAACTAATTCACTTAACCTAATCTAAAGCCCAAAAACTATTAGGTAGGCCCCAAACCTAAAGCTAAGCCTGCACTAAAACTATGCCAAACCAAAACTATTTCAAACAAGGCCTAAACTAAAAGCCCAAACCCACATACCATAAATATATTAAGAATATACTATATAGATTTAAGAACCAAATTAAGTATATTAAAAGAATATATATATTACATAAATATTATGAAAAAGAACCTTTTAGCACATATATATTAAAAAGCTATATATATATTTTATATAAAAAACCTTATAATATATATATATTATAATCTTTATAAAACTATATATTATATAACTTTAGAAAAAGTTATATTTTTAAAGAAAACTATATATTTAATATATGTTAGAAAAACCATATGTTGTATATCTATTATAGAGACCATATATTATATATATTTAAAAAGAACTATATATCATATACTTTAAGAAATCGTATATATATATATATATATTATACAAACTATATATTATATAGTAAACACCAAACCAAACATAAAACCACATATTAAAACATGTACACATGAAAACCACATTATACAAGAACATAACCATAACCAAAATAAGGCAAGAACAACTAACAACATGAATTAAAACTGGAAATTAAAATGCATGAAAAAGGGACCTAATATACTGGAAAAGGACCAAAACATCAAGAAATAAAAATAGAGGTCGGAATTAAAAGGAAAACTGGGATATAATTGCAAACCACTTAGAAATTTAAGGGACCGGGATGGCGATTTCAAAAGACGAAATGGCTTAGGTGAGTAATTAGACCACACGAGAGGACTAAAATGGTGATTTGCTCACGCAGAAGGACCGTGGGTGTAGTTTTGAAAACACAGAGGGGTTTATGAAGATATTATCCCATTTTTAAAACGGTACCGAGTATATAATACACTTTTTATAACAAAAAAACCTTTTATAACTAAAAACTCTCTCCCGGCCCTTTTCTCTCTAAAGCGGGGATGAACATCACCGTGTGTTCATCCCCAAACCCAAAAACTGATGAACATTTCCAGAAACCGGCGACCCTTCCACCGTATGCTGCCGCATCGACCTTCGTTCGCCGGCGGCCGATGAAACCTAAAACCCACATTTCGAAAGCTTTCATTTTTCTAAAACCAAATCCAACCTTCCCTTTACTTAAAAGCGGATAAAAGATTTCCCTTTTTACAAAAGCAAACTGAAAACCTTTTAGGAAACCGTGTTTTTGGCACCCCTTTTTGCCTATTCACCATGCAAGACCGTAGATAGGCCAAGAGGCTCCTCAACAGCAAGAAGAGCGACGGTCGTGAAAGAAGCTAAAGGGTCTGTGAGATAAAATTGAAACCTCTTCGATTTATTCTATATGCTTTGAAAATAAAATGCTAAAAAAAGATACCTTAAAAGGCTTTTGTTGTATTGCTTTCTCTCTAAATTATCCCCGTTTGAACTTAGGGTTTACAATTGATGTTGGGGTTCTTATATCCCCTGATTTACATGAATTTTGAAAATAGAAAAAATGACATATAAATTGCTATTGGTTGATCTGATATCCCTTGTTTGTATTCATGCTCTCCTCTGATTCTTGGTCGGTTTGCCTTTAAAAAATCTGTTGAAATACGCCGTCCCTATTCTGACATTATTTGCTTGTTTTATTTGCACGACGTGGCTGCATGGTGGAGGAGAGGACCATCGGAGCTGTCGAGGGTTTGAATAGCGCGTGGCTTTGACGCAGCGGCTGAAGCGTTGGGGCGTGTCTTGCACGCGCGCGTGGGGGAAGTGAACTGGTGCGCGTGGACGCGTGAAGGACTCAAAGGGTCATCTCCTGGTGTTATCTGAGCCTCATGATCATCCTTGATCCAACGTCCCATATTCGGCTGCGCATAAGAGGGATAGATAATTAGATTAGGGTAATAGGGTTTTAAGCTTTGGGCTAACCGGGCCTTATATGTAAAATTAATTTTTTTGGGTCTTTTAATAATGTAAATGAACTTATATTTATGTATGGATTGTTAATAAAATACTGGGTTGGTTTTCATTTAAATTATTTTTGGGTTTTCAATTAATTTGTAATAATAATATTAATAATAACGATAATAAGATAATAAAAATGGGAAGATAATATAATATACTAGTAATATTTAAGGTTTTTCTAATATAACAATAATATGATAATAAATGGCATACTATGATAGCAAATATAAATGCTTAATTAAAATAGAACTAGTAACTAATTAAATTTTTGGGTTTTTAAGTTTTAATAAAAGGGTAAAGTAAAGAAAGCCCATAACATTATTTAGAAAGTAGTAATATATATATATATAAGCCTATTATTGTAAAAACAAAAACAAAAAATGAGAACGAGTCCACTCCGGACAAAATTAGTGATTACAGCTGCCCCTCTTTGCTTATACTCGTGGAACAAGAATAAAGCAAAGACCATAAGCACTAATTTTGTCCCACTTCCCTGTCGGATGATTTGCTCTTTCGAAATGGCATCGAAATAATCCTAATAACTTGTTTTTCGGGAGTGGCAAAAAACGATTGGTGGCACTGGTAGGTCCTTCCTGAGTGGCAGCAGACAAACCAATTATCCTTCAAATGACTTATCCTTCCGAAGTGGCGACGAATGAGTTCTAAATAATCGAAGTGGTAGCGAATGGGTTCCAAATAACTTTACTTTCTCTAAGCGGTAGAAATCAAACTGGGTGGAGCTGGTAGGTCATTCTGAAGTGGCAGCAGAAAAACCAACTAGCCTTCAAACGACTCATCCTTCCGAAGTGGCATCGAACGAGTTCAAAATAAATTTGTTTTCCCAAGCGGCAGAAAACAATTGGGTGGATCCTTCGAGCTACATGTTCTTCCTGTATAGAATTTTTCGCCCTAAAATCCTGGAGCTATGAGTTTTTTCTATATAAAACTCCTCGCTTTGAAGTCTTGGAGCTTCGGGTTCTTCCTATATAGAACCTTGGCTTTGAAATCTTGGAGCTCTGGGTTCTTCCTATATAGAACCTTTGGCTTTGAAATCCTGGAGCTTCGGGTTCTTCCTATATAGAACGTTTGGCTTTGAAATCCTGGAGTTCGATTCTCTATATATAGAATCCTTGGCTTTGAAATGGTACCCCGTTTTTCGTCATGAGTACCAAGAACTTTTCTTTTGTTTTCCGAAAGGCTGGAGCTTGGAAAATATTGAGACACTGTCTCGGTTTCTTGCCGTGTTAGCACTCTAGCATTATGCTCGGATAGTTTACTTAAGGCTCAAAATCTTGACGGGAAAACGAACCGGCTTCCGAAGCTTAAAAACTGCTCTCTTTGTTATGAAATTCTTTGATCGAAGCTCAAAGTTTAGAGTTGTTCTTCTCACTGCAAAGTTCTTCGTTCCTCATGGTTCAACAATGTCGAAGGCGGAAGCTGTTCTCCCCACACCGAATTTCTTCAATCCTTGCAGATGTTGATGAATTATGGGTTTCTTTTGAATACAAACAAGTTCTTCTCACTTTGAACTTTTTTATTTCCCTTAAAGATTTCTCATCTTCTTTAAGCTTATCCCACCATGAATTTCTCATCTTTCTATCAAGGTTAAGGTCTGAACAGTTCTTTACCATAAACAACTCATTCACGGACGAGCTCTACTCATTTTGCGCCATTATCGCTAGGCGAAGAGATTTCTTCTCCTTGGAGACTCTTCTAAATCTTGTTGGGCGAGTTCCTCTCGCTTAGGGACTCGTCGTCTTTGCTGAAATTTACTTCTTCGAATGGGAAGTTTTAAGTCGAAAACTTTTTCAATCTTTAAATCTGTCAAAACAACCAAAATGCTTTGGTGATATGGGTGTTGTCACTGAATTTTCACCTAACTTCCTTATTTTAACTATGTCATTTTTGTTTAGGTAGTCTTATATTGAAATTAGTATTAGGATTATTTGAATATCATGTAACATTGCTAATATACTTAGGGTATTATAATAAGTACTACATGTAAAGATTAATGTAGTATTAGAATAGTTTAGGTCTCATACAATGTGTTATAATTAGTATAATTGTTAGTTAGAATTATTAAATGTGTTGTATGTTTAAATTAGTATATAGTTGTTTATATAGAATTAACATAGGTTATATACATTAGATATTAAAACCCAAAAACGTAGAATACATAGCCCAATTGTAATTAGAAAATAAATAAAAGGTCTATTGGATTTAATTCAAATCAGAATCCATTAATAAAAATACAAAAGAGTCCAATATACAAAGGCCCGTCTGGCCCGTTTATAACCCAAAAAGAAAACCCTAACTTCCATCTTCTTTCTTTATGCACAGCTGAAGCAGGACCGTTGGATCAAGGGGCCGATCCAACGATGTAGATCATGCTAGCTGGGGATGATATAGAGTCGCACTTCTTAGTCGTTCAATCAGGATGCAATCTGACGGCCTAGATTGCTTCGGGGTGTTCACGCGGATCACCACTTGTGCGTGACAGCCACGCTCACGACGATTCAACTTCGACCGATCACTTCATCTTCTTCGACGCTTCATTCGCTCCGATTGTTCCTCGCCGGTGCCGTTCGAATCATTAGAAACATGTAAACAGAGGAACATGAGGGTTAAATCCTTAGATTAGAGCCCGGCAATTCAAGATAAAGATAAAAGAGAATTAAATCCATAAATTGAAGCCCTAGCTAGAAAACCAGAATCCAAAACGGGAAAGGTTGATCCCTAAATTAGTGCCTTAGCAAGAATCCGGCAATGATCAAATAAAGCAGTGAACAAAAAGGCAGCAATCTTAAAATCAGAGCCAAGACAAGATCAAATGAGGAAGATATTAGGGATTCGAGCTCAAAATTCAAGCAATTCTGTAACTATATAAACCCTTTGTAATTCATGTAACAATGGAACACATTTTTTGATAGAAATCACACATAGCAATTACATAATAGCGTTCAGAATTTGTAAGAGGAAGCAATTTGTAGTCATCGTTCAGAAGCAATAAAGAGAAGCAAGTTCTGGTAAATTTCCTATCTATTTACTTTCTGTTTCAGTTTAAATAAAGAAGAAGAGAGATGTTTTACCTTTTTTTGTTCGAAACGCCGAGGAATTTGGTTTTGATGTAAAATCTGGTGGAAAAACGCGATTTCAAGGTCGCCAAAATCAGGAAATTTGATTGGAATCTGGGAATTTCGCCGCAGGCGATGGCGGCCAGCGCCGATGGAAGGCGGCCGGCACGACAGATGTTCATCGTGTTCTTCATTATAATGAAACCCGTTTTGATCTATTTGGAAATAAAGAAAGAAAATAAATCCTGTTTATAATTTCGGTTCTTTATACTAACCCATTTAACCCAAACCGAACTTGAAAATAACCCGCGCCTTTCTTCCCCGGATCTTGCGCCGCGGCTCTGCAGTTTTCAATTGTTTCAATTTCTTCCTTTTTCCTTTCAATTCAAAACCTAATTTAAAATTGTTTTCAAATTAACTTTCACATCTTACTTTCTTTCAATTTAGTCCCTGATTCAGATTTTTTTAAAAAATATATAAAAAAACCTTTTTTCTTTATTTAATTTTAAGTAATTACTTAATTAATTATTTATTTAATTAATAATTTCTTTCATGTCTTTTATGCAAACAATTGTGTATTAAAACTTTAAGATTAGAGACTTAAAACCTAGATTAGTGACATGTATGTTGTAAAATGTTCTTCATTTTCAATAAAATACACTTAATTATATTTAAACCTTAATAATTAAAAGGAATATAGACATTTCTTTAGGACTATTCACTACCTAGACTTTAATTAAAATTCATTAACACATTTAATTTTCATGTGGATTTGTTTAAAAAGTGAAAATTTAATTAATGCAGTTTTTATCAAACGGGAATAACGGTGATTAAAGTTCATTTCCCCGGCAATAAGGCCGATAAAATAGATTTACATTCACTTTGCGGACAAATAAATCGAAATTTTGTGAACTTGCAAATTCTAGTTTTAAAAACATTTTTTTGAAATCAATTAGGTACCAATTTTTGGGCATTGTGGGGGTGTTAATCCTTCCCCACACGTAATCAACCCTGAACCTATTTTCTCTTATTTTCGTGGACCTAAATATAATTTTGATAAATAAAACGTTTTATCAAAATACCATTGTCTCAAAAAGTGATCCAATCACACTTTTTTTTCAAAAAGATTGGTGGCGACTTCGTGATTTTATAAAGTTTTCCAAAACGTCAAAACCTTCATAAAAAAAGGGTTGCGACAGCTTGACGACTCCGCTGGGGACATTTTGTTTAAAAAAAACAAAAGAGGTTCATGCTACAAATTGTTTTCAAAATGTTTTTAGAAAAACGGATTTGCAAGTTCACAAAGTTTTCAATTTATTCATCCACTTAATGAATGTAATTCTATTTTACGCATTTTAAAAAATGTTGCAAAACTCTATTCCTGAGCTCCACCCAATTGTTAAGTGAGGGGAAAATGCTTTGCTCATGTCAGAATACTAATTCTCCATATGAGCCTAGCAAGTACCTTGGTTCTTAAGGATATTGATTCTTCGAGAAGACATAGGAAGTGAGTCCTCCTGAGTTGAACTTGGTTCGTTCGAAGCCTATAATGGGTGAGAACCAGGGGCCTTGCTACCCTTAGTAGGGGACAACGAGGACAACTCGATACCTTTTAGAACTCAACCGTTTGAGAACTTAGAGCCCACCCCAATGGAGCCATGCAGAAAACCTAGGGTTAATAAAGGGAGACATGTCCTGGAGTTTTGGAATGTGCTGCCCATAATTGTTTTTGAATTCTCTGTGTTTTCTTGATTCTAATCTTTCTTCCCCTTGTCTTGTTGTTTTGCATAACCATTCATGCCACATCATTACATATTTAGAATGGGTTGATTCTCAATATCATTGCTCAAATTTAAAAAGCTCTTGTTATGGACGGAAGAATTTTGAAAAGTGAAGATGAGAACGCAAAGGTTCAAAATTGGTCTGAGGTTAATCAGCGAATATTTGGAGATAGTCTAATAGTTGATCATGAGACAGAGACTTCAGAATATGCCTACATCAGTATCAAACAGAATAACGTGCAAGAATTGCGGGAAATATGGGAGCACTTTGATTACGAGACTAAGCAGTTATTCCATGAAGTCTACGGTGACATAGCCTATCTCTTGTACGTGAAGGTTGATGAACAGTTTCTGAAAGCCTTGGTTCAATTCTAGAATCCAGGGTATTGCTGCTTCACTTTTAATAAAGAAGATATGATGCCTACATTTGAGGGGTACTTAGCCGTTTTCAACCTGTGCAAAGTGAAGAAAAACTTGATCTTTGCCAAGCCTCCTAAAAACAAAAACCCACATGCAAAGCTTCAGGCGTTCGCTGGTATGAATGATGGTTGGGTTAAAGGGTTGATACAAAAGAGATGAGGCACCTTTAATTTCCCTTTGTCAAGCATCAGAAATATAATTTCAATTTACCCCGACAAAGAGAAGAGGGTCGATCTCCTAGCCATTGCAATTTATGGTTTAGTCATCTTTCCAATGGTTCTAGGAAACATTGATGTGGTGCTACTTGATTTCCTTGAACAACTAAAGAGAGGAGTCAATCCAATACCAACCGTGCTTGCCGAAACCTTCATCTCTTTTAATGCCTGCCGAAAAGTTGAAGGTGCTCATTTTGGAGGATGTGTTTCACTTCTACAAGTTTGGGCCCCCAGACAATTCTGGAAGTGCCCGACATTAGCTTTATCAAATATGTTTTCCCCAAACTTCTCACCACTTTAGGAATTTTTGGCAAAGGAGTGGCATGTTATTAAGAAGAACAAATGGATTGATATATTCAGGGATCGTCATGACGAAGACATCAGATGGAGGGTTCCTTGGATGGGTCACACCAAAGTCCTATATAAATATGGAGATTTCACTTCCTAATGCTGCTAGGTTTGTGGGAAGAAATTGAATGTGCCCCTTTACTAGTATCTCGTCACTTTGGATCTCAGTAGTTTGTCACATTTAGTACTAGTCTTGGCTCATCAGAATTCGAGTTCCAAGGAGAGTTCAGACAGAAGGTTCAGACAATCAGTGATGCTTGGAACCACTGTTATCATATGAAGTTAGAATTTGATAGCCATTACATGTACACCGTAGACTATGATATTTGGAGGCATACGAGAGTAAACGACAAAGTCATAGCACCTATATCTGGGCAAGCTAAGTCTTTAGAAGAACACTTAAAGGTAGTTCCTACAGAAGCTAAAATCTTAAGAGAAGAGTTAAGAAGGGCTAAGCTTGAGATAGAAGCCTTACAAGAGCAGAACCAAAGAGACAAGTTTGAGTCAGGCCTAGATGTTGAGAAATATAAAGGGGAAATGAAATTGAAGTTGTATGAAGACTTAGAAGAGAGGTTTGAGATCCAAAGGGTTGACTTCCTCAAGCTCTAGAATGCTGTTCGAAATGCTGATATAAGGAAGAAACCAAAGTAGTGGAAGCAAGAGATCGAGCATGCTGTAAAGAAAGAAAATGAATAATGAAGGTATGAGGTTGAGAAATACAGACGAGTCCTTGCGGAAGAGAAGAAGAAGGTCAAGCTGGCAACCAAAAATGGAAGTGGAAAACGGGTCCATAAAAGAGAGTAAAAAAGTACGGCTGCATGGAAAAGGAAGGCCCACGATAACAAGATTCGCCTATTTGGCTTGCAGAAGGAATATGAACAGACCAGTGTGAAGCTAAAGCAGAGTCATGCTTGTGTTGCTAAGTTGCAAGCTAAGATAGATGATCTAAACCACTCGTTGCACAGACTTCATAACCACCACACCTATATTGAACTTTAGGCTTGTCTAAGTGAGAATGATACCTTGAAGAAACAGGTTGAAGGAATGGATAACATCATCCAGGAATATAGGACAAATATCTTGGTCTTTGAAGACATCGCTGAAGGAGGTAATGACTACTGGTTCACTCATCTTAAAGACATGGTTAGAAGATTCCAAAAACGAGATGAGTTTGATAGGACTGTCATGACCTAAGTACAAGACATGGCTCGACACGTGATGATGCTAGACACTGAAGCTGCAGCTCTTCGTCAATACGTCAAGCTAGTAGGAGAAGTGGGGCCGAGGCTTATGTGGCTCATTGAAGAAATCAAGGAATTAGGTATTCAAGCTGAAAAATATTTGTAAATAAAACTTGATGTAATAAAGACCATTTTATTTCCAATAAAAGAGTTGTTTCTTGAGCAGATGTTTCATGGAATTGATGGCCCTTCGCTTGCATCCATGCATTTGCATTATATTCTTTTTTGTTTAATAAATTTTCTTTGCATTTATGTTTACATTTGTGCATGCATACATGATATAGTAAGAATCTAACTTAAATAAAAATGATAAAATATCAAAATAGCAAAAACAAACCACAAGTACGGTACTCGGTCTCAATTCAAAGCAATGGAAGATAGAGTGGCAGCCCTAGAAAGCAACCACAAGAGTACCCAGGATAGGTTAGACAAGCTGGAGATATATTTGAAGCAACATATGGAGTTAGTTCATAAAAAGATGGTTGGTTCAATTGCGGCCATGCTAGGTTTTAAGAACCCAGACGCTGTAGAAGCTGGTAAGGAAGCAAATGTTGTGCCAAAATTTCAAGGGATGCATTTGTTCACCCCAGTATGCAGAGAGAAGCTCAATCTTCTAAGGTCAAGATTTCTCCACATATTGTTGAAACCTCAGCACATAATGATAGGAAGATAAACTCCAAGGAAGTCATTGAGGTGTCTGATCTCGATAAAATTGTTGACAAGGTGAAAACTGAGAAGAAATGGGAGAATTGTTACAAGAAGTTGGAGGGAATAATTAAATATTTCCAAGAAAGAGGTATATATGGAGGAATGGATGCCACAGATTTAAGCTTAGTGACTGATCTGGTGGTGCCACCAAAGTTCAAGGTTCCTGACTCTGAAAAATACAATGGAACAACGTGCCCTGCAGCACATCTGACTATGTATTGCAGGAAGATGTCAATGTATTTGGAGAATGAGAAGTTGCTTATCCATTGCTTCCAAGACAGTCTAGTAGGGTCAACTGCGCGCTGGTATACGCAGCTAAGTCGAATTAACATTAGATCATAGAAAGATCTGTCCAGAGACTTCAGTGAGCAGTACAAGCATGTTTCAGACTTGGTACCGACTCATTTAGTTCTGCAAGGAATGGGGCAAAAGCATCATGAGAGCTTCCGCCAATACGCACAGAGATTGAGGGATGTAGCTGCCTAAGTCCAGCCACCATTGCTGGAAGGTGAGATCACCCTGATGTTCGTGGAGACATTAAAGGGATATTTCTATGATCGTATGCTCAATCATGCCGCAAAGAGTTTTGCGAACATGCTTATAAATGGAGAATTAATACTTGCGGCAATGAAAAATAGAAGGTCGGATAGTAGGGAAGCAAAGAAACCATAAAAAAGAGAGACAATAAAGTCAATGCTACTAATGTCTATAACCCTAGTTACTCGAAAGGGGTTGTCTTCAACAAACCCAATGTCTTGACCAGAGCTCCAGCAGTCACAAATCCTCCGAAAGAAGAACGAAGATATCAAAGGAGCTCGAAACCATATTTCCCACCAATTCCAATGACATATGCAGAATTGTTTGCTGAACTGATCAAATTCCAGATGGTGCTGCCAAGACATGTTCCTTCATTCTCACCACCATATCCACGATGGCATGATGAGAAGGCACAATATGAATATCATGCAGGAGTAGGGAACATACCATTGAAAATTGTACTGTATTTAAAAGGGTGGTAGATGACATAAGAAAATTAGGGATTCTATCATTCTATACGTCAAAAGATAAATGAAACCCCATGCCAAATCATCAAAAGACGAGAGTGAATGCAATCATTGAGGAGGAGGATAAGGTGGTTAAGGAATATGTTGCTGAAGTTAGAGCTCCCATGAGGTGGATATGGGCTTAAATGGTGGTAGTAGGGATGCTGGAAGAAGGAGCCCAGAAATTGAATATTGAGAATAAATTGTACTGTGAGTACCACATGACGGAAGAACATGAGATTGACTTTTTCTCAGAATTTAGGCAACTAGTTCAAGACATGATGAATGAAAAAGAACTGGAGTTCTTTGAGAAAGAAGACAAAGAATGTTTGCTGGAAGTATGTGCATTAGAGGAGTCATCCTCAAGAAGAGACTACACTGGAATGAAGACTTTAGTTATTAAGGCTAAAACAAGAGTTGGTGATCCAACAAGGATTATGACCCCACGACTCATAATTAAGAAACCGACGCCATTTCCCTACAAGGATAACATGCAGGTCCCTTGGGATTACGCTTGTACGATGGCACTTCAGGGAGAAACATCTATTTAAGAGAAAGAAGAACTAGTTAATGAGGTAAGCCGTTTCACGAGAAGTGGAAGGCTCTATTCTCAGCCAATAGTAGAGGATAGAGATGCGGCGCAAAGAAAGACTACTGTCGAAGAGCCTAAAATAGAAGATGATAGAGATTTCTTCAAAGAAAAACCGACAATATATCATGAGCTTGTAAATGAATCAGAGGCTCAAGAGTTCTTGAAGATCTTAAAACACAGCAAATACAGCGTCGTGGAGTAACTCCACAAGCTTCTAGCTTGAATTTTTATGTTTTCGTTACTACTAAGTTCCGAGGGCCATCGTGAGGCCTTGTTAAAGATTTTGAACCAGACGTTTGTATCAAAGGAGATCACAACTAATAAGATGGACTTGTTAGTCGGTAACATTGCCGTTAACAACTTCATCTCGTTTAATGATGAGGAAATACCAGGTGAAGGAACGAGATCGTGCAAGGCTTTACACATCACTACTAGATGTAAAGGACATATGTTACCAGGTGTCCTTATTGACAATGGGTCGGCACTAAATGTTCTGCCACTAGCTACACTGAAGAAACTGCCAATAGATAGTTCTCATATGGGAGCTTATCAAAATGCTGCTAGGGCGTTTGATGGAACTCAGAAGGATGTGTTGGGGAAAATTGAGGTACCTTTACAAATTGGACCAACGACCTTCGATGTTGAATTTGTGGTTATGGATATAAGTCCTAGTTATAGTTGCTTGCTTGGGCGCCCATGGATTCACACAGCAGGAGCGGTCCCATCTACTTTACACCAGAAGCTGAAGTTTGTGATCGATGGACAACTAATAACAGTTGGTGCAGAGGAAGAAATTATTGCATCAGTAACCACTGATGCACCCTTTATCGAAATCGATGAGGGTGCGCTCGAATGTAATTTTATGACATTGGAGCTAGTCCATGTAACCTTTGTCACGGAAGAAAGCAAGGTGCCGGAACTAGAATTATCAAGCTGAGCAAAGATATAGGTAAAGCAAACGCTCGAGAAATGAGCTAAAATAAAAAAATGACTAAAAAAAAGACATCAAAGAAGGTTATATCCTATAGTAATCGCGGCGAAAAAGGATCGGTTCGGTTTGGGCTTCAAGCTCAACAAATGGCAAAGAAGAGCTGAAATCAGAAAGCATCAACAGAGGAGAAAAGCTAGATTGAAGGGAGAGGAAATCGAATAGGAACCGATGATCTTTCCACCCCTAAACCATAACTTTATATCCAGAGGCATACTGGATCCAAATGACTCATCTTGATATAGCACTCTGTGTGAAGCATTTGAAAAGTTGAGTATCAATGTTGTGACTGATAATGAAGAAGAGAACCAGTACTTGTCAATGATCCGCCCTTGCTCTGAGCTTGAGAATTGGACTGTTGAAGAAATTCCTGTAGTCTTTAAGACATGTTCAGAGTAATTCTCAAAACCAACCCTTTTGCTCCAGGCCTAGAGACAATAGGGGATCTTATGTAAAGGGCCTATGTCAAACATTTAATTTGAATTCAATAAAAGATGCATTTCCTTAAATCTTTTATGGAAAACCTTCTTTCCATAACCAAAACCAAATAAAAACCATAAAGTTAAAAGCGTGAAAACATTCCATTTATTTTGTTTCTTTCTTTTGTATATATCTTTTGCCTATTTCCTTTTCAGGTCTTCAGATATCATTAACATAAATAAATTCGAGTCTGACTTCAAGGTTGACTTTGAATTGCCTCTGTGCTCGGAAGAAGTTGGCAATATTGACGATGAGGAAGAATATGATGTACCCAGTGACATGCTCAGAATGGTAGAAGAAGAGAAAAAATAGATTCTTCCACATAAAGAGGAACTAGAAATATTAAACCTCGGTAGCGCAGAAGAAAAGCGAGAGTTGAAGATTGGTACTACCATTTTAGCAAAAACTAGACAAAGTCTAATTGAGCTTTTGAAAGAATTCAAGGATATCTTCGCTTGGTCGTACCAAGATATGTCTGGCCTTGACACTGACATCGTCATGCATAGGCTCCATATAAAGGAAGGATGTGAACCTGTAAAACAAAAGCTTAGAAGAATGAAGGCTGAAATACTCATCAAGATTAGGGATGAGGTAAAGAAGTAATACGATGAACGATTCCTCGAGGTATCCAAGTATCTGGAATGGGTGGCGAATATTGTCCCAGTACCGAAGAAGGATGGAAAAATATGAATGTGTGTTGACTACAGGGACCTCAATAAGGCAAGCCCAAAGGACAATTTCCCACTCCCACATATTGACACTTTGGTCGAAAATACAGCTGGACATTCACTCTTTTCTTTCATAGATAGTTTCTCCGGGTATAACCAGATTAAGGTGTGCCCAGAAGACATGGAAAAAGGCAACTTTTGTGACGCTATGGGGGAATTTTTTCTTTAAAGTGATGCCCTTTGGACTTAAGAATGCAGGTGCAACTTATCAGAGGGCCATGGTCATTTTCTTCCATGATATGATGCATAGAGAAATAGAGGTATACGTCGACGATATGATCGCCAAATCTTGATCCGAAGAAGAATATTTGGTCAATTTAGAAAAGCTCTTTCTGAGATTGAGAAAGTTGCAGTTGAAGCTCAACCCAACTAAGTGCATATTTGGAGTCACATATGGGAAATTATTAGGTTTTGTTGTAATCAGGAGAGGAATTGAGATCGATCCAGATAAGATAAAAGCCATACAACAACTTCCCCTACCTCAAACACAAAAGGAAGTTTGAGGTTTTTTGGGGCGATTAAATTACATTGCACGCTTCATTTCCCAGCTAACTGATAAGTGTGGTCCAATGTTTAGGTTACTCAAGAAGAATAACCTGGGGACTTGGGATGAAGAATGTCAAGCAACTTTGGAAATATCAAAGAATAGCTGAGCAATACTCCAGTATTAGTACCACCTGTTTCAGGGTGACCACCGATCTTGTACTATACGGTCTATGAAAATTCTATGGGTTGTGTGTTAGGGCAACATGACGATACTGGTAGAAAAGAAAAGGTGATATACTACCTGAGTAAGAAATTCACTGATTGTGAAACCAGATATTCGTCAATTGAAAAGCTGTGTTGTGCTCTGGTTTGGGCAGCTAGAAGGCTAAGACAATACATGCTTTATCACGTTACATGGCTAATCTCGAAGTTGGATCCACTGAAGTTCATGATGGAAGCTCTAACCTTATCAGAAAAGTTAGCGCGTTGGCAAATGTTATTATCAGAATTTGATATCCAGTATGTGAGCCAAAAAATGATAAAACGGAGTGCCATAACAAACTTTTTGGCAAGTCGCGCCTGTGATGACTATAAAGCATTAAACTTTAATTTTCCTGATAAACACTTGAAGTGTATCTCAGAAGATGACGAGGCTTCAATAGAATCTTGGGTTATGAACTTTGATAGTGCAGCAAATGCATTAGAAAGAGGCATAGGGACAGTTCTAGTTTCGCCGAAAGGAGATTATTACCCTTTTACCAGTCGTTTGAAGTTCTTCTGCACTAATAACATGGCAGAGTACGAGGCTTGTATAGTGGGACTAAGAGAAGCTATAAGGAGGAAAATTCGTACTTTAAGAGTTTTCGGGGACTCTGCATTAGTCATTTATCAGATACGTGGTGAATGGGAGACAAAAGATGCAAAGTTGTTGGGATACCACAAGCTAGTCCTTGAGTTGACCAAAGAATTTGATGATATTACTTTCAAATATCTCCCTAGAGAAGACAACCAAATGGCTGATGATTTATCCACTTTAGCCGCCATGTTTAGGGTAAATGAAGGTTCTGAAATGATGCCTATTAGGTTATATATGCTTGAATCTCCAGCTCATTGTTCTGATGTGGAAGAAGAAGTGGATGGATTGCCATGGTATCATGACATCTTACAATATGTAAAATTCCAGCAATACCCGCCTTAAGCTGTAGAGAATGAAAAGAAAATGATCAGGAAGATGGCATCAGGGTATGTCCTTGATGGAGAGATTTTATACAAGAGAAGTTGTGATCAAGTGCTTCTAAGATGTGTGGAGGCAAAAGAGGCACAATTAATTGTGGAAGAAGTTCATGAAGGAGTCTGCGAAACTCATCCTAGTGGTTTCACCATGACCAGGAGAATCATGCATCTTGGGTATTATTGGTTAACCATGAAAGGTGATTGCATCAACTATTCCTGCAAATGCCATAAGTGCCAAATTCATGCTGACAAGGTTCATACGCCACCTCAACCTCTTCATGTTATGACAGCACCTTGGCCATTTTCCATGTGAGGCATTGATGTCATCGGTCAAATTCACCCTAAGGCATCAAACGGGCATCGTTTTATCCTAGTAGCCATTGATTATTTCATGAAATGGGTAGAAGAAGCCTCGTATACAAACGTTACTAGATCCACGGTTTGCAAGTTTTTGAAAAAGGAAATCATTTGTCGATACAGTTTGCCTGAAAGTATCATCCTGACAATGCTTCAAATTTGAACAATATGATGATAAGTGGAGTCTGTGAGCAGTTCAATGTCAAACATCATAATTATGTGGTATATTGCCCGAAGATGAATGGGGTAGTGGAGGCTGCGAATAAGAACATTAAGAAGATAATTGCAAAAATGACTGATACCTATAAAGATTGGCATGAAAAACTGTTGTTTGCCTTATACGCTTATCGAACTGCAGTAAGAACTTCCACCGGGACAACACCTTCCTCATTAGCATATGGAGTAGAAGCTATGCTACCCATTGAGGTTGAAATACCATCGCTCCGTATCTTAATGGAAGCAAAGTTAGAAGAAGCAGAATGGGTTCAAGCAATATATGATCAGCTGAACTTAATTGAAGAGAAAAGATTGAAAGTACTATGTCATGGGCAAATGTATCAGAGGATGATGATAAGGGCTCATGAGAAGAAAGTCCGCCCAAGGGAATTCCAAGAGGGAGATTTGGTGCTGAAGAAGAAGCTACCAATCCGAAGCGATGCTCGAGAAAATAGGCACCGAATTGGGAAGGACCTTACATTATAACAAAGGTTTTCTCAGGAGTATCGTTAATTTTAGCCGAAATGGATGGAGATGAACTCCAAAGCCGATAAATTCAGATTCGGTTAAGAAGTATTATGTTTGAAGGAAAAAGGGAAAAAAGAAAAAAGAAAGAAAAAAAAAGAACCAAAAAAAGAAAAAAAAGAAAAAGAAAAAAAAGAGAAAAAGGAAAAAAAAGAGGACCAAAAAAAGAAAAAAAGAAAATAAAAGGAGGGTTCAAAATGAAAATCCGCAAAGGGCGTTTTGAAACTAAATGAGGATCTGATTTGAAAACCCGTAAAGGACGGCTTAGACAATTTGTAAATAAGACCTTCCTCGGGGATTGGCTGGGGAGCTTCATATCCTTCCGCATAATCATTATATTCGGGGTCTGCTCATCATGGTGGATATTCAAGGCATCTTATGAAGTCATGACGGGAGAAGTTTTGGTTTATGATATCTGAATGCTTATTCATTTCCTTGTAATTTCGTTTTGTGTTTGCCACAATACCAAAAAAGTTTTGTTGTGTAGGCATTTTCTTTCTTTCTTTGACATCTTTCCATAAAGCATCTTGCATTGAAATGGGAATTAAAATCTGACATCACTTGAAATATACATAAGATTTTTTAGCATTACTTTAAAATTTGTTTAGAAGGGTATTGGAACTATAAGGTGTTCAATGATCAAATTTAGAGTTTAGGATACAAAAAGCAACAAAACTAATAAGGAAATTCAAGATGGAAATAGGTTTTGCTACAAACCTCTGCAGAAAACCCTCAAGAGATGCTTTGACATTACTTTAAGGTAGCATGTTGCAAAACATAGATGCTTACACAAGATAACTTGTCTTCTACAACAATGAGAACAATTTTACATACATTGGAGGAAATAGCTAAGGCTATGAGATATTTGAAGAGCAGCAAGATTCCAAGAATCTTGTCACTGAATATTGATGTATCAACTACAATGATAAAAGAGTGTTGAAGAATATGAGGATGAAATCAGTCCTTCCAATCATGAGTACAAGATAACTGGATTGCGTGAGCAAATGTGCAAAGATCATATGAAGCAAGGAAATGCTAAGAATGAGAATGGTAAAATAGAAGTGACGGAGATGACTATCTATGATTATTTAGTCTACCATCGAAGTATACAGTCACAATTTTGATAGGATTTTCCCGTGCATTATGGAAAACCAATGCATTTCCCATATCCCCTCGGAGTTTCGCTCTTAGGTGTTTTAGCAACAAAGAGTTTTCTTGTTTCAAATTCAAGGTAGAAGTCACGGGAAAGGATGAATGTGTTGTCCAAAGTAATTTCGAACCCACAATGCGATGAAGTAGGTAATGTTGTAGATTATTTTCCAAGGAATGGACGATGGAATTTTAACAACAAGAAATGTGTGAAGCCAGCTAGTATTGAAGAATGAGTCATTTAGAAATCATACCGTCTTTTCTGATTGGATGGGCCAAAGCAGACACACGCCATCAGTTTCCAGAGTTGAGAAAATGTTTGAGATGATATAATTCGAGTTTCTTGAAACTTTACAGTTTTCTACTGTATTGATTAGGAAAAATGTTAAGAAAACGAGCAAAAGGGATACGTCATGTATTCATGACTAGGCATCCCTAGGGGCATATGCATCTTAATCGGATAATTTGTAATTGTTTTTTATAGGTTTTTTGAATTTGCTCATTCATCGAAGCGTATGGAGGATAAAGTCGCCTTTTAGAACCTGTTTATCTATTCGAGCACAAGGAGAATAGAACCTGCCTATCCGTTCAGGCATTTGGAGAATGGAACCTGCTTATCTATTCGAGCATGAGGAGAATAGAACATGCCTATCTGTTCCGGCATTTAGAGAATGAAACCTACTTATCTATTCGAGCACGAGGAGAATAGAACATGCCTATCTGTTCGGGCATTTGGAGAATGGAACCTGCTTATCTATTTGAGCACAAGAAGAATAGAACTTGTCTATCCGTTCGGGCATTTGGAGAATGGAATCCGCCTATCTATTCGGGCATTTGGAGAATAGAACCTGCTCATCTATTCGAGCACAAGGAGAATAGAACCTGCATGTCTTTTTAGGCATAAACAGTTTGGTAATCGGTGAAAATCAGTGTCTTCTTTTCATTGCTCTATTCCTGTTTCACCGGAATGACCAAAGATGGGCAGTTGTTGTCACTGAATTTTCACCTAACTTCCTTATTTTAACTATATCATTTTTGTTTAGCTAGTCTTATATTGCAATTAGTATTATGATTATTTAAATATCATGTAACATTGCTAATATACTTAGGGTATTATAATAAGTACTATATGTAAAGATTAATGTAGTATTAGAATAGTTTAGGTCTCATACAATGTGTTATAATTAGTATAATTGTTAGTTAGAATTATTAAATGTGTTGTATGTTTTAATTAGTATATATTTGTTTATATAGAATTAACATAGGTTATATACATTAGATATTAAAACCCAAAACGTAGAATACATAGCCCAATTGTAATTAGAAAATAAATAAAAGGTCTACTGGATTTAATTCAAATCATAATCCATTAATAAAAAATACAAAAGAGTCCAATATACAAAGGCCCATCTGGCCCCTTTATAACCCAAAAAGAAAACCCTAACTCCTGTCTTCTTTCTTTATGCGCAGCTAAAGCAGGATCGTTGGATCAAGGGGCCGATCCAACGATGTAGATCATGCGCTCTGATTGTTCCTCTTCGGCGCCGTTCGAATCATCATAAACATGTAAACAGAGGAACATGAGGGTTAAATCCTTAGATTAGAGCCCGACAATTCAAGATAAAGATAAAAGGGAATTAAATCCCTAAATTGAAGCCCTAGCTAGAAAACTAGAATCCAAAACGGGAAAGGTTGATCCCTAAATTGGTGCCTTAGCAAGAATCCAGCAATGATCAGATTAAAGAAGTGAACAAAAAGGCAGCAATCTTAAAATCAGAGCCGAGACAAGATCAAATGAGGAAGATATTAGGGCTTAAAATTCAAGCAATTCTGTAACTATATAAACCCTTTGTAATTCATGTAACAGTGGAACACATTTTTTGATAGAAATCACACATAACAATTACATAATAGCATTCAGAATTTGTAGGAGCAAGCAGTTTGTAGTCATCGTTCAGAAGCAATAAAGAGAAGCAAGTTCTGGTAAATTTCTTATCTATTTACTTTCTGTTTCAGTTTAAATAAAGAAGAAGAGAGTTGTTTTACCTTTTTTGTACGAAACGCTGAGTAATTTGGTTTTGATGTAAATTCTGGTGGAAAAACACGATTTCAAGGTCATCAGAATCTAGAAATTTGATCAGAATCTGGGAATTTCACCGTCGGAAGGGCGGCCGACACGACGGATGTTCATCGTGTTCTTTATGAACACGAAGAACACATTAGAGAATTATAATGAAACCCGTTTTGATCCATTTGGAAATAAAGAAAGAAAATGAATTCTGTTTATAATTTAGGTTATTTATACTAACCCGTTTGACGCGACCCGAACCCGAATATAACCCGCACCTTTCTTCCCTAGATCTTGTGTCGCTGCTATTCAGTTTTCAATTGTTTCAATTTTATCCTTTTTCCTTTCAATTCGACACCTAATTTAAAATTGTTTTCTTTTTAAAATTAACCTTCTTCACATCTTACTTTTTTTCAATTTAGTCCCTGATTCGGTTTTTCTTTTTAAAAAATATAAAAAACCTTTTTTCTTTATTTAATTTTAAGTAATTACTTAATTATTTAATTAATTAATAATTTCTTTCCTGTCTTTTATGCAAACATTTGTGTATTAAAACTTTAAGATTAGGGACTTAAAACCTAGATTAGTGACATGTATGTTGTAAAATATTCTTCATTTTCAATAAAATACACTTAATTATATTTAAACCTTAATAATTAAAAGGAATATAGACATTTCAATAGGACTATTCGCTACTTAAACTTTAATTAAAATTCATTAACACATTTAATTTTCCTGTGGATTTGTTTAAAAAGTGAAAATTTAATTAATGCAGTGTTTTATCAAACGGGAATGACGGGTTAGCTCCAAGAGTGTTGGCGGTGATTAAAGTTCATTTCCCGGGCGATAAGGCCGATAAAATAGATTTACATTTTTGCGTACAAATAAATCAAAATTTTGTGAACCTGCAAATTCCAGTTTTAAAAATGCTTTTTTGAATAAATTAGGTACCAATTTTTGGGCGTTGTGGGGGTGCTAATCCTTCCCTACACGTAATCGACCCTCGAACCTATTTTCTCTTATTTTTGTGGACCAAAATATAATTTTGATAAATAAAACGTTTTATCAAAATACCATTGTCTCAAAAAGTGATCTAATCACACTTTTTTTCAAAAAGATTGGTGGCGACTCTGTGATTTTATAAAGTTTTCCAAAATGTCAAAACCTTACTAAAAAAGGGTTGCGACAATGAGTTAGCATGTTCCTAACCTAGGGATGTCTAACTAAATATGATGCATGAATTATGACATTTTTAGAGACGCTTGGGGAAAACTTCCACGGGTTTTCTATCTTTGCTAAGTCTTCAACCCTTTTTGGAAGGATGTGGTTGGCCTATACTGGTTTGACTAAGATTGGTCTTCTCCCGAAGTCCTTCTTCGAAGCATTGCCCCCACTCGACTTGGTTTCTTTATTTTCTTCTCATTGATTCTTCATGGTGAGCCATCTTCATTCTCAACATTAGGATGCAAACATGCTCCTAAACTTTCCCAAATCTTTCCTATTTCCATAAGGTCCTATCTTCACCTTTTATTTACTGAATCTTCCTTATTCCTTCTTCTTGAAATGAGATGATGACTCACACTGGTCAGAATAACACTACCCTCACTTTACTCGGGTTTAACTGTTGCTTCTTCATGGACTTTTCTTGATGAGCCTTCTACAATATCCTCGTTTTGAGTGAACTCGTATCCCCCTTATTTCCAAATTTTCCTCATTCTCAAATCTCTGACGGGTTTAGCGCCGGGGATCTTGCAATTATTCTCTTTGTAATTACTGATGAATCGTGCTAGGTCAACCATGTAGACCCTTGATTTGAAGCTGCAGAAAAGCCTTCATCATCAAATGCTCGAACAAGACCAAGATAGCAACATCCCAGCCACCCAAGATTCTTGAAGATGATTGAGTTATAAATCCCCATTGTGAACAGATCCATTTCCACGACCTCCTTCGGGTGTGTAGACACATTCTCATGAAAAGACGGTGATATCTCGACGATTCTGAGTCAAACCTTTGCCCCAATCTTTACTCATTCTGACTAAAGTTTTGAGCTATAATAGATAATCTCCAGGCTTTGACAACTTTGTGTAAACCTATTCCTTATGAATACTCTTCTGATTAGACAAAGTGGAATACTCCTCAACCGTAGACATCAAGTCCTTCTTGTTAGAGAGTGAGGCAAACAGAAAACAAGATTCAAAAATAGAAAAATGGCTCAGACCAAAGGCTGATTAACTTGGACATTCATCAAGCGTGTAATGCCACCATAATTCTCACAGAGCTAACTTTGCAACTGTCGTTCCCATCATTTCCAAATATGTTTTAAATCTCGCGACTCACATTGTTGTAAGCTGACATGAGTATACACTGCTTGCTTGATGAACTGTCTCGCCTTGTACGCCTTCGTTAGCTTCTAATCAACGTCAGACGGCTAAGTCGATCCATCATTTTTTTTATAATCTTAGCAGCATTTTCATTTTTTTCACGGGTTCAAAGATTATTTATTCTCGACCTTCTGGTATATTCCTTCTCATGCCTTAAAGTTAAGCTGAAAACATGCCCTAGAGTCTCTGAATTTTCAATAGAACTCAATCTTAATATTTCTGAACCGATTAAGCTGAAAAGACACACTCTTTCATTGTATGGCTAAAGTCACCGTGATGATACTCACATGGAACCCTGGCACTAGACACATTAGGATTGAAATAAGCATACCACTTCGGGGGAGGTAGCCTCAGGAGTTTATTTTGAACCAATAGAGGTAACAGCTCCGAATTTGTCATCGGGAATAACATCTT
This sequence comes from Hibiscus mutabilis, assembly GCA_019671005.1. NCBI lineage: Eukaryota > Viridiplantae > Streptophyta > Magnoliopsida > Malvales > Malvaceae > Hibiscus > Hibiscus mutabilis. Next base: position 4,537,232 of record CM033712.1, on the reverse strand, counting down.
TGTCCTCTTGTCACTCCCTCTTGCATCACGCATTTTAGCTTTCTTTTTCCTCTTTTCCCTAAGCAGGGTTTCCCTTCTTTGGAGACATCGTTATTATCAGGGCATGTCACTTTTGGGGGCTCTTTTAGAGCTGCTTCGGACCTTTTGAGTGGGTGCAGAACCAAGATTTCTGCGGAATGGTTGTGATTATGATGGCTGTTGATGTTTTCTGATTTTACCGATGTTTGCAACTTTGTCTCATCCACCTCTTTCATCACGGCGACCTGATCTTCTCCTAATTTCACAGTACTGGCCGCGGTTGGAAAATTAATTTTCAGACCTAGACTCGTTGTCTCAAACTCTAATACCCTGATATCTAGGAGATGTTGAACTTTACGTTTAAAACTCACACATCTCTCGATGGGATGCCCTAGAGTTCTGGCATGGTAATCGCAATGATTCTTCTCACTGAACCAACTCGGATACGGAGGTGGCTGGGCTTTGACGAAGCAAGGAGCCACCAATCAGGTGTGTAACAACTTGGAATACAGGTCTCGGTAAGTGAAAGGACTGGGAGTGAACTGGGAGTCATTCGATTCTTCATTCTTTTCTTAAGCCTTGGAAGCCTGGCTAACCGACAGCTGATGAGGTTTTGGAATCACAGACACCAAAGACTGTTCATGTGTTTGTGGGAATGAAAACTTAGAAGACAGTGTAGTCGACAACCTCATTCTCTTATTGTATATCACACCTTCTTCACTCTGTGACTCTAACTCATTAGGTTTTTTGTTTGCTGGCGTGGACAAGATTTTCAACGGAGAGTCTTTGGCCTTATCCAACACCAATTTGGTAGGGCAATCCGACGCGGTGCACGCTACCTCATATTGGTTGATGATAGCTTAGTCTTCACCAGATAAAATTTTCTCCGCTATGAAGTCACAATCCCAATTCTCACCCTTTTCTTGCACAAAAATATCCTATTTCATGCCATTTTCTTTGACCGTCATACCCATCAGTTCATCGATTCACCCCTTTGTTTCCTCTTGAAACTTCTTCACATATGATATTGTCTCCGTTTGATTCCAAATTAATTGTTCATGAAGCTTTTTGAGTTTAGCTAACCTAGTTGCTAGATCATTCATATTTCTAGAGTCGAATTGGTTAGAAGTCATTCCCTCCTTACTCATACCTTCTGAGGCGAATGTGTTTCCCTGATTAGTGATGCATATAATGTATGTGAATGCACAAAAATGTATTATTTGAACAAAAATAACAATACGTCACAAAATAATGCTACCGTGAAAACATGAATGAATGCAAATAGCGACATTGAGTTCGGCAAATATCATCGTTAAACGACTCGCATTAATGAGAATATTGTTTCGTTACAATAGACAAAGAAAACACACTTTGGAAACGGTCCTAAGTTAGCATCTAGGTCGACGATTTTCTCCAAGATCCAAACAATCCATTATTCTTTCTTAGAAGCTTGACAACGTCTTTCGCTTGGGTGATCTCTTGTATTGGAGTTATCAAATGTGCCAATTCTTGGTCATGCCTCCAAGTGGTGTAGGCGGCGAATTATAGTCGCTCCAATGTCGGTATTTGGTACACTTGACTTTCTCTTCGAAAAGGGTCCCACCGAATTCAACCTTCAACGTGTACTAAAGTCAGAAGTTCCTTCTGACTTGAAATATTCTTTCTTGTTCTGAGTTGAGACTCGATTGTTGACCCAAGATGGCAAAATGTCCAAGAAACTTTCGATCCTGCCCCGGAAAGCCTCATTCTTGTTTGGCATGGTTTTCGTTGATCTCCTTGCAAGACTTGGTATTTCTTAATTGTCGGGGTCAAATCAAAGTTGCCAATCACAGAACAACTGTTGACTTCGAAAGCATTTCTCTCATCATAATTCCGACCATATTTGTACATTGAGATTCTTTGCGTCATTGTTATAAACCAAATCTCCCATTAATCTAGTATTTAATTTCAGACTATTTCCAACTCTATATGCTCTTCATGATATGATAAAATATGCAAAACAAAAAGGTAAAAAGGCAACGAGTAGAAAACAAACAGAAGGATGTTAGTCACAAGATAAGCAATAAATTCAAAAAAGGGAAAAGATAAGCGCAAACAATTAAACGAATGACAAGCACATAAGAAAGAACCTTAACCAAATGAATTCTAGTTCGCTAAGGTCATCCGCATGGCTCTATTAGGGTGGGCTTTTTAGATTCTCACACACGGGTTCGGTTCTAATACAAGGGTACCCGAACCTATCTCATTACCTACTGAGGCAACAAGAACCCCAATTCTAGCCCATTACAAGCTTGTGAATTGGTTTTAGTTCGAGGGAAAGCACGGCCTAATGACGTGGAGGGCTGCTCACGTGTCAAAAGGCGTGGATTTCGAAAGTAAATTACTGACCCGTGGAGGGCTACTCACGTGGGTATGTGGCGTTTCACCCCTACTTAAGGGATGGAGATCAGGTATAGAGCTTGATGATCATGACGCAACAGATGTCGGTGATTTCTTAGAAATTAAATAAATTAATTCGAAGACCACCAATTATTAAAGCTTGTTCAATCGTAGTTACATTTTCAAGAAATGATCAACCTCACTAGAATCGATTAAAATTCCAACAATTTTCCATCATTAAAAACAACAAATATTTTCATGGCCTAACTCTCTTTTTCTTTTGTAAAAACAAATTCAGTCCCCAGCGGAGTCGCCATGTTGTGATGACATTTTTTTCTAAAAACATAATGGCGTAAGAAGTATCCCCTATTTTTGAAAGTTTGGATTTTAGGGGTATTTCATTTTAAAATTCTTCTTTTGAAAATGATAAAGACTTCGAGTCACCACCGGTCACTTGGATAAGGTAGGTGGGACACCACAAAACCATATATTCATTTTGAAAGGGTTCGGGAGTTAGTTACGTGTGGGGAAGGATTAGCACCCTCATCACGCCCGAAAATCAGTACCAAAATATTTTTGCTTTTAATCAAAGGAAATTGTCGAAATTTGAAAAGAATTTAATTCGGTGACCTTAGTTGAAAATTAGCCTTAATTGAACTAGCCTTATCAAATTGGTGGGTTCAAATTAATTGGACACTTAATTAATAAGGTAGATGATACATCGGACCATAGACTAAACTGACATTATATAAGCCTGATTGCCGTGTTAGTTTATGGTTCGAATCCCGCACGTTACCTTTATGCATGGTGCAAGCAGTAAAAGAATAATGTAATGATATTATTAGGTTTTAATTTTTACCCGGGTCGGTAAGGATTAACCTAAATATTTGGTCAACATCCATTGAGGCAGAACTGTTACGACACGAATATCAGGATTAATAAATACACCGGGTTTTATGATTTATGTTAGTTAATGCAAAATTAATGGGCCATATGAATGACGATTAATGGATGGCAAACAAAGGCACAAAAATAAACACACAAAAGGCCCAATCCAAGACCTAACCTATAAAGTCCCAAATTATGGAAAGCTCAAATGATGATCTAATTATTAATTAGACGATTCTAATATTTAATACTAGGTTAATTACCCTAAGACTAAAACTCTAACAAGTTATGATAATTAATTTAATGTTAATCTAAACTTTGAAGTTCATTTTATCCTAAGTTCATTAAGAAATGTTCAATTAATTTAATGAATTTAACATTCACTCAAATGAGCCAAGGGTGAATTTAAATGCACTAAACTAATTCGAACTCTAATCTAACTAAGGCTCTAAAGAAAAGAGAGAGTTTACTAGATTTATCTATGGTATGGCCACTATTGTTTATAATGGCCATATCATAGATAAATCTAGTAAACTCTCTCTACTACGCTTAGATTTATTGGATTTGTTGCTAAAATATCGGTATTAACCCCGAAACTCTCGGCGGATGGCTAGTGACCCAAGGAAACGAAAGAATCAGTTACATTTTTCATATGATCTCCTATTTTATTTTAGATAGACTAAAAAAAAGAATCGAGAGAGAGTTTACTAAATTTATCTATGGTATGGCCATTGTTGTTTATAATGGCCATACCATAGATAAGAGAGAGTTTACTAGATTTATCTATGGCATGGCCATTATTGTTTATAATGGCCATACCATAGATAAATCTAGTAAACTCTCTCGGGCAAGGAACTCAAACGATACGTTGTCACTCGGCGCGTCCCGTTTTCAAGACTTTTTCACTACGCTAGGAAATTTTCTTTCTTATTAGAAAGGGGGGATTGAGTTTTTGAGCGAGATTGCTCACAGTAGGGGAAAATGGGAATTGTTTCACTCAGTACTAAGCCTAGAATTAACTTAATTAATTTAAGAATCGTGCCCCTATGAGACGAGCACATGATCTAAATTAATTAAACTAATTCACTTAACCTAATCTAAAGCCCAAAAACTATTAGCTAGGCCTAAAACCTAAGGCCCAAAACCTAAAGCTAAGCCTACACTAAAACTATGCCAAACCTAAACTATTTCAAACAAGGCCTAAACTAAAAGCCCAAACCCACATACCATAAATATATTAAGAATATACTATATAGATTTAAGAACCAAATTAAGTATATTAAAAGAAAATATATATATTACACAAATATTATGAAAAAGAACCTTTTAGCGCACATATATATATATATATATATTAAAAAGCTATATATATTTATATAAAAAACCTTATAATATATTATTCTATTACCTTTATAAAACTATTTATATTATATAACTTTAGAAAAATGTTATATTTTTAAAGAAAACTATATATTTAATATATGTTAGAAAAACCACATGTATATCTATTACAGAGACCATATATTATATATATTTAAAAAGAACTATATATCATATACTTTAAAAAATCGTATATATATATATTATACAAACTATATATTATATAGTAAACACCAAAAACCAAACATAAAACATATTAAAACATGTACACATGAAAACCACATTAGACAATAACATAACCAAAATAAGGCAAGAACAACTAACAACATGAATTAAAAGTGGAAATTAAAATGCATGAAAAAAGACCTAATATATTAGAAAAAGGACCAAAACGTCAATAAATAAAAACAAAGGTCGGAATTAAAAGGAAAACTAGGGTATAATTGCAAACCACTTAGAAATTTCAAGGACCGGGACGGTAATTTCAAAAGACGAAATGGCTTAGGGGAGTAATTAGACCACACGTGATGACTAAAATGGTGATTTGCCCACGCGGAAGGGTCGTGGGTGTAGTTTTGAAAACACTGAGGGGTTTATGAGGGTATTATCCCATTTTTAAAATGGGACCGGGTATATAATACATTTTTTATAACAAAATAACCTTTTATAACTAAAAACTCTCTCCCGACCCTTTTCTCTCTGAAGCGGGGATGAACACCGCCGTGTGTTCATCTCCAAACCCAGAAATCGATGAACATTTCCAGAAACCGGCGACTCTTTCGTCGTACGCCGGCGGCCGGCAAAACCTAAAACCCACCTTTCAAAAGCTTTCCTTCTTCTAAAACCAAATCCAGCATTCCCTTTACTTAAAAACGGATAAAAAACTTCCCTTTTCATAAAAGCAAATTGAAAACCTTTTAGGAAACTCCGTTTTCGGCACCTTTTTGTCGATTCACCATGCAAGGTCGTAGATGGGCCAGAAGGCTCCTCAACAGTAAGAAGAGCGACGGACGTGAAAGAAGCTAAAGGGCTTGTGAGGTAAAACCGAAACCTCTTCGATTTATTCTATATGCTTCAAAAATAAAATGCTAAAAAAAGATACCTTAGAAGGCTTTTGTTGTATTGCTTTCTCTCCAAACTATCCCCGTTTGAACTTAGGGTTTACAATTGTTGTTGGGGGTTCTTATATCCCCTGATTTACATGAATTTCGAAAATAGAAAAAATGACATATAAATTGCTATTGGTTGATCTGATATCCCTTGTTTCTATTCATGCTCTCCTTTGATTCTTGGCCGGTTTGCCTCTGAAAAATCTGTTGAAATACGCCTTCTCTTTTCTGACATTATTTGTTTGTTTTATTTGCACGGCGTGGTCGCATGGTGGAGGAGGGTTTGAATAGCGCGTGGCTTTGACGCATCGGCTGAAGCGTTGGGGCATGTTTTGCACACGCGCATAGGGGAAGCGAACTGGTGCGCGTGGACGCTTGAGGGACTCCAAGGGTCATCTCCTGGTGTGATCTGGGCCTCATGATCATCCTTGATCCAACGTCCCACATTCGGCTGAGCATAAGAGGGATAGATAATCAGATTAGGATAATAAGGTTTTAAGCTTTGGGCCAACCGGGCCTTATATGTAAAATTAATTTTTTTGGGTCTTCTAATAATGTAAATGGACTTATATTTATGTATAGATTGTTAATAAAATATTGGGCTGGTTTTTATTTAAACTATTTTTGGGTTTTCAGATTAGTTTGTAATAATAATATTAATAATAACGATAATAAGATAATAAAAATGGGAAGATAGTATAATATACTAGTAATATTTAGGGTTTTTCAAATATAACAATAATATGATAATAAATGGCATACTATGATAGCAAATATACATGCTTAATTAAAATAGAACTAGTAACTAATTAAATTTTTGGTTTTTTAAGTTTTAATAAAAGGGTAAAGTAAACAAAGCCCATAACATTATTTAGAAAGTAGTATTATATATATATATAAGCCTATTATTGTAAAAACAAAAACAAAAAATGAGAACGTGTCCACCCCGGACAAAATTAGTGATTACATATGTTAATTTTAGAGTTTGGATACTTGGTTTTTAGAGTTTATAATATAGTGTTTTAGATTTAGATTTTAAAATTTAGACTATAAATAGATAGGTTATGTAAAGCCTGTGTATAAAAAAATAATTCATATAATCAACAACTGGTTGGTCTAGTAAGGCGATGCATTATATCTCTTAAGCAAGCTCAAGGGTTTGAGCCCTGCTGTTGTGAATGTAAAAAATAAAGTTGAAAGAGTCATTCTCATAATATATCTCTGCAATACTCGATCCAAATTAGTCAGTCAATGGCTTGGAAAAACTCATATAGATATAGATAAATATAAAATGCACCAGAATCAATACAAAAGTAGATACATGGGCCTAGTATTTAAGAAATTGTAGGCTAGGAGAAAAGGGCAAGTAAGCCTCATTTAGACCCATATATTTGGGCTTTAAGAGCTTGATCTAAAATATGAATATCGCGTATATATGAAAATTCAGTATTTAATTTTAAAACGTCTTATGCTGCCCTTAGTCCCTATGCTCTCCAAACATTTGAAATTTACTTTCTATACCTTTAATTCTAAGGGATTGTAGCCCTTTTGGCTTTTACTTATTTGATTTAAAAATTAAAGTCTAATTCCTAATGTTATTCATTGGCTTTTGTTAAATTTGAATATGTTTTATCGGTTAGACTTTGATTTTTAAATGAGACATTTGCATATTAGGTACCACATATTCAATTTTAACGATGTCTATTATCAATTTTATTAATCGAACTTTAAATTTTAAACCAACTAACTAGAAAAAAAAAACTAAATTCCTTCAAATTAAAGGTGTAAGATTAAATTTAAAAGTTTGGAGAGTAAAAAAGGGAAGCATAGTTAAATAAAAAAACTTAAGGTTAAAAATATTCCTAAGCGAAAAAAATTAAGCCACTCGAGTCGATTTAAACCCAATTGAACCCTTAATGTTACAATAAATAAATAATTAAACCCTTCTGCTACCGAAAACCATCTTTGATCAGTCAAAGTGTTATCTGAGTGACAATGTGAACCCTTTAAAATAATATTAATTCTTATATTTTTAGTACTATTTTTATATTTTTAAAAAAATTAATATTTTTAAAGAAAATAAATAAATTTTAGCCAATCAATGAAATGTCAGTAAATTTAACGACCACAAGTTTGATCAACAAAGATTGTAAATGGAGGAGTGCAGTTGATCGTAATTTTTCAAAGACTTAATTGATCCATGATTGAAAGTGAGAACTCACTTGATGTTTTAGGTACAATTAGAGGGCCAAACGTACATCTGAACCATTATTGTTTTTTTTTTTTTTCACTTTTTACGCTCAAAAAGGAATCGAAATACCAACAATCAATTAGTATAACATACTGAGACATTATGTAAGTGGTTTAAATTTTAGTGTTGTGAATGAAGAAAATTGAGTTGAGACTATGGATCCTATGAACCTCTGTGAAACCCAATCTGAATTAGTCGATTAGTGAGTCGAATACACGTAGTTAAAAAAGGGCAAACTTCACCGGAGGTCCCTTTTGTTTAGTGCGTGTTTTATTTTGGTCACCCAATTAAAAAAATATTATTCTTGCCACTTATGTTTTCGGCCGTTACCGTTTTGGTCACTCAACCATTATCCCCGTTAATACGACAATGTGACACATTAATAAAAAAGTAATTTTTAATTTTACCCTCAAATTTTTAAAGCTTTGTATTTTCACCATCTTCATAAAAAATCTCTCTTCTCTAAAAATTCTCTAACTCAAACCCTAACCCCTCCATCAATAAGTAAAACGCCAGCTGGGAAGAATATATTAGTGTTTGAAGAATCATATATCCATACCCTTGCCTAGATATGCATTGGACAAGAAGGAAGGGTATAAGTACTTTGGGGGAAATAAAGAGTTAGAGCAACATAGGATGAAATTATACCTGCTATATGTGTATATTCTTCCTCAGAGCCACTAAGTAAAGACTTGATCACATTTAGGATGCCTTTCTCTCTCTGTTTCTTCTACAATTTGAAGTCTGCAAGGCTGAATCCCCAATTAGACACTTGCAATGTAGCTTCCTCCACGAAAGGTTTTGCATTTCCTTGTTGGATTGATTCCTCGGCATCTCTTTGCCAGAATTTTTCAAATTCAAATTAGATGTTCGACAAGTGAAACACTAAACAAAAAACTAGTAATTTGCTAATAATACGCTTTAGTTCCACATTCAAGAACATAAAGTGCTCTTGGAAACAATATATATATATATGTATGATGCACTGTACTTCACTGATTTTCAAACCTTAGAAGTTTATAGTGTAAAATATCACTCACCCTTCTTTCCAATGTCAATACTAGCCATTGATCGATTTGACCATGTTTTTCGGAAAGGAAACTTTGCCTGTAGAAGTAAGATGGAAACTTAGGAAATATTCGAGCCAAAAAGTACATAAATTTCCTTTTTCGAGTCCACTTTTTTTAGATTCCATATTTCCCCCCTCTATTCATCAGTGAATCGTAGGGATTAACCATTGGAGTAAACATAGCTGCACCTGTAAAATTAGCTATGGGTAGATTAACTCTCACTAAAAACTTGACTTGTTGCAGTTAAATAAAACCAATACTTGACTTATAGAGGGAGGTGTTAGGGTTTATGTTAGAGATTTTTAGAGAAATAGAAGTTTTTTTTTGTGTGAAGATGATAAAAATATAAAGTTTTAAAAGTTTGAGGGTCAAATTAAAAATTAACTTTTTTATTAATGTGCCATGTAATCGTATTAACGGTTGAATGACCAAAAAGTAACAGTTAAAAATATAAATAGTAAAAATAATACTTTTTAAATTTAATAATTAAAATAAAATACTCGCTAAACAAAAGAGATATTCGGAGAAGTTTATCTAAAAAAATTTAAAAAGATTGGTGTATAACACGTAGCTTTACGGTTGCCACTCGCAAGGCGTCAAAATTACAAAAGCTGTTAGAATTTCATATCTCTTTAGTTCTAGAAGCAACTGCCTCCAAAACAATTTCCCGACAGATAAAAGAAAAACAACAGCCAAATTTAATAAAGAAAAAATGGCGACGGCAGTAGCTTTGTCATCCTCACTCAAGCACCACTTAGCCTTGGGCATTCGAATCCCTCAAACCCCTTCCCTGTGCCGCCGAAATGGAGCCAGAATTTCCACTTTTAGAAGCTTCACAGTTGCAATGGCGGCCACTCCTCTTCAAGTCTGCGTTAAAGCTTCCGTCTCCACTCCCAATAAACTCGGCGACTGTAATCTCTCTCTCTCTCTCTCCCAAATCAATTTTATCCGTATTAAGTTTTAGCTTGATTGAATCCAGAGATTTCAATATAATCAAATGGATTTAATAAGATATTGACTGTTTCTGCTTTTATTCTGAAAACAACAAGGCGAAAGGAAATTGGGAACAAAGTTTGTAATGTAAAAAATAGGAATAACTTAGTAGTAGGGTTGTGATGGAAAATTTGTTACTTGTTTTGTGAATTACGTGGTTCAGGCCCCTTTTGCCAAAGGGTATTGCTGACTATGGAAGAAAAGCATCTGCCTTATGACATGAAGTTGGTAGATTTGTCAAATAAGCCGGAATGGTAATTGCTTTCGAAATTCGCCTCTTTCGACTGTTATTTTGTTTGTATGGTATTCATTCGTCTAATAAATCCATCGATCGGACTACAGCTGTAGACTATAATGTGCTGCATTTTGATTTGTTAGTTTTATAACAAAATCTGTTTCAACAATTCGTTGGTCATATTTAGGTTCTTACAGATCAGTCCTGAAGGGAAGGTTCCGGTAGCAAAATTTGATGAGAAGTGGGTTCCTGATTCTGATGTAATTGCACAGACTCTGGAAGAAAAGCATCCTGATCCTCCATTGGTAACCCCGCCGGAAAAAGCATCAGTGTATGTCTTCGTGATCAGTGTACTGTTATCTTACTTTCTTTTCAAATTATTACTCCGGCATCTTGTCGGATTAAACATCTAAAACTTAATCAAACCAGGTCCCTGAAGCACAGTTTCAGAAAACCTGTAATAGAGCTGGCTACCCCTTTAGCTTAAACTCTCAAGGCAGCAAAAGAAATTTAACCAGCAACGGGTATCTCTAACATAAAAGTGGATGGATACTAGTTAGAGGTAGATTGCAGAAGATATTGAATAAGCTCCAAGTTATATTTTAAGCCATGGGGAGGCTAAAAGGGGATTTAGTTACCTTGTTTGTGTTGGCTGGATATTTTCTTGAGATTCAGACATTTGGTATTTTAGTTTTGTGCTTTGAGTCATTGGTCTACTCACTCTAAAGACCTTAAGACAATGTTAACATGTCTCGTCACTTTTAAGGCCAAGCATCTTATATTCGGAAAACCATTTATCCTTGAAATAATGTGAAAACTTTCCTCACGGTTAGTCATTTGATTAGCCATTGGTGTATAAATTTGTATAAGTTGGAATATATAAGAAATAACAGAGATGCCATTAAGTTTTGTTTTAATTGTTGAGACATCAATTTATGCTAAAAATTCCATATTTTATTGAGAATTTTTTTATGATATTATATTTGTCATGACTGTTTTATGATTGCTAGGACACTATGTTAGTTTTTGAGCATCGCCAATAACAACATTTTGAAAGTTTTTTGAATTATCAAATGAGAATTTATGCATACCTTTTGGATTTCTCCTGCAGTGGTTCGAAGATCTTCTCCACATTTATTGGCTTTCTTAAAAGCAAAGATCCCAGTGATGGAACAGAGCAGGCATTGCTGAATGAGCTAAGCTCATTTAATGATTATATCAAAGAAAATGTGAGGCCTCCATCTTAATTTGCTTAGGGTGGTTCGAACTTAACAATTGATTGTGGTTAGGCAGCACAATTTATACCTTATTAATATTAGCTTAACATAAATAACCTATTTATCTGGTTCGTTAAAAGTGTTAAGATTTGCCAATAGCTATGCTTTTTATGATGATGGGATAAATTGTTGACGACCGAGAATTAACATTGTTTAAATTTGGTCATTGCAACAAGTTACCTGGTGTACTTAATTGATTTGTTCTTTTCCTTGAAGGGCCCTTTTATCAATGGGGAGAAGGTTTCTGCAGCAGACTTGTCTCTGGCACCAAAGTTATACCATCTTGAGATTGCTTTGGGGCATTACAAGAAATGGTCTGTTCCGGATACAATTTCCTATACGAAATCTTACATGAAGGTAAGCTGTTTATGCTCCAAATAGCTTTCTTCTTGGTTCTTTAGCCTAGGGTGAACATGAGGAAGCAGATACGAGAACAACCGATGACAACACTATTTGTGTCTACTGCTTACATCTTAATGTGTTCTTCCGTGCGCAAATCATGACTTTTAGTCCTTGAGTCCAAAATACATGAGAACCAGGACTCGCGGTGATAGAATTAAATTTAAAACTGAATGTGAAGTATTGAGTTATTTGCCCTTGCTTGTCATATCAATGTTGATATATGCTCCTGATCATCTTAATTTCTCATGTACAGACAATTTTCTCAATGGAGTCGTTCGTCAAGACACGCCCAAGTCCTGATGATGTAATTGCAGGTTGGCGTCCCAAAGTAATGGGCTAATTCCTCCTACACTTCTCCCCCACATTTGATGTAAGGACCAAATTCCGACGTGCTTGTTAACATATGAGGAAACCTTTTTTGTTCATCTGAGATAAAACATACATACCCCTCTTAAAGTTAATATCTTATTGCATTGACTATATACAGTGCAGTATTTACAAGGCTCCTAGGATACTTTTCACTTAACAGCATTATTTATTACTGTAGCGACGTCTTTCCTTTCCTTTTGAAAGCAAGAATTTGGTTTTCTTTTAGGAAATCTGTCGATACGTATTATCGGATAACTCACTTTTGAAATCTTAGTTTAAAGAGATTTCGTTTGAAAGATTTGTTTTTTCTTTTGAAAATAATGAAAACTTGGAGTCACCACTGGTCACTTGGGTAAGATAGGCTGGACACCGTAGAAAACCAGAGATTCATCATGAAAGGGTCTGGGAGTTAGTTACGCGTGGAGAAGAATTAGCACCCCTATCTCGCCCGGAAATCGGCACCTGAATATTTGTTGCTTTCAAAATGATAGATTATGTTGGAATTTGAATTGAATTTAACTCAGCGTACTTAATTGAAGATTTGACCTTAATTATATGGGCTTTATCAAATTGGTGGATTCGAGCTAATTGAACATTTAATTAATAAGGTTGACGATACATCAGATCATAGATTAAACCGTCATCGAATAAACCCGACTACCGTGTTAATTTATGGTTCGATTTTCGTACGTTACCTTTTATGCATGATGCAAGCAATTAAGATATGATATAATGATTTTACCAAGTTTTAATTATACCTAAATTAGTAAGAATTAATTCAAATATTTGGTCAACATCCTTTGAGCTCGGACTGTTACGACATAAATATCGAAACTAATAGATACCTCAGTTTTCATGATTTAAATAAATTAATGCAAAATAAAAGGCCACATGGATGGCAAATAAGGGATGGCAAGTAAAGGCTTAAAAATCACACAAAAGGCTCACTAAAAGCCCTAACTTAAAAAGCCCAAATTATGAGAATTTAAATTAGCGATCTAGTTACTAATTAGGTGATTCTAATATTAACCTAAATTAATTAGCCCTAAAAAGGTTAGAAAACCCTAACAAATTATGAGTTATCTTATAACATGATAATTAATTCAATCGATTTTAGCTAGTGTTCCAATAAGCCAAGGACACTATTTAGAATATATCAAGTTAATTAATCATGGTTTTAAATGTCAATATAAACTTACGATTAATTTCATCCCAAAAGCGATTAAGGAATGTTCAATTAATTTAATGAATTTAACATTTATCCCAATGAGTCAAGGATAAATTTAAATTTACTAAGTTAATTCGAGCCTAAATCTAACTAAGGCTCTAAAAAGACTAAACCTAAATTAATTCAATTAATTTAAAGATTGTGCCCCGATGAGACGAGCACACGATCTTAAACTAATTAAATTAATTTGCCTAATTCTAGCCTAAAATTAATCTAACAAGCCCACAGCAAAGCAAAGCCAAACTACTTATACTAAATAATTTAAGCCCAAAATCGAACAAGGCCCAAACTACCCAATCAAACAAATAAACATATAATATAAATTATAACTATATAACTAGATATTATATACCATGAGATTTTAAACTTTGTAAAAATTATATCAAATACTTTAAAAACTACATTGCAAACAGACTCTGCAAAACTATATATTATATATTAAAAAGGAATATATATGTTATAGATTTTGCAGAATTATTATATGCCTTATATAAAGAGAAACTATACATATATGTCCTAACCTAAAAAAGCTACATATATTATATACTTTACAAAGAAATTAAGTTATGTATGATAAAACTCTGTAAATTTATACACATTGTACGATATATAAACTATATATTATGCACTATATAAAATACTATACATTAGAAATGAACTATATGTTATAAGCACACGTTATGCCAATATACGAAAACACTAACCATAACCACAAAATGTACTTTCATCAACAACAAAACAATGAATCTATTAATCTCAACAAGAACAAATATATTAAACAATAAAACAGGAAATTAAAACAAAAAATAAAGGAAACATGATACTGAAAAATGGATTAAATTGCAAAGAAACAAAATCAAAGGACCATATAAAAAACAGGTTTAAATGATGGAAGGGACGAAATTGAAATTGTTTTAGAAATACCGAAAATTGCAGGCGTAAATAAAAAAGACAAAATGGCTTAAAGGGTGTGATTATCCCGTGCGGAAGGACTTGAGAAGGGATTTACCCATGCGGAAGGACCGCATGCACAAATAAGTTAAGGCGGAAGGATTTATAACGCAAATAAACTATTTTTAAAACGGGACCGAGTATATAACTCATTTTTTATCCAAAAGAAGAAATTTTTATAACCCCTTTATCCCCTTCGAACCGAAATGCTCTCTCCCTTCCTCATCCATTCGGATGAACGCCGCCGCGGCGTAAAATGTGTAAAACTCTTGGCAATGTTATTGATCCAATCAAGGAGTTTGACACTGATGCCTTGCGATTCACTTTCGCACATCGTCCGTCGTCTGACTGGTCGTCATTTGTCGTTCATAATTTTTTTGCGTGTTCGGTTTTATTTTAGCGTTAGTCTTGTTGATTGTGAACTTTTAACTATAAATGGATAACATAGTTGACTCGTGTCCCGGCTCATGTTAGTCGAGTACTCAAATATTAAGAGTACCCGTAAAATCGGGTAATTGAGTACCCGAAAATTTAGAATATCTGTAAACAAGGAAATTGGTGACGAAATTGGCGGTGCTTGTTTACATAGTTGGAAGCAGTAAACAAGGAAAGATACCGACTCGACTATGTTACACAAGCTTGAAGATGAGGTTTTGAATTATGTTTAATATTTTGACATTTTGTTCCCTGTTTGGCCTTAAGCCACATGCTCTGATTGTATATATATCACTAGTTTTTTATTTCTCTTTTTTCCTACATCAATGTCATTTGGCAATCGGTACTATCGTTTAGATCTTTTTACCTGGAATACTAAGCACCCATCTCTAGATTGATAAAAAAAGAACCTAATTTAGACATGTAAACAAACCGAACGAACATGAACGATAGTATATTCATGTTTGTTCATTTAATTTTAACCGAACAAATAAACAAACACGAACAATTCAACAAACATAATTTCTTGTTCGTGTTCGTTTGTTAAGAAATGTAGCTTGTTCATGTTTGTTTGTTAAAATAATAAACGAACGTAAAGGAACACACATAAAAGAACATATGTGAATAAATTTAAACGAACCTATGTGAATAAATTTAATTTTTTAAAAAATTATAAAACTTTAGTCATGAAAAAGAATAAATATAAATGAATATATGTAAATAAATTTAAATGAACATAAATAAATGGATGACCGAACGTTCACGAACGTAAATGAACGAACAAGCCATTTGTTCGTTTGTTTTATAAATAAACGAACATAAATAAACTTTTCGCAGAACGATTTGCTGAACGTTTGGTTCGTTTACGGCGCTAACCTCACCTAATAAAGCCGCTTGAAATTGTGACGGCTGACGGGATACGCTTTCACTTTTTACTTCATTCTATAACCATTGAAGCTCATTGCAATCTAGGTTTTACCCTTTTCTGCTCGAAAGATCGACCCCAAAGCTCATTCAATCACTTTTGGTCCCATTGAGACATGTTTTTTTGACCATTGTTTCATCCTTTTTAACTAATGTTTCATGCATTGTTTGGTTATGATCATTTAACTCAAGCTCAATGAAACTTTGAGGACAAATTATATATTTTATAAAGGAAAAAAAAAGGGGATCGGGGACAGATTGAAGGGTCATTAGCATTAGGAGCCGTCTAACTTCAGCGTAAAAATATTCTAACTTTAAATATATCCGAATACCTGAAAATTTATTATTTTACTACCCGGGCCCGACCTGAGAAATAACGGGTTGGGTACCTGACTTAGAAAATAAAAAAATTATAAAAATGCCCAAATTTTTTTGATCACGCAGCGGTCAACGGGCAAGGTATTTTTGAGCACCACTAACATAAGTAGTGAGCATGCCATCGACAACGACGGCTGGAATTGATATTTGAAACTTAGGGATTTAAGGATTTAGGGAGCCGTGGACTATTTTGAAAAGTTTGAGAATTTTAAGATATTTTAAAAAATTTGATTTTTTTTAAAAAAATAAAAAAATAAAAAAAAAGCATGCAACATCTCATGTTTTTATTGGCTAACGAAAATTTTTAAACGATCATTAATGACAAGACACCTAAAATAATAACGGTAAAAACGTTAGGCCCATGCTTGAGTTGAAAAATACTTTAGACGAAAAATATTTATTTCATCAAATAAAGCACAATGTTGTTACAAGTATACAAAACAACTACGAAGAGCGCTTTACATACTATTCTATACCCTAATCCATACAAACTTGAACATTGGCCAAGTTTTCCTCTAAGCTTAAGCTGTACAAATTCTTTGCTTTATTAAATTGAGAGCAAAATGGGCAATTGACGAATTACAAACCTGATTATTAAATTTTCCTAGTAGAAAATTAAAGCTTTTATTTTAGTGTAAGATATTTCTTATATTTTTAAACTTGTAGCATGTTTCTAGACTTGATTATGAACCTTTTTCTTGTTTTTTTAATCTTTATTTAAGTTGAAAACTGAAAGATTCGTTGAAGCTTTGTTTTCAGTGAAACTTAGTTTTTCATATTTCTTGTTAACAAATAGGTGGTAGTGAGAATTAGACCCATAAATGGTCTTGAAAAAGAAGTGAATCCAACAGTTTGGAAGGTTTCTTCAGATTCTTTATCGGTTGATCGCAAATTCACATTTGATTCCGTTCTTGATACAAATTCCAGTGAGGTTAGTCAGTACAAGCAAATTGCAATTTCCCCCCTTTTAAATGGGTGTTTTGGCTAATAAATGTATGTTTTTTTGTGGCTACCGGGAGGATGTTTTTCATCAAATTGGTGATCCTTTGGCAAAAGAGTGCATTATCTGGTTACAACGCTTCAATTTTGTCATACGGACAGGTACTCTTTAGAAGATCTAATTATATATATAGATGTATATTAAGCTCTCGATCTGTTTGATAAAGTGACCATAGATTATGAATAGAAATCTTTGCCCTTTTTTGACACACCTTTTTATTACCTCACACTAAAAATTGAGTTTGAGTTTGCATTTTAGGGTTTTTTTGTTGGAGCATAGAAAATTTTAAATTTTGATATCTTATAAATTTCTTCCTTAGAAATATGATTTTTATTAATCTTTTCTAACATATTATTGGAGAGATCTTTTTTTTTCTCTTATAATATTTTCTAGTTTTATTTCTTGTTGTTCATTATTAGGGATTGCTTTCATTTGGGTTTTGGAATTATTCTTTGGGGTAATTTACATTTTAGATCACTAAACTTAACTTCTACTTTCATTTACATCATAAACTTTTAATTTAATCAAATCAACTTTTATTATTAACAAACTAACTCACTTATACCAATGTTATTGAATAATTATGATGAAAAAAGTGAAATTAACACTTTTATGGAACATATTTTTCATGTATCACCATCAAATAATGTTTAATTGGTAATTTTAATATTTTTTCTATAAGAATTTTCTAAAATTTTCATTTAACTAAATTCAAAGAAAAACTAACTAAATTTCTTATAAATCCTAACAAAAAAATATTTAAATTGCCAATTAGAAATTATTTATAGATGATATGTTATGTTAAATAAAAGTGTTAATTTTAATTTTTTTTCATTAGAATTATTTGATGGTATCAATATAAGTGACTTAATTTGTAAATAATAAAAGTTAAATGATGTAATTAAATTAAATTAGAGTTCTGTGATGTAAATGAAAGTGAAGGTTAAGTTCGGTGATCTAAAATGCAAATTACCCAATTCTTTGCTTTTAACATATATATGTAGTCTTCACTACTACTATCAGTTTGTATTTGATTCTGATACTAATTCGTATAATATTTCTTCAGGATTTATTTCCTTTTCAAAACATACTTATAATTCTTGTTCTTCAAGAGTTTTAATCATTTTCTTAGCATTTTTTCCCTTTGTCAGGACACTCAAATGCTAGGTGACCTTCTTCATCACAAATAAAACACCTACATTTGATTTTATTATTTTTGAGATTATTAGAACTTTTTCTTCTAACAAATCTTTTTCTTTTTTTATTATTATAAGGATACCTAGATTGTTTACAAGGTTTGCATCTATATAGACTATACTTTTTGTTTTTCTTTTTATGATACCTTTTAGTATTTGAATGTATTTGTTTACATCCAAATTCCCATTCATTTTATAAGATTTTAGTACAATGCCTATCACTCAGCTTGTTTTTTACTTGTTTAGAAGTTTTTGTTTGAAGGCAATATTTTGTTATTCTTTCTTTTGCAAAGTTTATTCTATTTCCTACGGAGTCTATGAATTGAGCTTCTATTCCTGCTAGGTTACTATGTTTTTCAAGATAAGAATCGTATTTGTTTATACAGATCTCATCTCATGGTGGTGGTAGTTTATGAAAGTATTGTTTTTTATTTCAGAAATCTACCTTATCATTTTTAAGCTTTTGATATTCATGAAGGAACTTTTTAGAAAATTCTTCTAAATATCTAATATCACATAATTTTATTTTTGATAAAATATAATTAGCTTGATCATCTTGATCTTGCTTATCTATATAACCACATGATTCAGTTTTTAGAATTTGTGTTAAACCTTTTAACACATCTTTAGGCATTTGAATTTGGTTAATTAACTACCCTTTTTGTTCTTTACCTATGTCAGATTCTTCCCATCTACGAAAAAGTTGTAAGACATCTCCTTGAAAAGTTCTAACAAATTAATTTATTTTTTTCTTTTTTCCAATTATTGTTGTTGTTTACAACAATTGTCATAGACTGAGCCCAATTATCTATAACCTTTTCATAGCCTGATATGAGTATATTAGTTAAATCTAAATATACTCCTCCTTGAACAACATTTCTTTTATTAAGACTCTCTATCACATAAGGGACTAATTGTGATGATTCACCGGCTTGTTCGGTTTTAACTTCATTAGTAGCTATATTTTCGGCTATAATTCTGGTTGTGTTTTCAATCTGCTCTACTTTTCTATTAAAAGATCTTAATTGATCATCTTCAAAAGGATCATGATATAATTTCCTTTTTCTTCTAGGATCTGGATCTGGTGGTTCAGTATCCATATGATCTGGAATTTTAATATTTTCATCAACTTCTGAAAAGTGTTTTCTTCATCAGATATTTCATGGCTAGTAGTTTTTATTATTTCTAGATCTTCTGACCTGCTACTACTGCTGCTTTTAGTAGTATTATAATTTAGCATATAATGATACTTAAAAAGGACAAACAAGTCTTTATGTTCTTCATAAAGTTGTTTGATTAATTTTAAATATTTTATTTTTTTTCATTTTTATCATTAGAACTGTAAAATTTATTTTTCCAACATTCTATAAGTTCTTTATAGGATTGAAAATCACATTTTTGTTGAGATCTATAATTTTTTGATTTTTTCATTTTCTTATGAGTACCAGATGTTTCTTCATCGGATAAGGTAAATATGGTAGTACTATTATCGTAATATAAAGGTCCAAAATCTTGTTGTTTAGAAGGAACTACAACTTGTTCCATTATGTTGTTCATATCGGATAAGAGTTTTTTAGACTCATTATTTAGGGCTAATTCGGCTACCGCTCCTAACTTGTTGTTCTACTTTATTTATCTTATTATACATTTTATTAAAATATACTGAAGTAAGATCTGTTAGACTATTTAAACTTTTACTAATAGCTTATATGTTGTTTTCATTTTTAGAGTATATGCATAATATGATTGTAGTCTTTATCACCATAAAGTCAGTCTGATTCTTCCATGATATTTTCCTAAGGTACCTAAAACCGTCTGTTATATGTGAATTACGCTAGCTTAATGAAGATAGCCAAAGGTATTTTCCAAAGATAGGGCTGGAGCTAAGCAAAATAACAGATATATAAGTTTTAAGAAAAATACCAGTAAAGTTTCAGCAGAGTTTTGGGATGAAAGACTTGTAGTATATTATGATCTTTAGCACTCCAGAAACGAAACGCTAGGCCCTCTGATACCAGATAGAGAGCTGATGGTGGTGGAAGCGACGGTGGTGGCGACGGAGATGGTGAGGGTGATGGTGGAAAGGGTGGTCATAAAAGAGAAAGAAAGATTATAGATAGATGATATCTTATTTAAGATAGTGGAAATCTTACAAAGGAAGGTGATACAAAGGTAAAATAAAGACAAAGAAACTGAGAAATGAAAACAAAGATTACAAAGTAAAAGCTAATAGATAGATATTGGTATCAAGCAAAGATTACAAAGTAAAAGCCTTATTTTTAGCACCGCCTTTAGCTTCTTTTTGATGTCTAATGCTTATCATCTGACTGTTCATCTGACTTGCTGTGTTTCAGCTCCTGTTCATTCTGACGTGTTGTCGTTCTTTTGAGTTTTTAGCTCTTGTTCATTTTGATGTGTTGTCTATCCTTTTCAGCTTTCTTGAACATTTGCTAAATTTGCTTCTTCTATTGCATCCAGGATCATTGAATTGTTGGAGGCGAGTGATTCTAGGGAGTTCTAGTGTTCCCATGTACAATTGATGCCTTCCATAATTTTGTAAGGGTAATCTTCCAATGTCATATCAACTATCTTTTTTAGTAGCCGTCTGGCTTTATCATTTGATCTTCCTCCCTGTCAGCGAGTTACAAATATTCTTTTGCCATCTGTCCAATATCTATAGGTTTCTTCATATAGAATTTCTTGGGCTTTGACTTTTAGATGTAATCCAGCTTGTATTTGATAATAAACTGGATTATTATAGCATTTGTCGATGTAGTCTTACAAGTGTTTTACTTTTTCGTTTGCAACATGTAATTGGGGTCCTCCAATCACTCTGACGAATTCCCAAATTTGATATGGATGATAAAATTTCTCTTTCAACTACTCTAATTAGACTATTTATTTCAAAATGGCAATATTGGCAGTAGTCGAGATGTTTTACTTCACTGTATAGTTTGGATTTGATGAAGGCTGGAAAATCCTTTAGTAGATGAAAAGAAAATTTTTGCACTGTAATTTCTCTCACAAATCCCCATTCAATATTTCTTATATCAAATGGTTCATGGATAATGTAACAACGGAGTCGTCATCGGTCCCTTTTATTATATTAGGCGGATCGGAAACCTAAAAACCAACCAAATATAGGGTTCGGGGGCATGGTTACGTGTGGGGAAGGATTAGCACCCCCATCACGCCCGGAGACCGGCGCTTACTTGATCACTAATATATTCCTTATAACCCGGATGCGTGCATACAAAGGTTAATACAAAGATCCACGAAGTTCTAGAATTGCCTCGAACTCGCTCACGGTTGAGAAAATCCGAATCAATTTAGGTGCAAAAGGATTAAGGTATTAATCCTTAAAATTTGATAATGCACTTTCGCATAGGAGTCTCGATCGTTCCCACAACGGCTAGGGGAAAACCGAATTAACCCTAATTGAAAATACACCTCATTTTCATGATGCAAAGAAAGATCCCTTTTAAATAATGTCTTATGTTCTTTTTGACTTTTATGGGTGGTTTAATTTTTAAAGTTAATTATTATATTTTTTAAAAGCATGTGTTAAAAAAAACTAATCCTAAAAGGTTTTATTTAATTATTTACATTTAAAGAAAAAATATTTACTTTTCTAAAAATTACCTAAAAGAGTTTTATTTACAATTAAGGAGAAATAATTATTTACCTTTTTTTTAAATGAATTACCAAGTTAGTTTTTATTTATTACTATTTACAATTAATAGATTATTTACCTTTTCAAGAAAGTTTACCTAAGAATGTTATTTAATTATCTACAATTAAGGTGAAGTGAAAAATATTTAAGATATCTATTATGGAAAATTACATTATTTTAGGAATCTAAGCCTAGGTGTTAAATTTTATTATTGGTAAATTATTCACAAAAGAAATATAAGCTATTGATTATGGAAACTAAGCTAAAGAATATTTATTTTAAGTTATTTGGTAAGTTTTCATTAAATAAAACACATTATTAATACAACCTATTTACCCTAATTTATTAAGTTAAACTGCATAAAGATGAATAAATTAAGGAACACAGTAAATATAAACGAATCAAACAATGAATTAAAATGATGAAATAAGAATTTAAGAACCAAGTTAAAAATAAAAAAAATTAGAGTAAAGAGATTGCAAACAGTTGGACCCAAGCACGATCTTGTTAACATGGGGTATGAGTCGAGCTGCGAACCATACGGCATCACCGCTACTGTTGGACGCTGACCATTGTGCGTCGACAGCAGGCTGCCGCCGCTGCCCCTCCTCCTATGGTGGTACCGCCTCTGTCCCCCAGCGATGATGGATCCTTCACGAGCTTCACTTAACGATAACCCGTACCCTTTCTCCTCCTTATTCGAAACCAAGTAACAAGGGGAAAAATAAAGAAAAATATAGAGAAACAGTGTTTGGGTAAAATACCTCCAAAAATCACTATAACTTGTATTGCTCTTAAACTCAATGTGTTACAAAGGATGAATGCTGTGTGGTTGTGGATGTGAATCACAATGGGTGAAGGCTTCAAGAAACCCTAAAAACCTAAAAAATCTTAAAACCCTAAAAGCATATTCCCTTCTTATGCTCAACATTCTTGGAAAGGGAATAATGCCATTACTTGGGCATCAAACTCTTTCCTTACATTCTATATGATCCTAAATGAGTTAAAACAAATAGGGAAATGTCTAAGCTTAAATTTAATTACAAATATTCAATAAAATAATTGAAAATTCGTAATAAAATCAAATTCCCGTATTGAACCTGTATACAATTTTCTGCACGCGTTATCTTTAGTAAAACGAGCATATCTTGAGCTCCCGACGTCCGATTGGGGCGTTTCAAGATGCGTTGGAAAGGTAACTGAAAGAGGTCAATACTTAAGAAGACACACTGACCCAAAAACGCTTGGATCCTATCAAAAATTTGTCATAAGTCCGCAGTGAGGAATCCTTGCACATAGTTTGACTTTCCATATATGTCGAGCATGATCTATTGTAATCTTCCCATATCTGACCTGATTTAGGATCTTGTGTGGTCTGCAAGAAAAAATAAAATACATTAATGAAAGTAATATAAGTGAAATAAAAATGGGCCAATTGGGCCTTTATTCATGTACATGGACTCTTTTTTATTTTTAATGGACTCTAATATATTTACAAGCACAAAATTTAAAAGGGCCGTATAAAATTGGTGACTACAGCTGCCCCTCTTTGCTCATTTCGGTGAAACAGGAATAGGGCAAAGAACAAAAGGCACTGATTTTATCCGGCCAAGTGGGTTGAGCTCAACCCGTTTCTCCAGAGCAAAAACAATAAACTGGGTACTGCAAAATTGTCTTTCCGAAGCGGCAAAAGACGAGGTAATTCTTCAATTGACCTATTCTTTCGAAGCAGCAGCGAATAAATCGGTGAAAAGACTTGTTTCTCCAGAGCGACAGAAACAAATGACTTCAATCAGTGGGAGGACCTATTTCGCTGAAGCAGCAGAAACAAATCGAATAACCATTGTATCATTCCGAGGCGACAATAGCTTCAATCGGTGAAAGGATCAATTTCTCCAAAGTGGTAGAAACAAACTATTGTATCATTCCGAAGCGACAATGACTTCAATTGGTGAAAGGATCAGTTTCTCCGAAGCGGCAGAAACAAGCTGTTGTATCATTCTGAAACGGTAATGACTTCAATCGGCGAAAGAATCGGTTTCTCTGAAGCGGCATAAACAAAATGTTGTATCATTCCGAAGTAGCAATGAATTCAAAGGACATGTTTCTCCAGAGTGGCAGAAACAAATCGAAATTGCTAAATCATTCTAGAGCAACAATGACTTCAAAGGACATATTTCTCCGGAGTGGCAGAAACAAATCGAATTATCATTCCGAAATGACAATGACTTCAATCAAGATTTGTTTCTCCAGAGTGGTAAAAACAAATCGAATAAATGTTGTATCATTCCGAAGCGGCAATGACTTCAATTGGTGAATGGATCGATTTCTCCAAAGTGACAAAAACAAATAGAATAACTGTTGTATCATTCTGAAGCGGCAATGAACAATTCTTCAAATAAGTCGCATGTTTCATCCATATTTGTTCACTTAATCTAGTAATCTTGTACTCCTAATGAGTTAGGTAGTCTTCTAGCTCTTCAAAGCTTCTTATGACCACCTTTGAACTTCTTGCTAGGGAATCTTTGCAGCAAAGCTTATTTCCACCTTAATGCTTAAGTAATTTTTCCCTAGAAAGGGTGACTCTTGCCCCTGCGGGCATTGAATCGATAAGGGTGACTCTCGTCCCTGCGGGTACTGAATCGATAAAATTCCATTCTCTATGGGCCTGAATGGATAAGCCATATGCTGAAAAAAATGTTTCCATCCTTCATGGGCCTGAACGGATATGGCATTTTTTCTGAAAAATAAGGGTTTCCATTCTCTATGAGCCTGAACGGATAGGCTTTGAATCGAAAAATAATGTACTTCTTCCAAGGATGATGGGAAATGAGGTTCTTCCTCCAAAATCAATCAGGTAATCTTGTGCTTCTGATTGGTAGCAGTTCTTCAAGTATTCTTGTGAATGTTTTTTGAGTTCTTTGCATGAGCACTTTTGCAACAAGGCTTGTTCCCCTCTTAAATCTCTTCGAAGGACTAAGGAATAAACTTTGAACCTTTTGAGCTCTCCATTGATCAAGTTGCCTTCATCTTGTTTGTTTGCATGTGAACTCATCTTGTCATTCTATGGGTAACGATGCCCTACTACTAAAGGCTCTGGGAGGAACTCATTCTGACCTTTCCAATCTGGCTGGACATTCTATCATGGCTTGCTCGTGGAGGGAACCTCTGCCCCGTTTTTCTGAGATCTCATGAGCCTTTCTTCTAACACTCATGCCCCTTGTGCGAGGTAATGCCCCATTCGACCTTGGGTTCAGCTATCTTCAACGTGATCGAGTCGTCTCTTGATTTAGTTCATGATGGCTGCACCATTTCTTGATCTCTATTTTCAACAGCAAATGAATTCTTTCAATGCCTCCTTCACGTGAGTGTGAACATTTACTTCTGGATCCCTACAATTAGAAGTCATACAAAGAAATCTTTTATTTTTTTCATGAATCCATGTTAATCTACTTGTAAGATACTTGTGAATAAACAAGATAAAAGCTTGAAATGAGAATTCATGAGAATTTGAAGGAAATTTAAAAAGTCATGGCAAACATGGAAAAAAGGTAAAATCAAGAAATAAACTCAGATGCCCCCGAATTCATAGTATGAATGATTCATGAGCCCATCGACCGGATAGTGTTCCTAATTTCTATCCATTTAGGTGGCTCTCTTTGACTCACCACTCCCCTAAATTCATTTTCCTTCTTTTCTAATCTCAAACAAACATTAAAAGTTTTGAAGTCCTTGGAAAAAGGTGAAATCAATTAGGTGGAATGTGTTCTGAAAACAAACTCCTCTTGTCAGATATCCTTATATGATCGAAATGGTCTTTCAAGGCTTGTAATATGGCTAAGGTTTATGGTTACAAAAAATAGGATGTATAGGCCCAAATAAGTGTTTGAGGGTGATTAAACCAAGGATCAATTCTCCTGCTTAGTAACTTTTTTTTTTCTTTTCCTTTTTGGATCGCTCTAGACTGCCCGTTTTTGGATTTTCACCTTAGAGTTCATCCCCTTCTTTTTGCTTAGAGAATCTTCAGCTGACACATAGTTCATGCGATGCTTTCTTGAAAACTTGTAACTTGGTGCTTCCTCCAATGGGGATATTTTCAACATTTTTCTTTCACATATTTTTCTTCTTTTTTTGCTTTTTTTTTCTGGATACCCATCTTGGTCAGCATGTTGTTTTGCTCATGTTTCTCCTTGCACTCATTCTTTTTAACTTCATAGCATGGTCAGAACCAATCATAGACTTTCATTTGCCCCCTAGTGTGGGGGGTGATCCTTGGTCAGGGTTCAATCGAAAAGAATATCAGGCTCAAAAGTGGCAACAAGGGATATTTTTCCTTTTTTGTGAAGGGAAATGAAAGAATGCCAAATCTCCTCTCATACATAGATATCATTGAAGAAAAACTGTCCTCAACTGGTGGATGTGAAAATTTAAAAGGGCCGAATAAAATTGGTGACTACAGCTGCCCCTCTTTGCTCATTTCGGTGAAACAAGAATAGGGAAAAGAACAAAAGACACTGATTTTATCCGTCCAAGTGGGTTGAGCTCAGCTCGTTTCTCCAGAGCGGCAAAATAAACTGGGTAGTGCAAAATTGTCTTTCCGAAGCGGCAAAGGACGAGGCAATTCTTCAATTGACCTATTCCTCTGAAGCGGCAGCGAATAAATCGGTGAAAAGACTTGTTTCTCCGGAGCGGCAGAAACAAATGACTTCAATCAGTGGGGGACCTATTTCTCCGAAGCGGTAGAAACAAATCGAATAACCATTGTATCATTTCGAGGCGACAATGACTTCAATCGGTGGAAGGATCAGTTTCTTTGAAGCGGCAGAAATGAACTGTTGTATCATTCCGAAGCGGCAATGACTTTAATTGGTGAAAGGATCAGTTTTGCCGAAGAGGCAAAAACAAACTGTTGTATCATTCTGAAGCGGCAATGACTTCAATCGGTGAAAGGATCAATTTCTCCGAAGCGGCAGAAACAAACTGTTGTATCATTCTGAAGCAACAATGACTTCAATTGGTGAATGGATTGGTTTCTCCGAACCGGCAGAAACAAATGGAATAACTGTCGTCATTCCAAAACGGCAATGACTTCAAAGGACATGTTTCTCCGGAGCTACATAAATAAATCAAATAAAAAGTAAATAAAAAGAGTTTCTTTAAACACATGAATAAAAAGAGTTTCTTAATAAAAAAAAGGGTAAATAATTTCCCATCTTTAATTGTAAATAGAGCTCTTTAGGTAATTTTTAGATAAGTAAATAAAGTCTTTAGGATTAGTTTCTTTAAACACATGCTTCTAATAATAATAATTAACTTTGAAAATTAAACCACCCATAAAAGAGTATAAAACATCATTCAAAAAAGAGATTTTCTTGCATCATGAAAAGCGAGATATTTTCTCAATAAGCATTAATTCGGTCTTCTCCTAGCAGTTGTGGGAACAGTCGAAACTCCTATGCGAAATGGTATTCTTGGATTTTAAGATTAATGCCTTAATCCTCTTGCGTCTAAATTGATTCGAGTTTTCTCAGCCGTGAGCGAATTCGGGCCAATTTTAGAACTTCGTGGATTTTTGCATTAATCCTTGCATGCACACATCCAGATTATAAGGAAAATATTAATGATCAAGTAAGCGCCAGTCTCCGGGCGTGATGAGAGTGCTAATCCTTCCCCACACGTAACTGTGCCCTTGAACCCTCGATATGGTTGGTTTTTAGGTTTTCAGTCCGCCTAATATAATAAAAGGGACCGGTTGCGACTCCGTTGCTACAACTTGGCTACTTCTCTGGGACTCTTTAAGATGGCACAACTTTTACTTGATCACGAGTTATTTTCTTTAGTAATCTTTTGCAATTTTTGTGTGTGCATTTTTGGTGCTTTAAATTGTCATCGCATCATAACATAAGCCTTCTACCCGAGATTTATCAAACTTAAGTGGAAGAAAATAGCCATGCCTTTATGAGTAACCCTCTGCATGGGCTACTGAAAGTCTTCCGGGGTCCAGAGTACTTATTCTTTCGTGAGTAACCCTCCGCAGGGGCATAACAGAAATGCATCCCCTCGAGCCGTGTTCGATCCCCAAGCCTGTGATGGGCTAGAATCAAACATCTTATCCACCTTGGAGTAGGGGATAGGGACGGTTCGAGAACCTTTTCTACTTCTAAACCTGCATGAATGAATGTTTTAGAAAGCCTACCCCATTAAGCCTTATGAAGCCATAGGTTTTACTTCCCATTTGATCTATTGCTTTACTTTTTGTATCTTACCGTTGTGTTTCATTTCATTATTTATACATACTAACACTTTTTTGAATTTTTTAGAGCATACATCACATTGCATCCAGTTGGTATTCTGAGATACTGTTCAGTCAGAGATCATGAGTATTCGGGTTACATTATCCAGTTTCGGAGTCTTTCGCTCGAACACAGAGGTCCGAAGTGAGTCCACAGAGCTTCAACGCCAACATGGAGATAGCATGCAAAAAAGGGACCACCATTGATCTACCAAAACAAGTGTACATGGGTTTGCCTCACAATCATCTGTCAGGATTGGTCACTGTATGGGAAAGCCTAGAAGTCCAAGTTCGAGCCATGTTCACCAAAAGATATGGGGATATAGCCCTTTTTCTCTCGGGGTAAAGATAGAAGAGCCAGTGTTGCTGGCAGCCGTCAAATTTTAAGATCCGACTTTTCATTGTTTCATCTTCAATCATGAGGACATGACTCCCACCATTGAAGAGTACAGGGTCTTGTTGCTCCTGGATCTAGAGAAGCCTGATAAAATATACTGGAAGGAGAAAAACTCGGGTTATCAGAAGAAATTTGCCAAGCTTACCGGTCTAAATGTTGAAGAAATAGATGCCCATATTGATTAGAAGAATAAAAGCCCTTGCTTCACGTGGGAATTTATCTACGCCCAGATTATGAAAGACGTAAAGCACGGAAGAGTCCTTGATTTGCTCGCCTTGGCTATCTATACCTTTGTCATCTTCCCTAAAGTCTCAGGGCATAACCCTAGTGGACTTGCTAGCTCAAAAGAACGTAAATCTTATCCCGACAATTTTGGCGGAAACCTTCAGGTCGCTAAATTTTTTGCCGAACTCGAGGAAAAGGTAACCTCACCGGATGCTCACAGCTCATTTACTTTGGTTGTGGAGTCATTTCTGGATAAGCAAGCACCCGACATCTAGAGATTTGTTCCTGATCAGAAAAGCTACCAGAAAGTGATGGCAACAAAACATAAAGCAAGAACAGTAGATGACCTTCTTCCGAAACCTTTCCGAAAATGACGTCACCTGAAGAGGACTATGAGGAGCTACAAGATATGCCATTTACTTCGTACAATGCCAGTATGGGTCTCGACAGTTCATTCCTGTTACTCAAGGGTTGCGAGAAGAGGAGTTCTTCTACACGAAAGATAATTCCACAAAGTGAGCCATGAAGTTGGCTAGTGGGTAGAAATGAACATACCGAATGAAAGTGGCCTTATTTGCTAGTGTTGTGCTCAAGTATACTAGTTGGAGGAGGCAAAGAGTCGACAACATAGGCATCCTAGCCATGGTAAGCTTATCGTATAATCCTCAGCCCGACATCTTTTTAACCGAGCTAGAAATTTACGAACAGGACTTTGAGAGGGAAAAATCATGGGGGCAAAATCACTGAAGGCAAGCTCATCATGAAACAATACCAAAGAGAAGGCTGCCAGAAAGAGATAAAAACTCTGCTAACAAAGCAAGAACTCCACCTGAAAGATATGCAAGAGTTGACGCAAGAGAACAACCGTTTGAAGGCCCGATGGACGTCCTAGTAGTTTCAAAAGCTTGAAGAAGGAAAAGGCACAACTAAATAAGATGAAGAAAGAGTGAAAGCTTTGGCAACGTGAGGCAAAGAAACATAAAGAAAGGGCAGGCCGACTTGTTGGAGAAAAGCAACACTTAGAGGGTCAATACTCAGAATCACCTAGTAGCCTCAGAAAATACTGTGATTAGAACTAGGAACTTCAAGAGAAAGTAAAAGAAGAAGAGACAATGGGGTCCAAGGCCGAATTGCTCTGTTACGGTGTAGAACCCTTATTGATGATTGAGACTATGAGAAGATCTAGTGGGCCGACACCAAGCGGGTTGTAAATGTCGCATGCTTGGGTAGATAGCTCTATATTGATCATTTGAGACGTCAAATTTGAAAAGTAGTTTCTAAGGCTCGAGAGTTAAAGAATCGGGCAAGATAGGATGGACAACAACTGTTAGACTTCCTAGGTGAGGCAGTTGACCAGTACTAGTAGGATAATTCTTCGGTCGTGTTCAGAGAAAGGCTGCGCCAATTAGAGAGCTCAGTCTGTTGGTACCAAAGTGCATCAAGAGAAGCGAGTAGAATGGCGTCTTCATTATGTATCACAAACTCCGTGATCAATGAAACGTGCTTTTGGTTTTGAAATATCAACAATCTTGCATCAACACCTCATGCACATCATCATCTCCATTTGCATCACATCCGGAGTAATTGTGGAAAGATTCATGGACTAAGCTCGAGTGGAAAAAATATGGTACTCACGCACGAACCAAAATCATGGCATTGAAGATTTGAGAGATGAAATTGCACAAGCTTAGTAAAACACTATGCCCAGATAGTAGTTATGGCGATTAAGGCCGTTGACACCAAACTCAGAGTAGCTTATCAAAGGGAATATTTAAATTCATATTCTGGTGGAGTCTAGAATTTAAAGTTTCCAATCCAGATGAAGGGTCTGAGCCTAGTACCTGGCCCAGTAATTCCTCCAAAACTCAAGGCCCTAGAACATGAGAAGTACGACAAGCATAATCAATGGCGGTGCAACCCCTGATGACGGTGCCCGCCCAAATGAACATGAAAAGAAGAAATTGAAACATTGATTTCATTCGAAGAAATTGAAACGTTGATTTCATTCGAAGATGCCAGAACAATTGGAATAGGTGTCACGAGATGTAGATTTTTTTATTTGAGCCATTCAAGGAGGCCTTTCACTTCAACGAGACTATAGATAAGGCTAAAGAGAAGATAAGAAGATAATTGAGAAGGTGAAATTGATAAGACCACTTACCCCTCAGCACAATTGATCATGTGTTACCAAAGATGAGAAGTTGCTCATCTACTGTCTGTTGGAGTTTGCAACTCGATGACACACCTAACTGAGTTAATCTAAGAACATAGGAGGATTCCTCAAGAGCTTCTTTTGAACAGGTTAAGAAGATGACCAACATGGTCCCAAATTAGATTGAGCTACAAGGCATGGACTTCCGCCAGTATACGATGGCAATACAAGACAGTTCTAGTATAGCCATCTTTTGTCGAAAAGTGAGATTTCTCCGATGACTTTGAGGGAGCCCTTCTATGTCTGTATGACAAACCATATAGATATGGTTACAATACTAAGAGCCATCAAGAGTTAAAGACTTGACTGGCAAGCCCAACGCGTAAACAATGAGACCTTGACGAGAGAACTAGCCCCTCAGTGGAATTCAAAAGAAAATAGAGCAAGTAGAGGAGTTTCCTACTGTTTCTAGGACAATTGTGAAGTCATACTCGGAACCAATCCTTTTGCTTTTGCCCATGAGCATTAGAGATCTTTTGCAAGGGCGGCTATGCTATTTTACTTGTTTAAAAGATGTATTTTTTATTTTCTCAAGTGGCAAACTTTTTTTTCTTTCTTCTTTTCATTCATAAGTTATTTATTATATCTATATTCTACTTCTTTTTGGAGGGCCCCTATTATTGATTTCATGAATGATTCTTGAATCTAATCCCGCGATAGAGGGGAAACAAAAATGTGCTCAGGATTAATGTGAATAATCCTGAATACAAATTTTGAGAGAATTTTCCTCTCAAACATTGTTGTTTGAGGTCCTTGGATTAAGTGACAACTCTGAAACATCTACCAATTGAGGACAACTCTTCTTCAATGATATCCATGTATGAGAAGAGATTTGGCATTCCTTCATTTCCCTTCGCAAAAAAGTACCCCTTGTTGTTCCTTTTGAGCCTGATATTTTCTTCTTCCGATTGAACCCTAACCAATGATCACTCCCTACACTAGGGGGAAAAGGAGATGAAAGGTGACTGGTTCTAACCATGCTATGAAGATAATGTTGCGCGTAATAAGTGCTACGCAATTGTGCAAGTATACACGTCGCAAGTTATAGTATAAAAGATATCGTCTCCACAGGGATTGGTGCCACTTCAAGAATCTAGTCTCTTGCACTGTAAAAAGTAAAAGCACAAGTAAAGGATTATAGAAGTTTTAACTAATAACTAATCTAGAAAGCAATTAAGTAAAAGAAAAGATGAATTCAATTGAGAGAGATAGGCTAGGTTATCGTGAGTTGAGGTGTGATAGCCGATTGGATTGTCTTGGTAAAAGAGTGCACGGGCAACTCAGTTGCCGTGGCAACTTGCACGACGGGGTTGCCGTGAGCAACTAATTGATGGTTGCTTGGGCGACTAGTTGGGCAACTACTTGGGCGATCGGGCAGCAACTTCAAGGTTGGTGAGCGTTCTTCAATGGTTTCTTCTTATCCCTAAGTCGAAACTCTAGCTATTTGTGCATGCCTTGATAATACATCCTGCGTGAATCAAGGGTGAACAACAACCAATCTTGCGCTCCTCTTAGCCGTTGAAATCCTTAACTTATTCCTAAGCCGGATTAATCTTCACCATCATTGGATTGAATAAAGATCATATTCATTCGTTTCTTGAATCTAACTCTCCCGATATTAGATAAATGGATGAAATCACGAGATCCTCTCCCAATTCACTTCAAAAACAATAATAAGAATCAAGAATGAATAAACCTTGAAATAGAAAAGTGCAAACTCTTATTACCTAAACAAAAACCAATAGTTTCTCACAATCTCAAAACACAATAACCATAGCCAAGTAAATTTAGTTTATGGCTAGGTTCCAAAGAAACACAAGATAATTAATCCCTAGCATGAACCCAATCGAACAAAGATGAAGGAAGAGGCTTGTCGAAATCCTCCTTGCCCTTGATGCTTGTCGAAAATTCTCTCCTCTTGCCCTACTTGGACTTGCCGAAATTTCCCTCTTGCTCTCTCCTTGAATTGTCGAAATCTCATTGATATTTATAGGGCTAGGCCAAAGTCCTTCTTTGAGGAGGAGTTTGAGTTGGAATTAAATTATCTTTAAAGAATATAATTCTTTATTATAATTTTATTCCTATTAGAACTTCTCCTATCCTCTTGGAATTTAATTCTTCTTTAATCTCTGCATGGCAATCAAATTCCTTTGGGCTTGGACCTTGCTCCATGTCATCTTGGGCTTGTAAAATCATGAATTTCGACATCCATATTGCTTTTGGTCTTTGTCGACAAATGCCATGGCAACTGGCTCGGCGTCTCCTTCATGCACTGCCCCTGGCAACTAGCTCGGCATATCCTTCATGCATTGCCCTGGTAACTAGCTCGGCATTGCTTTGGCAAGTGATCCTGCACATACACACACAAAAACACACCAAAGCAGCATCTATTTCTACAAAAAATCACCAAGTTATGTAATCAAGCTCAACGATTGAAGGAAACATGAATTAATGCATGAATGGCTAACTATGCAACTAATATGAGCCTAAGTCTAACAATAATATGAGTAAAAAGGGTAAGAAAAATAGTACTTTTGAACACTTATCACACCCCAAACTCGAACTATTGCTTGTCCTCAAGCAATGCAAACTCATAATTACCGCCAAGACTTCAAATTTTCACAAGCTTAGCTCTGAACTTGATTTCAATTCTCCGAACAGGGGCACAAAGTATGATTGGCTTTTTATTTTTCGTAAAACTGCGAGGAATTACTCGGAATCAAACTATAATGCTTGTGAGTGTGTGCGGAGTTGTGTGCAAGTTGATTTTTCGGATTCTATGCAAACAATAGGTTTTCAAATTACTTCATTGGGTTCTTTTTAACATGTTTTAACTAGAGCCAATTTCGGGAACCTCTAGTGTTTTATTTTTAATTTTCTTAAGTTAATTTAATCGACTAGAGCCGGTTTCGGGCACCTCTAGTTAATTTTTTTTTAACGCCTCCTAGAGCCAGTTTCGGGCACCTCTAGTGATCAATTTTTTTAGCATATGCTAGAGCCAATTTCGGGCACCTCTAGCATTCATCCAATTTTTATTCTAATCCCCCAATTTATTAATTATCGACCTAAGTTTACTAGAATTCCTTAAATCAATCAAACCATAACAGTGTTTCATCAAATTTAGCATCATAGTAAAATTCTAAGTTTTTCCATGGTTATCCTAGAATAAAAATTCTATCAATTAAGTGCATTGGCAAAGTCATCATCGAATATTCATCAAATCTAAGCAATTCTTGTTCCAATTAAAGGCATGGCAAGCAATTTATGTATCCTAAATGTAATGCTTAAGATTAATGTAACTAAACATGGTAATTACTAATAACAATCCCCCCCAAACTCGAGTGAGGCATTGTCCTCAATGCATGCATAATAATAACGAAAAATAATAATAAAAATAAAAATGCATACGAGGACTTACTCCGAGAGTTCGTCATCGTAGATGATTAGTTTCCTTCTAGTTGGCGTCTTGACTTTCTTGCTTGAACGCGATGGTTGTTTTCTTGTTGCCGGTGGTGGAATCGATCCTCGTGACGGGTTGTCCTCATCATCCTCTTCATCAATGTCAATGGCTTTTCGTTTGGAGGATTCAATTGGTGCGGTCTTTATTGGTTCAATGGAGGACTCGTCCGAATCTGAAAAATCGAAAATGATTCCGTAGGAGTTGATTCTGCATAGGTGCTTTACCTTTGGCTTTTTCGGTGGTTGCCGGGCATTGTCGAGTTGGTTGCCGTGGCGTCAGCTTCCTTGGTTGCCGTGGCAAGGATATCGGCGGGAAATATTGGGAACGGCACACGGTTGTCCGGTACTTTTCTAGGATGACTTGGGTGATGGCATTGTTGTGCTCCTTCATGTACCGCATGAACATTAGTTGCCGATCTTCAATTTGCCTTAGGCGGCTTTCCAATGGGTGCAAAAGTGCTTCAAAGTGTCCCGGATTAATGGCCGAGTTTGCCGGGCGTTAGGTGCTTGGGCATTAGGGATTTCGGCGGCAGGAGTTGCCGTGGCAATTGGAGGCCTTGAAGAATCTCCGGTGCCTCTCCCATTAGCTTCCGGATTAGTGTTTGATTCCAACCAGACTTGGGTAGGGCCTTTTCATCGGTGGACTCACTCGGGACATGCATCTCCTTGCAAAGATTGGAAATTAAGCAAGGGAAGAAAAGATAACCCTTATCTTTTGAGCTGCATACAAAAATCTCATCGCAAATAATTTTTCCAATGTTAATGATGCGATTATGCAAAATAGAATGTATGAGCAAAAGACGTGGTATGTCAACGGTAGTATTGTGTGTGGAGGGCATTAAAGAAGTTTTAACAAACTTATTCCATAGTTTTGCCTCGGGTTTAAGCCGAATGCGATTTACCGTGCCCTTGTATTTACCGTCGTTCCAATGAGTTCCCGGTTGAGTGAGTTCTTGAAGCACCTTGTCGAGTTGCTTGGGATTGATTTGGTCAACGAAGGCTTGATGCTCGTCCTTCTCAATGTAAAGTCCGTAAAAGGTGTTGATGCTTTCGGGACTTATAAGTATGGCCTTGTCACGAACAAAAACATAAGGATTATCCGGGTTAGGTGAGTGAGCATAGAATTCTTTTACCCATGAGATGTTACCCGATTCCGGTTGATGGCAAAAGATTTGCCACTTTTGATGTGCAATCCTTTTGAAGATGAATGGTTCAAGGCCGAAATCTTGAGATCTGGAGTATTCAAGGCCTTGTTCTTCATGAATCTTCCGGCTTTCAAACTTTGATTGAAATC